>CM054949.1:15721670-15747962 GCA_029168755.2 Tillandsia fasciculata | reverse complement strand
GTTACTACACCAATACTCCCACTAGGAGCTACAATACCTCAATCACCACTAGCTCTACAGCCTGGTCATATTCTCACTCTCAGTGTACTAACTCTCAGTGTACTACTAGCCTCAATGCTCACACGTGGCATTCCACGTTCCGGGTCATCGCTCGGACTACCGTCCCGACCAAATCTCTATCATGCCCCGCCATCAGGTCTCGGGCCGCTGTCTCTCACAGCGACTGCGCCTGCCCACTGGGCTACAGGCCCACAGTCCACAAACATGGTCCAGGCACGGATCGTCCTAAGCGAACCCGCTAATCGTCGCCACGCGACCACTACGCTCCACTGAGCAAAACCAACTAACAGTCGTCAATCCACGACCCAAACTCTCTATCAACTCTGGCCACACTGGGCAAAGGCTAATACGCCACCTAATCAGCTCTCTCTGGCTAAACGATACCTGTGCTCCATGAGCACCAAACAGTTGGGCGTCCTACGCCCCCACGCTAACTCGCAAATATCCAGTGTAAGCAACTTGCTTAAACACGCGTATGACTCCTGTACACCTCTCCCAACTGGGTTGAGGCACCACAAATAACTGTCCACCAACTCTGGTGATTAACACGCGAATCCTACGGTGGCAATCCTTGCCGTTACACCGATCCATCAATCGGCGCCACAAAACTCCCGCTCACTTGCGAGGTTTTCGAATCTCGAAACCTGTCCCGGGTCTTACCAACCCACAATGCGGCAATTTAGCCACAATATAGGCCACACGGTCACTACCGTCATCAGGGCGAACTCACGCCGCCAGGCCCGTAAATCTTTCTTGCCCTAACCCTTAGGACATACTTACTTGGTTCTCGCAACATAGCGATCACCATTTTCTTCGTGAGTCGGTCTCTCACTGGACCTTACTAACCACACTTTGCCAGCAAACTAGCTGACACAAGCTTATAACACCCCTGCTGAAGGTGCGGGGTGCACGACAAAAGCTCGGCGGCCACTGCCACCACTCTCTACTGTCGCCCCTACATGCGGCGACGCCGTATACTCATGCGTCATTTATGCAGCCTCAGCTGCTGCGCTATCAGCCACTGGAGCCTATCTATCTGCTCCAACTGTCATGCTGACGCCACTCTTAGGCGTCGGAATCTGTCTTCCTGTCGGCGGAAAATTTCCGCCGACGGCAAGAAGTCTGACCTACTGTTGGACCACTCCAACAAGTGCGGTCACCTGCTATCGCAGCTCGTGTACCACGTTTGACCCCGAGCCCTCTCGGGACTCGAGTCAAACAGGTGCGTTTCCCTATGTGGTGTCATCGCTACTATGCACACCACAACGAAACAACCAGCCCAAACTTAGCCATTTGAGCATCGCGCAGTCTATATACCGACAAAAAGGCTCGTCGACCAAATCATGCGAAAGTATAAGAGGGTACTCCTTTTCATCTCCAACATTACGTTGTCGGCCGCCAACGTAATATTCGAAGAATGAAAGCTCGTTGCCCTCGATCAGTCCCAACATCCTTTTTGGGAACAACAAACCCAATCAAGTACTTTCGCCCAAAATCCACACACTCTCTCGTGCTAATCCCTAGGGTCTCCCTAAGGTTGCTAACCACCTAGGACTATTCCTAGGCTCTGATACCACTCTAATCTGTCACGCCCCGAGTCCGCCAATTTGTACGGTTCGGGCACGCCAACAGACCCGCCAATCGGGTAAAACCTTTTTCTACCCGAAAGGAACGGTAACATCCATAATAACACAACAAGTGTATGCGGAAGCTCAATATCAGAGTACTAAAAATCACTATAAATTTAAAACTTTCATTCAATAACTAATGCGGAAATGAAAGCATACAGGAGTGAACCATAAATTAAACTTATTACACTTTACAATTCTGAACTTGCAAATAAATTATTACATTTCCTTTACATAATTCCTCACCATACAAGGTTCACTCAAGAAATATATAAAAGGGATACCTCTGCTAGACCCTCTAGGTCACTATGCTGCTGGGCCCTTGCCCCTGTCGTATGCCTCGCTGTCGTCTGCATCTGATCTGTCTCGACCGCTGCATCCATTCCCGAACCTGTGGGGGGGTCACCCAAGGGGTGTGAGAACTACGAGCGAGTTCCCAGTGGGTTCAACCACCGAGAGAAAGTGTCCTACACCACTTGGTCCAATGGAAGCAATAATAATAGTGTGCTAGGAAACTAAAATCCTCAACATCAATATGCAGCTATGCAATAATATATCACTACACTATCTGTGTACAACCATCGACCCAGCACTACTCTGTCTAGCCACACTAGGCTGCTAAGCACCAACTCGGCCACTATGCCGCTGTATACTGGGTTCAACTAACCCGGCCACCCTGGCCACTCTATTTTTCTTTATTCTTTAGATTCTGGTGCTTTAGTTCAAGTTAACCCTTGGAAATTCTTATCCAACGGGCCCGAGCCCGGTAGTCTTGCTACCATAAGATAAGATTTCTAAGGTTGCCGATAACACTCGCAAGTGTTACCCCGTCCTGCCGGGGGACTTGTCATACGGGACACTGCCCGATAGGGTCACTGCCCAACTCTGACAAGAGTACTCTATCTACCAGTCATACGGGTCGCTGCCCGGGAGAGGGACCCTGTCCAACTCCTGACCGTTGTACGTTCGCCCCCGGAGGTACGCCCGTTTTATCTTTAATTTTTCTTTCTTTTCTTTCTTTTTTTTCTCTTTTATTTTAGTTCTTAGCCTCTTTGCTTTTGAACACTTGCTTTCCTTTCTTATTCGAGCTTATAGCTCCCATTTTGCCACTGGCAATTTACTTTCTCTTTTCTTCGAGCATTTAGCTCCTTGCTTTCACTTTTAGCCCTTCGAAAGTACCTCGTCCGACGGGTCACTGCCCAGGGAGTCCTGCTCCACTTGACGAGTCTCAAATTCGAAGGCGTCATTAATATCTTTTTATTCTTCTTTATCTTAAGCAATTTTAGTCTTGCTTATTAACCAATTTAGCTCTATCTTGAGCAATTTGATTGTCTTTGCTTATTATCCTTACCCAGGTCTTGCCATAAGGGTACCTAGAGAGTCTCCTGGACTCTTAAACATTTCTCTTTTATCTCTTTAACTCAAATTGAAGTTAAAGTTATTATCCATTTGCCCAGACACCCTATGACCTTCTAGGGTTATATTTTGATCAACTTTTACCTTGGGATCTTATCCCACTTTCCTGATTCCTCACTGAATCCTAGAGTCAACTTAACTCTATTTTTTCTGTCTGTGAGTTTAAACTCTTCTAGCTCAACTTAGGTTCCCTTTACCTAAGTCCCATGTCATACCTGTCCTAGAGTTCCATGACTCTATGCTGACCTCTAGTTCACCTTAGGTTTCCTTTACCTAAGTTCCATGTCATACTCATCCTAGAGTTCCTTGACTCTATGTTGAACACTAGTTCTCCTTAGGTTCT
Organism: Tillandsia fasciculata; assembly: GCA_029168755.2. Classification (NCBI taxonomy): domain Eukaryota; kingdom Viridiplantae; phylum Streptophyta; class Magnoliopsida; order Poales; family Bromeliaceae; genus Tillandsia; species Tillandsia fasciculata. Next base: position 15,744,515 of record CM054949.1, on the reverse strand, counting down.
CTTTACCTAAGTTCCATGTCATATACACCCTAGAGTTTTCTGACTCTATGTTGATCACTCTATCCAGTGTCCTTAGGTTATCACCTAAGACCATGCCACTCATCCTTCCTAGGATAACTCCTAAGTTGATGTCACTCGTCAAACCCTAAACTAGGTTTTCTCCTAGTCTTACTACCAATCAAACCCCTATACTAGGTTTTCTCCTAGTCTTACTACCAACAAGTTCTGTTCCTTATATCACATGATTTCTAGGGTTGTACCCTAACATGATCACAGTCATCAAGTAATTACTCATTTCTACGCATGCAATTATTTTCATATCCATCATAAAAAAATATTTATCCTCTAAGTCCTTTTGCACATGAAAATGAATTATCTCCTTTTGGCAACTGACAGTTGCATTTATCATCTGTGTCCATCTACACATACAAATTTATCCCCTATTGTGGATAAATCATAAATATCACTTTTCCTCTAAATTTCTCTACACATGCACATATATCATCTGTTATTGGCAACCAACAGTTGCTCTTTTCATCTGTGTTCCTCTAAACATGCAATCTTATTCATAATTACCTAACGCCTCTAACAGGCTACTATCATGCTTCGAATCGAAAAGCAAAGGAGCAAGGGGAGAGGTCACCCAATTTCGGCAGAATTCCCCACCTTGTAGTGTACCCAATTGCTTGTAGACACTTGCAATTGGTCTCCGCGCGATTCCACTTGTCTCCTCGAGCTTGCACGCAAAACGATGCACTTCTCTCGAGTCTGCACGCAAAACGGTGCACGTCCACCAACCTGCACGCAAAACGATGCACGTCACTAAAAACCCACACGCAAAACGGTGCGCGTTAAATCAACCGGCACGCAAAACGGTGCACGTACCTCGAATCTGCACGCAAAACGGTGCACGGTCTACCGTAGGGTTGCACGTAAAACGGTGCATTTTTCTAACCCTGTACGAAAAACGATGTATAATATTAGAGAGTGCACGCAAAACGATGCGCGACAACACAAACGGCACGCAAAATGATGCACGTACCTCAAATCTGCACGCAAAACGGTGCACGCTTAACTGTAGGGTTGCACGCAAAACGGTGCATATTTTTCTATCCTGCACGAAAAACGATGTATAATATTATAAACTGCACGCAAAACGGTGCGCGATAAAATGATCTGCACGCAAAACGGTGCAAGTTTAACTGTAAGGTTGCACGCAAAACGGTGCATATTTTTCTATCTCTGTACGAAAAATGATGTATAATATTATAAACTGCACACAAAACGGTGCGCGATAAAATGATCTGCACGCAAAACGGTGCAAGTTTAACTGTAAGGTTGCACGCAAAACGGTGCATATTTTTCTATCCCTGCACGAAAAACGATGTATAATATTATAAACTGCACGCAAAACGGTGCGCGATAAAATGATCTGCACGCAAAACGGTGCAAGTTTAACTGTAAGGTTGCACGCAAAACGGTGCATATTTTCTATCTCTGCACGAAAAATGATGTATAATATTATAAACTGCACACAAAACGGTGCGCGATAAATGATCTGCACGCAAAACGGTGCAAATTTAACTGTAAGGTTGCACGCAAAACGGTGCATATTTTTCTATCTCTGTACGAAAAAATGATGTATAATATTATAAACTGCATGTAAAACCGTGCACAACAACTCAATCTGTGCGTAAAACGGAGCACGTACCTCGGATTGGCACGCAAAACGAGGCGCGCCAAAATTGTCCCCGACAGTCTGCGCAACAAAACGGCACAGTATAACTCGGTTCCTAACACGCAACACGATAATGGGGTCAAATCTAAACCCAAAGGAAAGCATAAAAATTATGCCAAAAATACCGTGAAATAACGTTACCTCGTACAGTCGCGCTGTCCATCGGCTTTTTGGAACGCCTCGCGCGCTCCACGAGGTTCACGGCGTGCTCGCTTGCCCCACAAAATCCTCTCTTTTTTTCTTTCCTCTCTCTCTATCTCTCTCTCTCTCCTCACTCACTCACGGTTGGAGAAGAAAGGAAAGAGGAGGAAAAATGGAGGTGCCGGAGAAAGAAGAAGAAGACAAGGAAGGGAGTGAAGAAAGATGGTCCACGGGCCACCGGTCTATGGTGCACCCGTCGGTCTACAAGACTCAGCCGGGTGCACCCGGTCCACGCACGCACGCTCACCTGGCGCCCATGTTGACCCGCGCCCAAGTGCGCTCCAGCTGTGCGCCTCGCGCAGCGCGCCGTGCGTCTTGAAAATCCGTTTTCGTCTCGTTTTCTGTCCATTTTTCGTCCGTTTCCGTCCAAATTTGACAGACGACTTCGTTTCAGCTTAATTTACCACAGAAAATTTTAAATTTTCAGTTTGGGTCATTTCTGGGCCACCAAAAGCCTCGCTGTATTTAGAATCATTGGCGGACCCCGTTCTCACAATCCGGGTATCCTATCAACCCGAAATTTTTACTGTGACCTTAAAACATAATTACGAAGCTCCCCAAATTTTCTCAGAATTTTTCGACACTGTTGGCGGAGCCCGTTTTCACTATCGGGTATCCGATCAACGCGAAACTTTTTCTGTGGTCTTAAAACATATTTACGGGGCTCCCGTAATTTTCTCGGAATTTTCCGACACTATGAATTTTTCACTAAAAATCTGGGCCCCCTTTCTCAAATAAATTTTTAGATCTCTCCATTTTAACCCGATTTGGGCCCAACTCGCGTCCACATATTCTTTACTTTCCTAACTTTCATAACACTAGTATTTCATACCACCTTTATTTACATTTATTTATGTGCCGAAAATCCGGTACTTTACAGTAACATAAACATGTCTTATTAGTTCTTCCGTATTTTCAGTTTCCTTAGTATTTATATAATTTTTTCTTTGTGTTTGTAGGGTCCAAAAATGCGAGTAAGAAATGTTGTATTCTTTCTGTCTTTCAGGCCCTGTTGGAAAGCCAAATCATTTCACACTAAAGTTAAAGAGTTCTGTTCATAAAAGCCACTACCAGCCAAGAGCCAACTCAAACCCCTGTGATGTAAGAGTGGAAATCCCAAAGCAATGGTATAATCTTGTGGCGGACCTCTCTGTGAAACCTCCTCCACCTTTGCATCCAAAGACTCATAAGCCACTCAATCCTGAAGATCTATCTCCCCTTTTCCCAGATGAATTGATTATGCAGGAAGTGACTAATGAACGATTTATCAGTATCCCAGATGAAGTTATCGATGTATTTAGACTTTGGCGTCCAACGCCTCTTGTTAGGTCAGCACTTTTTTATCACCTTAAATTATTATTATTTCCAAATTTCCAATAAACAAAAGTGATATTTGCATATATACCCATCCCAAATTTATTTTCATATATGTCCCTTTAAAATCTTAATTTCATTCATGTCTTCAAAAAGTAGAAGTTTGTATATACATGCCCTTGTGCTTACTAAGAGACATTTTTAAATAAACCTTTTCTTAGAAACCAATTTTCTGTATGAATTGGATGTATTTACAGCTTTGGATTAGGGTATCTTTTTGTAAGACGCTACACTTTTGCGGGGCATATATGAAAATTAGACTTTTACATTAGTAATATATAAAAATACAGATCTATAGGTAAAGAAGGTAAATTCCACAATGCACATTGACCCTCAAACTTTTAGCTTGGTTTCACTTTGGTCTTTAAACTTCTTGAGCTGGACATTTGACACTCCAAACTTTGAAAGTATTTCACTAACAATTTCTGGTAAATATTGCCTGCACTACACATCCATGCATTGTGCATCCATCAGCCCTTGATCCCATCTCCTTGTCCTATCCCAACCATCCATTGAGTTGCAGCGTTTTCTCTATTTAGATTTTGGATTGTTTAATCAGAAGTATGAGATGGAGGAATGGATTTGTGGTGCATGAATGTCTGGAAGAACCAGATGCACGCAATTATTTTTTCTCTAAGGCAAAAGACCGTAGTGAACATTTTCAGAAGTTTGGCATGTTGAATGCCCAACTTAAAAGTTCAAGGACTAAAATGGAACTTTACTGCAAGTTTGGGACTGTCGGTGCAATTTACACTATGTGCAGAAGACCCTAAGGAAAAAATGCACATGCTCACACTTTTATATTGATAAAGGGCCAAGAGACTTGAGAGATTGCTAGAGACACCTGCTAGAATCTACTACAAGTATGAGGGTACTAGCCCGGCCGGATCACATAAACCAAACACTGCAGTTCCTCAAGCATGGTATAATGCTAAACAAGGAGTGAAAAAAGTTGTGACTGAAACTGGTGCTGGTCAATGGGGTAGCTCTCTAGCCTTTGCCTGCAGCCTTTTCGGCCTTAACTGCGAAGTAAGTTACTTAGGCCTTACTTTGTATTTTTTTCTAGCTTCTGTTTTTCAAACACATTTTAAGAGGTGGAGTGTGCAAGCTGTGCTTTTAGTCTCTATTCTGTGAGATCTGTTTGGCAACAAAAAATTTAGTAATAACTTCTTTATTTTTCTGGTTTGTTTATTTAAAGAAGATGCCTTTCAGCTAGCTAACAGTGATGAGAGTAGGGAAGTTCATCCACGGCATTCAACCACGTACAATTTTTGTTAATGAAACCAAGTCACGGAAACAGCATCAAACGAGGCTTTAGATTGTTGATATAGCTTTTATCATGATAATTCGATTTTTGGTTGCTTCAACTATCAATGATTAATTTGCAACAGGAGTCCCCAATCTTTCATCAGGTTTTGTTTCTGTCCCAATCTTTCAGTTACTACAGTTGGAGTTGCAATCCTCTTCTTTTTAGTAAAATTTTTTTGGTCAAGTTAGATTGGAATGCCCATTTAGTGGCTATATAAGAAGTTCAAAAGGTAACTTACGTGGCAGTAAGGTGACAATTATCTAACTGTTTTTGTCCAATTGTTGAAGAATTTAACTGGAAAGATAAGATTGCAAAGGCTAGCATCCCAGTTGTGACATGTGAAAGGTAAGGACCAAACTTCAGACATGCTAAAAGATTGAGGAAAAGGAAAGGACTGATAACTCCTATTGCAAGTGTCATGCCCTAAGACCGCCAATTAAATCCGCTTGGGCACGCTCACAGGCCCGTTGAATGGGCAAAGTCTTCCCTATCCGAACAAAGCGGAACCATATAACAACCTGTACAAACATGAACAATAGGGATACATGCAATATCAAAGTACTCTATTAATTGAACATTCACATTACGTATTTTAAAATCTACCACTTTAAACAACTCCAAGTTTACAACTCTCACAAAATCAAATTAAATTACATCTTTGCCTCGCAAAATGATTACAATTTTTTCAAATTGTTCCAAATAAGGGTATTTCTAGACCTTGTTAGGTCCGCTACTCCGCGCCACCCTTGTCGCGGTCACATGCCTCGCTGACGACCCCTAGATCTGAAAAGATGTAAACCATAGGAAGTGAGAACTATGAATAGTTCTCTGTGGGTGCAACCACCGAGAATAAATGCTATATACTCACTTGGACCAAAGGAGGCATTAGTGGATAGTAGATACTAAAAGCAATAAATATTTCTATACTAGAAATGCATTCATTAAATTACTTTATAATGCCTCTTGTATAACAAAATATCACTATGCCACTATCCATAGGCCACATGTTTACCCCACTATTCTATATTCTCCTTAACCAATTAGTGGTTTAAGTTCCATTCATATCACACCTCATGGAGAGTCGATTGCTCGCCCACCTCTCCAATTGGTAGGTACGTGGAGTTGATCGCTCACGGCATCCCAAGTACCTCATAGGGAGTCGATTGCTAGCACACCTTCCTTAGGAGTCGATTGCTGGCACTCCTCCTGCATATAATTTTCGCAATTTTCGGAAGTTCCCATTACACTTTCTCATTTACACGCTAAGTTCATAACTCTAGGGTTGCCAACCATGCCCAATGTTCTCAACTTGTTCTGTAGCACACTTCTATTCTTGAGTTCGCATGTCACTATATTTACCTTTGGTTTTGACCTAAGTTTAGATGCCACACTTGTTCGTTCTACATTCTAGATTCACATTATGTTTACATACATTTACACCTATTCCCGTTTCCATACATGAGGGTGAAAATCCTAGTTTTGCTCAACATGCAATATATCATCTCCAACCTCATAATATTATATTAAACATGTTATAAATTCAAGAAAACAATGGAGTAAGAACGATATCACTATTTTCAGTGATATTCCCCCTACTTTTGCTAGCTCCTTCTTTAACAAAATGGGTTTGATGTCTTGAATCCCCAAAGAAACCCTATAAAATAACTCTAACAAGATCAAAACCTCAAAAATTTCCATTTTCAAAAACCCTAGAACCAAGATATCAAAATACCCACTTACCTCTCCTCCTCTAGCACTCAAAACGTGGTTAAGAGCGCTCCTTTCTTCCTTCTAAAGCTTCCTCTTAAAGCTCTCAACTGATTTCAAGCCTCCAACGAGATCAATTCCAAGGTTCTCCAAGAGATCTAGGGTTTTCTCTCTTGTTTCTAGAGAGAGAAAGAGAAGAGGGAGAGTGAAGTAAGAGATTAGGGCTTTTGGCTAGTGTGTGGGGGGGAGTGTATAAGGGTGTAACAATTACACCTAAACCCTTTATTTAACCCAAGGATTTAAGTGCTCATCGGTACGGGCCGTATTCACCATTCTGTATCGTGCCAATAAGATATCAGCACGATACAGTCTCTGTACTGATAACACAACTCAAAACTCTCTTTTCTTTAAATTATTAAGTCTTTTTCTCAATAAAGTTTAAAATATTTGATAAAAATACATAATAAGTAATAAAATATTTTTTTGCTAAAGAAAATAAATATTTCATGCCATTATGTATTGGCACACATATTTTTTGTGATCGGCACTCATCGACACGGCTCGGCACGCACCGTACCGTACCATGCCAACAAGTTTTCGGCACGGCCTCGTGTCGCGGTACTTAAATCCTTGATTTAACCTTATTTGCATTCTCTAAAAAAATTGTTGTTCGCATGATCGCATCATTGAGTACCGATACTCGGGTTCCAATACCGGTACACGGCCAGTAGTACCGATAATCCTCATCTAGTTCTGCAAAACCCGAACGCTGATTTTCTCAACTTTCTACTGCATATCAATACTCACCCGAATCAGTATCGGCACTCGGCGTATCAGTATCGGTACTCAAGGTGAGTTTCGCAAAATCCGAATGTGGGTTTTCTCCCTGCACAGCTAGGTATCGACACTCCATTTTGGTTTTGGTACTCAGTGCAAAATCTTCACTCTTAGTAGATTTGAACTTCCGAAGCTTGTTTTCGTACCGTTTTCAAGTTGAAAACACTCGGTTAACTTCCAAACGCCCATGAAACTATTGTAATGGTTCCCAATCCTTATTACTCACTAGAATTTCGCAATTTGCAAAAGTTAAGTGCATTACAGCAAGTCACCCTCTTCTTCGTGATAATCAAATTGTAATTGGTGTAGAGATTCTTGCATCTAGGTCTGGCAGGTGCGTGCATCATACGATCAAAAACCTTATAGGAGGCTAATGATGCAAACATGGGGGGCCAAAGTTCACCCATCTCCTTCCACAGTAACCAATTCTGGAAAGAAAATTCTCGAATCGGATCCTTCAAGCCCTGGAAGCTTAGGAATGGCAATTTCAGAAGCTGTAGAGGTGGCAGCAGCTAACGCTGACACTAAGTACTGTCTGGGGAGTGTTCTGAACCATGTTTTGCTACACCAAACAGTCATTGGTGAGGAGTGTCTCAAACAATTGGAGGCAATAAATGAAACACCAGACATTATAATTGGTTGCACTGGTGGTGGATCTAATTTTGGAGGATTGGCTTTCCCTTTTATTCGTGAGAAGCTCAAAGGGAGAATGAGCCCAATATTTAGAGCTGTGGAACCCGCGGCATGCCCATCACTTACTAAGGGCATTTATGCCTATGACTATGGTGATACAGCAGGGATGACTCCTCTGCTGAAGATGCACACCCTAGGACATGGCTTTGTTCCTGATCCTATACATGCTGGTAAGAATTATTTAGTTGGATTTTTAGTTTACTGTTGATTTTCGTAAACTTTGTTGAGTTGAGTGCTCTTGATGCAGGCGGCCTTCGCTACCATGGGATGGCCCCGCTAATTTCACATGTTTATGAGTTGGGTTTTATGGAAGCTGTTGCAATACCTCAAATTGAATGTTTCCAAGGTAACTAACTTTAGCTGCTGGTTTACTTATTAGAAAAAGGATTACACATATACTTGTGGAAAAGGATAGCTGTTGTCACTCAATATCTAATTTTTTTTTGTGATATAGTGTTCCTTAGTTATCTCTTGTTGTCAGTCATATTCATATTTTGCAATATGACATGGTTCGTTGTTTTTTCGGCGAAATTAAGTCATTTTCCTGTACCAAATGAGAGATCAATTAGCAACAGCATTGCATAATATCATTAAATGCAATCATAATGATTGATTTTGTCTAAACAATTACCATAATGATTGTTCAATATGCCACACAATTTTGTGATATAGCCACATCACACCATTATAATGCAAGGATTACTCTTGTATATCATTGGACTTCACTTATCAGCTCTACCTTCATAAGAGGCATCTCCTGCTTATTGGTCTACAGGATATTATTGTGCCATCTCTTGCAATTTTTAGCTCTTCAAGGGTGCTATAAATTGTAATTTCCTGTTGTCTTCCCTAGTTTCTCTCTAGGTTCTCTGTTGTTGGTCTATCCCAGAATCAAGGATTTAAGTTTCGTGGCACGATCGTACCAAAAACTTGTCGGCACGGTACAGCATGGTGCGTACCGGGCCATGCCGAAAAGTGCCGGTAAAAATATATGTGTACCTACACATAATGACATGAAATATTTATTTTCTTTAGCAACAAAATTTTCTAATTTCTTATTATATATTTTTATCAAATATTTTGAATTTTATTGAGAAAATTACTTAGTAATTTAAAGAAAAAAGGGTTTTGAGTTGTGCCATCAACACGGGGGTTGTATCGTGTCGATATTTTGTTGGCACGATATAACACGGTGTATACGGCCTGTGTCGATGGATATTTAAATCCTTGCCTAGAATAAATCTTCCTATGAACAACCATTGTTGCTAATAAGTTTATGATCTATTATCGCCTGTTTTGTATTCTATGTTGCATAGACATGATCATAACATTTGTATGCCGCATGATCAGTATATATGTAAATATGGGAAAATTCTAAAAATCTTGCAATCGATATGTCTGGAATTCAATAAAATAAAGTTATGTTTATTGTATATTATGTTGTACAAGAATATATGTTACAAATAATTTTGATGATTAGATTAGATGAGCAACAAACTCACTAAATTGTGCAAAGATATAAAAATTGTTGAGCATTTCTCATCAAGAAAGAAAATTATCTGATAGTCTCAAACCAATGATAATCTTGAGCAAGGATTTTAGTGCCAAGGCATGCAGTCGTGCCGAGCACTTGCCACCATAGTATGACACACTGTCGGATGCCTTGTCGTGCTGCGCTGATGTGTGCTGTCGGCACAATACCTTTGTATCGACACAACTTGTCATGAATTTTTTTTTTGTTTGGCACCAGTGTATTCTAATTTCTCTATTGTATCCTTTGATAAAATCATTTGTACTGTATTAAATACAGTCTGGGGGCAGTACCAAATCCAATATCTTCTCAACACGAAATGGCATACTAGGCACAACCTATATCAATGGGCCATTAAATATTTGATCTTGAGTTCTTATCAATTGTGGCTCCATGACACAAATGTCAGTGCATCAAAATGTTGTGTGGAATAACTTGTATAACAAGTTATGGATGCACGTCACTTGTGAATCATTCCAACCTAGATTAGACCAACAAATGCTTCTCCTAGTTTACCCCAATACCCTTCAGGTCTCTCGCTTCTATGTCCAATTATTTTACTAAGGGCTTTTGATTCAGGGGAAAGGGGTTTAGAAATCCAAATATCTCAAGTTGAATGCAAAATCCTATGGATTGAGAATTTCTAATGCAACTATATTTTAGGCACAACGAGACTTAAAGCACAGATGCAGAAAATAATAATTTATGAATGAATATCATAAACTGTGCGATTAAAAACCAAACAAAAGATTGAATTTAAAATAGGAAACCGAGATGGAATATTGTACCATTGAGGAATTTGCGGGCGGAATTAGTGAACGAAAGCATTAAACAGGGAACATCAAATTTCTACCGATCAATCCAGTGCCGTCTCTGCTGAAGTACTATCTGTGGGCAAAACGGAAGTCTCAGGAAGAGGAAAGAAAGAAAAACAAAGAAAAAAAGGAAGAGAGACTGAGAGAATTAGGGTTCAACTCAATATTGCAGTAGAGAGGAAGATGACAATAAATCCCCAATGACGAATTTATCAAAAAGATGGTGTGATCACAGCTTCGGAAGTTGATGTTGTGGCCGAGGCGAAGAAGCATAGTCGATGCAATCGTATGGGTGGAGGATATGGGTGGAGGATGATGGTTAGGGCACGCGGCGAGGCCCTCGTTGATTGCATCTTTGATTGCGTGTAAGCGGATGGCGTCTTCACGCAATTCAATTGCTCTTAATGGGTTTACCAAGGATCAGACCGACTTCAAAACGTTTTTTTTTTTTTTTTTTTGTATTGTTTTTTTCTTTTTTTTTTCGTTCGACTTTTTTCCTTTTTTTTTTTTGGTTCTTCTTTGATGTACGTCTTGAGAGCCTTAATGGACCGCATTTTCGCTGGTTTTAACTCGTTAAAGAAAACAATCCAATAAGCTTATCTTATTCGTTTCTTGATCATCAGTGTGGGAATTCTGCAAGAAATAAAGAAGAATGAAATAAAGAGACTCCCTCCCTACGAACTCACTTTAGTCGACACAAAATTGCGAGGAAAACATGAGAGAACCAAACCCATCTAAATAAAAAACTAGAATTTTCATCAACATTGCATACCTCGTAAAGATAGTCAAGGTCATATCTATAGAGTTTACTATTAACAAATTCAAAACAATTCGATAAACATTATTATTTAGAATACCAAGATTTAGGTAACTCTAAAAAGATCTAAGATAGAAAATAATAACTAAAATATCTAAACCTATTCAGATTTTTATATAAAATACTAATATTTATGCAACAGAAAATAATAACTAAAATATCTAAACCTATTTAGAACCCTGGAAAACTGACTCGAACTCAAGTCGCAACCAATGTCTTGAATCATGGTGCGATCACATTATCAAGCCAGATACTTGGTTTTTGCCGACGACGGCGGACATAAGTCTAAAATGGGACCGGATTCGCAGTGTGGGAATTCTGCAAGAAATAAAGAAGAATGAAATAAAGGGACTCACTCCCTACGGACTCACTTCAGTCGACACAAAATTGCGAAGGAAAACATGAGAGAACCAAACCCATCTAAATAAAAAACTAGAACCATGTGTATGAATCAAGGTTCGAAGTGCCGTAGCACGGGGGCGTGCCGCTCGCCGCATGGCACGGTACGGTATCAGCACGCTTGCGTGCCGACACGTGGCACGTTTTTTTTAAATTTTTTTTTGTTTCCAATAAGCTCTTATAATATTGTTTTGAAATGTTTAGTCAAAAAATTATGAATATTGGCTATATATAGCTTACTATACTCACCAATTAACATATTGATATTTTTTTTATATATATAAAGTACAATGGAGTTTTTTTTTCAAAATAAACTTCTAAAATTTTATAATTTACGAAATAATCTTATCAAAATTTTATTTATAAAACTAATCCTATTTTTGCCATATCAGCTTGCTATATCAGCGCCACATACAGAAGGCTCACCGCCTTCTAAAGACGGTGGACCACCTTTAGCTATAATTTTCATGGTTAAGTTAATTTCAAACAAAATTACAGAGAGATACGTAAATAAAATGGGAATGTGGGTACGAGTCAGATTTTTAAGAGATTTAGGTTGTTATTGTAGAAAGATAAGATAAAATAAGAATGTGGGTACTGATTAGATTTTTAAAATATTTAGATCCTTATTATTTATTAACTAATATAAGAAGGAAAGAGATAAAAAATATTTTTAATCATAAAACCTAAATTTTTAAAAAATTTAGATTGCTATTAGTTAGTAAATAATAACAACTTAAATCTTTTAAAAATCTGATTTATAACCACATTCTCATTTTATCTTATCTCTTTACTTTTTATATTAGTTAGTAAATAATAATAATCTAAATCTCTTAAAGATACTCACATTTACTAACAACCTAAATTAGTTAGTGAACAAAATAACCTAAAATCTTTTAAAGATTAAAACAAAAAAACAAAAATATGTACCATACAAAATGTAATTTTTTTTTTTAAAAAAAAACACTCTACGCATGTGATTAAAAAAAAAAAAAAAAAAAAAAAAGAAAAGAAAAAAAAAAAAAAAAACGGCGATACCCCATGGGTCGAGACGAGGTGGGGGGCGTGCCCCTATTTGAGAGGCACGGTACGTGCCGCCCGTGCCGCTGCGGCACGGGCGGCACTTTAAATCCTGATATGAATCAATCTTGTACACGAAACTTTTTATATTTTTTTATAAAAATCTAAACTACCAGGTGCATGTAATATTTTTCAATAGTTAAGAAAAGTAAGATAGGATGGTGGGAGAGATTTTTTTTCGTATATTGTATAGAATATTATACACTATATTTCTAAAATTTTATTGTAGAAATTTAAATTCTTTTTTTTTTTTGTACATACTACATAGTCATTTTATGTGATTTAATTAGATCGCATCTATCAAATTAAATTTTATTATATAATTTATTAATAAAATAAATTAATTATATATAATTAATTAATTATTTTATATATAGAGAGAGAGAAGTGGAGAGTGGAGGGTTGGGAGGACAGGTGTCACCTTGAGGTCCCCCGAACCCTCCCCTCCTTTAATGTAAATATAAAATATATATATATATAGTTGAACTATGATCCTCTTAAGAGTATTCTGGTTTCAATTCTATTGAGTCATTTTTTATGATGAGATATCCGAGTCGACGATCCATACCATTGAAGTTGATCTGGAGCATTTAAGCCTTCTAGATATTGAATTTTGTATTATTTCGAGATCATTTAACTTGCAATCAAATTGTCTCAAAATTGAACAATTTTAACAGTTTACGGGATACATTTTCTCGCTTAACGGTGTTGCACGTTCTAAATTAATTAAAATTTTGATAGAAAATTCTTTAAATTATCTAGATCAGAATGAATAGCCTTGATCTTGAATTTAAGAATTCTATCATAGATTTTTAGAGGCTTATTTAATTTCGATCGTTCGTTTTGCGACCACTTGACGAACTAGAAGAACTTCAAAAATTTATGAAACTTAATTTCATAAGGTTCAAATACTCTGAATCAACTTGAACGATGCGGATTGTCGATTCGAATGTCTCATCATTGAGAATGACACAATAGTATGAGAGCCCGAGTACTCTTAAAAGTATTCTAGCTCAACTCTCTCTCTCTCTCTCTCTCTCTCTCTCTTCTATATATATATATATATATATATATATATATATATATATATATATATATATATAACTTTTATCTTGATATGTGCCAATTTTTTTTTTGAAATTTTAATTTTTTGTTAAAAAGATTTTTAGATCTTAATACTAATAAGTAATGCTAAGAGCAAAAGCAAGCATTAATTATAGAAAGATTGTAATAATACTAATTATAGCTAGTATTAATATTTAATTAAAGTTTAACTCCAACTCATTTTTATTTCGAAATGAACACGAGCCGGATCGTGTTATTTTCCATCTGATCTCGAACTGGCTTTACACACCCTAATAGTCCCACATCGGATGGGAAAAGAGTTCTGATTGGATATATGAGACCATACACGCTAGTAATAATAACTGGGCTTAAGTATTTTGAGTTGTGGTTTGGGCCCAACGAGTTATTATTGCTAGCGGATTGGGTCGTCTCAAATGGTATCAGAGACGAATACCAGCCGGAAGTGTGAGAGCTAAGTGCTATGCGGAACAAAGTGCTACACTATGGATTTGGTGGGAGCCACCTCTTGAATCCGTAGGAGCCAACTCTAGAATCTCACATCGTCTGGTAATTTTGATCTGTCTGTGATCTGGTTTGGACCCGATGAGAACATCAGGGTCTAAACGGGGGGAGTTTGTAACACTCCAATAGTCTGGTAATTTTGATCTGTCTGTGATCTGGTTTGGACCCGATGAGAACATCAGGGTCTAAACGGGGGGAGTTTGTAACACTCCAATAGTCTCATATCGGATGAGATTGAGATTCTGATTGGATATATGAGACCATACACGTTAGTAATAATAACTGGGCTTAAGCATTTTGGATTGTGGTTTGGACCCAACGACTTATTATTGCCAGCGGGCCGGGTCGTTACAGTCTTACAGCTTGCTCATGTTCCACTCATTTACAGCCCTACATGATGGCAGTGTGGCACATCGAGATGGTTAATATTATGTTTCCTTTTTTGTTGCAGCTGCTGTACAATTTGCTCGTACAGAGGGTCTGATTCCAGCTCCCGAACCGACTCATGCTATTGCAACAATGATTCGAGAGGCGCTAAATTGCAAAGCGAGCGGAGAAGAGAAAGTCATTTTGATGGCTATGTGTGGCCATGGCCATTTTGACCTAGCAGCGTATGACAAATATTTACAAGGAGATATGATTGATCTATCCTACTCCACTGAGAAGGTCCAAGCTTCTTTAGCTGCTGTTCCTCAAGTTGTAACCTAAATGTCTAAAACTACAATCTACTAGGTTTTGTCGTTAACCTTCAATAACAATGCTTCTGCAGTAAATTGTTAGTTTTGTATGGATTTTGGCTGCATTGAATAAGCTGAGGAACTTTTTTCTGTAAAACGAGAATTTGGTTAATCAAACTTCAATCATCTTATCTCAAAATAATATTTTGTGCATCGGCGTTAATTCGTTGTGGTTGGATACTTGTTAGACTCTATGATGTTTCGTTTATTTCTCATTTAATTTAGATATCTTGCTCAATTTTGGGACTGTTGAATTGATCTTTGGTTCATAGTACTGCCATAATACATTTGCATACTACTAAAATGCCAAGATTTATATGTTATGTAGATCGTAACAGCTCTCCATGATCAAGTTTTAATATATATGAAACTGTGTTGAAAGATTGCAATGTTTTAATGAAATGTTAGTATCTATTTTCTATCAAAGTTCTTTAGAGTAAAAAGATTGCTTCTGGTCAAATAGAAAATAATTAGTGTCTTTAGGTGAGGGATGAGACTAAGGACCTCACGAGATGTTGGGAGCTTAAAAGTGGCTCTTCTTTATGAAACGGCCAAAAATACATTTACTAGGAAAAATGTAGTAGACATGCATATTTTTCATCATCAAACAATGCCAATTTATAGCAAGAAGTGGAAGAGGAAGCTTGAGGATAGGGGAGAGAAAGAGGAAGCGGACGAGTTTGAGAGAGAAAAGGGAAGGTCAGAGGAGAAGATGGGTTGGAAATTCCTACCTGATTTATGTCATTCTTCTTTCTTCCTGTTTGGGCAGCGAGGGGTACTGTCTTGAAAGCCTGGGACTCGACTTGGTTTGTAGATACACAGATGAAGGCAGCCTAGGCATTAAAGATGTCTGCATTCATTAGTCTGTAATGCGGTGGTGAAAATTTCTTAGCAAAATGCTCAAGCCCCATAGATTCTAGTAAGTCAGATTTGACTACTGCAGAAGGCGTTTGCGGGCTCTTATAAATCAGCTTATGCTACCAAGTGAGTCTAAAATTTCGAAAACTGTCCACAAAACCCTGCACTTATTTTGGATACCCTCTACAATCAAGGTGAGAAATCAGGATCACACTTCACTTTGCCGAGGAAGAAGCTAGAGTGGCGACTTGACGCCAATGTACTGGTTTGAGGAGCTATATATATATATATATATATATATATATATATATGCTGCACTCAATTTTTGCACTTGTAGCAGGTCACTTTCGGTGGGCTACTGGCTCTCTAACCTGGGACCCAAGAACGAATGCTGTTAAATTTACCGAACAGCATCCGGTACAACCAAAATCTAGACCAATGGGCGTGGAGATGGACCAAATGTTTTCCTAGCTTGTTTAGCTTATATCTTCTTGATTAAGGGAGGGATTAAAAATCGGAGGTGCAATTTCCTTGCTAGTAGAAAAGAAAAATCTGACGGCAGACAACTTGGTGAAGCAATCTTGGCCTGCACCTTGAGCATGTCTTTTATGCTAGAATTAGTTCAAGTTGACATGAATTATGTTCGTAAATTGCTTGTCTAATTCTCGCTGAAGACTTGATTTTCAGAGCTTAATATGGCAACCTGGAACAACTGATCAAGATTTACATGTTTGAAGTAATATACATTTATAGAACTAATTAAGTTGACCAAGAACCAGTGGGCTCTCCTAGACATCAGATTTATGGCTCAAAAGAAATGCCATGATTTTCAACCAGAAGTTTACCAAGTCCTTCCCGATAGCTAGAAAATGCCTGCTATGATAGTATCTACAGATGCAGGCTAGCTAGCTACCCAACAGTGATGCTTTTATGGATCATGTAAGTATTTTGTTTTAGTTTGAGCTTTTTCTCCAGTTTTTCTTAGCCTTCAAGGGTTGGTTTATAAGTGGATGTGTTAGTTGTGATAGTTCTATTTGGCTTGAACCACTTTCACTCTCTTTCAATGAGTTAAGGTTAACCTTGTTTTACTTTAAACTTTGAAGGTAAGTAGAAGGTAAGTTGAATTGGATTCATGCCCCGACTAACTATTTGACTAACTATTTGGGCATGTAATATTACTAACAAGTTGTTTGATAATTGACATATTTGGGAACTTGTTAGAATCTTGATATGACATTTGAACTTTTAAGAATTAGATGATATGTGAATGCGTGATTGCTTATTCTCATACATATTTGATAATTAATGTCATGGTGAGTATAAACTCTATCTCTCTGATTGTTTATTGAATGTTTAAATTCTTGAGGTATCTAACGATTTCTTTTGTCAAGAATTATTTTTTTTGCAGAGAGTATAAACGCCTAAGTCTAGAGTTTGTTTTAGGAGCTTATCTCTTGTATTCATTTTTTTTGGATCATTCATGTAAATTTTTGTTGTATGGTGATAGCAACAAAAATATCTTTTTGAATTTTTTAAGTGAATTTTGTTTTATCACGAAATCGCCAAAGGGGGAGATTGTTAAGGAATTTGTATTGGCGTATTTCGTGAAATGCTTTGAGTCTTGAAGATTGAAGATGAAGAATTGTGGATTATATACATAAATCTCAAGAAGAATGAATTCAAAAGGATCAGATACGTTTAACTAAATAATTTTGGTGATCTGAATACATTCTTGTAGTTTAAAAACACTTAGAAGATTTTTCATTACATAAAAATAAAAAACTGGACAAATTAGATATTCAGGATCCGGATCAGACCATTCCAGTCCGGACCCCGAACATAGTTTAGTTCTTACAAAAGTAAAATAACAATAATAAAAAAAAGGTTGCCAAATTGGAAAGGATTAGGAGTTCTTTGATTTGTTTTGCGTAATCCTCCAAATCTGATTTTTTTTTTCTTTTTTATGCATAAGAGAACAATTTATGGTCTACATCTTTCGCCTAATGTTTAAATAAAAATGTTACAAATATATGCACAGCGGTCGATAGGTTGTAGGAAGCGAGTAAACACAAAGAAAGAGCCTATGGAGAAGGGAGCTAGCAATCATTGCCACCACATGATGGGTCATTTGGCTGGAACGTAATAGAAGAAGTTTTGAAAATAAAAAATTTTGAAAATAAAAAATGCTGTTTGGAAAATTTGTTAGCTAATATCTGCTCGCTTTGCATTATTTGGAATAAATACTGTGTGGGTTAATTTTTTTTTTTTTTTTTTCTTTTTTCTTTTTTTTTTGCGTTTCGCGACGAGGCATAGTTGTCTCAGATCTGTAGCCAAGTTTTTTTTTTTTTTATGAATGAAGTAACAACATAGTTGCCTTTTCTCAGAAAAAAAAAAAAAAAAAAAAAAAAAACAAACAAACAAAAAAATGTTACAAATGTACATGTAGGTATCGTTTGGTAACGGAGATAAAGGGGGAATAACTCCCTTATCCCGATACCATTCCCAAACGAGAACCGGGTTTGTAGGAATTGGTATTCCTACAAACCCGGAATAAGGGGGATGAGGGTGGGAATACCGATTCCCACCCCAACCTGGAATTAGGTCACCTCCAAATTTTGCACGGGAATCGAGAAAGGTTACAGTCTTTTCTCGGATTTCATCTTCACCCCTTCATCTCCATCTCCGCCTCCATTCTTGGGGATTTTTTAAAAATAACCCTATAACAATTGGAAATTTGGGAAATAATCCTCCCAAATTTAATTTTGCAAAAATAACCCTACTTTTGCCACCTCAGCGCCACGGAGGAGAGAGGAACTGAAGACGCTGAAGCGTTCAGCGCCTTCACAAAAATTCTGTGAAGGCGCTGAATAAATCAGCGCCTTTAACATTTAAGTTAAAGACGCTGATTGGTTCAGCGCCTTTAACATAATGTTAAAGGCGCTGAACCAATCAGCGTCTTTAACATAGTTAAAGGCGCTGACCCATTCAGCGCCTTTACGGAACTTAACCAAAAATGGCCAAGTCCTCAACTTGTAGCGTGGCCAAGTCCTCAACTTGTAGCGTGTGCGGAAGGCCCTGAATAAAACAGCGCCTTCACAGTTTTTTGTGAAGGCGCTGAATGGATCAGCGCCTTCATATTGAAGGCGCTGATCCATTCAGCGCCTTCACAGGTTTTTTGTGAAGGCGCTGAATGCTTCAGCGTTTTCAGTTCCTCTCTCCTCCGTGGCGCTGAGGTGGCAAAAATAGAGTTATTTTTACAAAATTAAATTTGGGAGGGTTATTTTCCAATTTTCAATTGTTATAGGGTTATTTTTAAAAAATTCCCCCATTCTTCATCTTCATCTTCCTCCCCTCTGCGGCATCCTCTCCCCTCTGCGGCCCCTCTACTTTCCTCTCTCCGCGCCGTCGTCGACGACGACGACGACGACTCGGCGTCGGGGCCTCTCTTCGCGCGACACGCCACGCGACCTCTCGAGAGGACTCCTCCTCCTCCTCCTCCTCCTCCGCATCGAAGCTCCACCTCCGCGGATTCGGAAACCCTTGGATTGAGGGATCTGCGGAGGCGATTGGAGGGGTTCGGAGGGGGCCTGCTGCTACAGCACGATAGCAGCAGCTTCCACGCCATTGGAGTCGAGGGGATAAAAAAGCTTCGTCACCGCATGCGTTCGATTTTTTTAGCTTATTATTACACAAGCAACTGCACCATAGCGATTTTTTATTTTATTTTATTTTATTTATTTATTTTTTGTTGTCCTCGTCAAAGTTATGTTATTATTTATTTTTAAATATTTTTTACAATTTTAAATAATAATTTAAATTTATTATTAGGTTGATTAATATCATAAATTATTTAATTTATAAATTATGTCATAAAGGACAAAATAGTCAATACACATATTTATCACTTCTCAATTGTTCTTATTTCTCTATACTCAACCAAACACAATTTTTTCTTATTCATCTTATTCTCCTTATTCCTATATAATTTACCAAACACAATTTTCTTTAAACCCGGTATAACTCTTAAATCCAACCAAACACAAATTTACACTAATTCCTGCTAATACCACAATCTATACATATTCCCGGTATAACAAAATTTTTTTTATCCCCGAACCAAACGGAGCCGTAAAGAATAGTCCCACGAGGACAAGTTCTCCGTTAGGTTGCCCTTATATTGTTGTTGTTATTGTTGATACAATAATGTGGAGTTGGTTTATAAATCAACTTTCAGAGTGTCATACGGATTTACTAACATATTTCTCGCACACTTTTTATCTCTTTTTTATCCAACTTTATTTAATTTTTAAATTATATTATTTCTACGTTTTTTATAATTATCGTCTTATAAAATTATCTAATTACTAATTAGATACTACAAACTTTTTTTTTTCGTTATTTTAATTATTTAATACATATCTTATAAGCCATTTACTTATATATATATATATATATATATATATATATATATATATATATATATATATATATACTAATAAATTCTTTTAAAATTTATATTGAACATATATCTATTTAAATTAATTTGATTATTGATCCGACTAATAAAATTATATAAAACATCAAAAAAAAAATTCAACTACATTTTATTATTAAAATATAGGGTTAACGGCATACGACTCTCCGTAAGCATATCGAATAGCAGATATATTTCTACAAAGTTTATCCCTTCAAAAGTCCAACGTTATTCATATATATTCCTACCGTCTATCTCTGTTAGAAAAATTTAATTAACCATAGATTAAATACTTAATTTTGATTAGTTAGTAAGGTAAATTTATCTTTTTACCTTTCTAGATATTTCTGCATTATTTTTTGAAGAATTAATTTTGAAAGAATAAAACTGTCATTTTACATGTAATGTGTTAAAAAATAAACAGTAAACTAACGATAATAAACCGAAAGACTTTTGAAAAAATAAATATGAAAAGTTAAATTTTGTAAAAATATATCTGCTATTTGATATATTTATAGAAAGCCGTATGCAATTAATCCTAAAATATATTATATCCGCGACTTAAAAAGTCAAGTCACAGGTTATTAACTAGTTAATTATGAAAGAGGGAGAAAGAAAAAAAAAAAAAAAAAAAAAAAAAAAAAAAAAAAAAAAAAAAAAAAAAAAACACTGTTATAACTATTTTTTTACTTTCTTCTGTGCCAATGTGGAAAGTACAGTAAAACAAACACAAAAAGTGAGACAACTACAGTTCGAAAAACATTGACATCCGACAGCTACAGTTCGAAAAATAAGTTAGGGTTGAATTAAACAGACAGAATGGAAGTATGCAACCCAACAGCTACAGTAAAGCAAACAAAGATCTAATTAAAGCAACAAGCTATATAATCACTGAGGAAAACAAACAGTAGATATTAACATCGAAATTACAGAATGATAAATGAAACTCATGCTACTCCCTACCCCCAATCATTCTCCGACGACGTTAGGTTGTTACAAAACAAGCAAAAAAACTTCAGGATGACAATTAGAGAAGCATACATCAAATCTCCAGGAGGGGGTTCCAAAAACAAACAAAACCCCAAACCGCTCGCTCGAGCTTTACTTGACGGAGCAAAGGCCACGCCTAGAATATCTCTTCTCTTCGCGAGTCAATCAGGAACACCAGAATGGATATTACGAGAATCTCTTATCTCCGTCCAGCATTGCCACGAGGAGCTTCATAGGCAGCTCCTGACCGAGTCGGGGTCGTCCCCGATCCATAGCTCGGAGCAGGAGCATGTGTAGAACCGTACTTGGCGCCAATCGTGCCCTGAGCTGGCCCACTAGGCTGTGCAGAACCATAATGTGGTGCACCCGCAGGGCCCTGAACCAGCCCACCAGGCTGTGCAGACCCATAATGCAATGCCGCTGGCGCTGGGCCCTGAGACGGCCCACCAAGTTGTGCTGATCCATAAGGTGATGCAGCCGCCTGGCCCGGGGCGGGCCCACCAAGCTGTGCCGACCCATATTGTGCCACTGCTGGGCCCCCGAGCTGGGCCAACCCGTAGTGTGCTGCCACCAAGGGTCCCTGAGCAGGTCCATAGGGGGTCGGCAGTCCCTGTGTTGAACCATAAGGAGACGGTGCTTGTGCCGCCGATCCATGATGGGAAGCAGCATTGCTTCCGGGCCCCCCTATGGGCCCCTGAGCTCCTCGCGAAGCATCATAGGCAGAAGCTTTAGAGGCCTCAAACTCGTAGCCGCCCATGCCTCTGGGGGCCTCGTAGCTTCCAGACCTGGCAGCATCATAGCCGCCAGCACGGGAGGCATCGTATCCAGGCCTGGCAGGTGCTGCAGTTACAGCCGGGTTTCCACCATATGCAGCGGCGCCACCTGAAGGACCGTGCGCCTGTTTCTCAATAGAAATGTTTTCTCTTACAAAACAGAAAGTATAAAACGAGGAGAACCGTGACGCTGGAAATTAGGACAACAGTGTGAAATATAGGGAATTTCCTTTTAAGTTGCTAATAAGAGCTTGAAAACCGAATGATATATTAAATCATACAATTGCTATTGCAGGTTCAGGGAAACTTCTTGAATACAGGAGAAAAAATGTATTTTCTTTCCATGGTGCAATAAAGCAGCGAGATTTAAATATATGCCCTAATGTATCTGAGGCAAGGATTTAAGTATCCATCGGCACAGGCCGTATCTACCGTGCCGTACCGTGCCAACAAGATACCGGTACGATACAGCTCCCGTGCCGATGGCACAGTTCAAAACCCTTTTTTCTTAAAATTACTAAGTAATTTTCTTAATAAAGTTCAAAATATTTGATAAAGATACATAATAAGCAATTAAAAAATTTGTTGCTAAAGAAATTAAATATTTCATGCCATTATGTGTCGGCACGCATGTATTTTTTGTGACCGGCACTCATCGGCACGGCTCGGCACGCACCGTGCCGTACCGTGCCGGCAAGTTTTCGGCACGACCCCGTGCCACGGCACTTAACTCCTTGATCTGAGGGCAACAGTGAAACTCTTAAAACAGCTTACTAATATAAAAAGCCCACTGATGCGATTCGTACACTCAAAAAGTAGCTGTGTGTTAAAATTATGGGAAAAGATGTTGGGAACGGAAGCACAAAGAGCACCTGGAAAGTATTAAGGGTGTTATAGCAATCATGAAAGGTGAGAATACAGTTGT
>CM054949.1:15534170-15716670 GCA_029168755.2 Tillandsia fasciculata | reverse complement strand
ACCTGCCGATTTTATGTAGTGGAATGGCTTCAAAAAATAGGATTACCAATTTAAATTAAGGTGAAAAATTGGACGACAAGAATAATAACATCTGGTGCCAGAAAATAAAATTTTTGCTCAATGAGCAAAGAATTTTAGAACAACTATTAAAAGGACACTGCCTCCGGAAGGCAACATTGCACAGCACTACCGTAATAGAGGTCTATGACAAGTGGTTCAATGAGGATAGAACCGCTCGGTAAGAATAGAACCACTCGGTACACTATATTGAATGCCATGCAGGATGACCTCATCGGGGAGTTTGAAGTCCGTAAAACTGCCAAAGACATGAGACAAGCTCAAAGTGACCTTTGGGCAAACTTCAGCTATAAGGCTATGTGTCTTAAATCTGAAGTTCCAGCAGTACATGAAGGACACGAAGCACACCATGGCTGAGCACCTTCGTATGATGGCCATGAGACAAGCTCAAAGTGACCTTTGGGCAAACTTCAGCTATAAGGCTATGTGTCTTAAATCTGAAGTTCCAGCAGTACATGAAGGACCCGAAGCACACCATGGCTGAGCACCTTCGTATGATGGACATGAGACAAGCTCAAAGTGACCTTTGGGCAAACTTCAGCTATAAGGCTATGTGTCTTAAATCTGAAGTTCCAGCAGTACATGAAGGACCCGAAGCACACCATGGCTGAGCACCTTCGTGTGATGAGCGCCATGATTCAGAACTTTACAGCGGCAGGAAATGAGCTCAACGATGAGCAACAAGCTCGTGATTCGTCACTGCCAGATTCTAAGTTGTCCCAAATAAAGCCCCTGATGATCCATATCAAGAACATTAAAACGTTTAGTGATATTTTGCATCATCTTGATCTTGAAAAGGAATGCACGGAGGCAAGCCGCTCCGTGGCTCTTATTGATTGTTCTCAAAAGCATCGGGGATTTAAACCCAAGCGTGAAGCGCGCGGCGACAATGTAGGACAGAAGAATAAAAATCAAGCTTCTGAAAATAGGGTATGAAAGCACCACAAAGGTAAGCGCACTGGCAGTCGAGATCTGTCAAAGCTCAAGTGCGATATTTGCAAGAAGAGGGGTTATTTCGCTCGAAATTGTCCTAAGCATAGGCAAGTAATCCTTCCACTCAATTCACCTTTTTTCGTTTACTCACATGCTTTAGTAGCTCATTCCTTTCCTGATTGGATTGTGGATATAGGAGGAAACAAACACATAGTGCGTGATTGAGGGGGCTTCATAGATTATCACCGAGTTCCGAAGGCACGCAGTTTGTCACCCTAAGGAATGTCCATGATCGAGGGGGCTTCATAGCTGTTGCCTTCAAAGATCCCTTTATGGCCTCAAACAATAGTCGAGGTAGTGATACTTGAGGTTTCATAAAGCCATCACCTCTATCGGTATGTCCATGATAAAGAAAGACTTTGTGTATACATGAAAAAAACAAAATTTGTTCCTCTCTATGTCGACGACATATTATTAGCTGGAAACCACAGAGTTGATCCACACCACTATCAATACTTCAAAAGTATGCATTAATGCTTTGGAAGTATATGTCGAAACCCTCGCATGTAGTGTTTGAAAAGGTGCAAGGCTCCTCTGGAGCCTACGCGTGAGGCGCGTGCCCCAAGAAGGCAAGGCGCACATGTATTAAGCCTAGTTTAATTTAATATTCTACATAAAAAAATTCAAAATAACCATACAAAAATAAAATAATCATCAAAAAGCAAAGAAAACACATGCATATAGGTTCTCAAATTAAAAATATATATATGGCTAAATTATAGAAAACCCCCCTATAATATACCGCTTTTTCACTTTGCCCCCGTCTTTCAAAAGCCTACATTTTGTCCCCTCGTAACTACTAAATTTTGCATTTACCCCCCTCCCCCCCGTCAGCATTCCGTGAGTGAACCATCAATTTCTGAGGTGATATACCGCAAATACCCCTCCCCATCCCCGTCCAACTCTCCAAAATCAAATCTCTTCTTCTCCCTTCCACTCCTCTCCCTCTCTCTCTGTACCTTCCTCATGAACGAATCGGGGGCCCTGCCGGCGGCGCGGCAGATTCGGCGGAGCAGGTGCCGGTCGATGCAGAGCATTCGCGAGATCGATCTACTCTCTCCCGACGCGATCCACGACCTGCGCAGCATCGCGAAGCGGATGATCGGCGCGGGGTACGGGCGCGAGTGCGACCGGGCGTACGGGTCCGCCCGCAAGGCCGCGGTGGACGCGTGCTTCTGCCGCCTGGGGGTGGAGAAGCTAACCATCGGCGACGTGCAGCGGCTCGAGTGGGAGGCGCTCGAGTCCAAAATACGGCGCTGGATCCTCGCCGCGCGCGCCGCCGTGCGTGCGGTGTTCGCGAGCGAGCGGCGTCTCTACGAGCTGGTCTTCGAGGGCCGCGCCGATGCTTTCTTCGGCAAGGCGGTGAAGGGCGCGGCGCTGCAGCTCTTCGGGTTCGAGGAGGCCATCAGTATCAGGCGCCACTCCCCAGAGAAGCTGTTCAAGATCCTCGACCTCCACGACGCCCTCGTCGAGCTCCTCCCCGACATTGCCGCTACCTTCGCCTTCTTCGGATCATCAGGATAATCAGGATCATCCGAGTCCATCTACGTCCAAGCCGTGGAGATCCTCTCCCGCCTAGCCGAGGCCGCGCGAGGGATCCTCTCCGAGTTCGAGAGCGTCGTGCTCCGCCGCCATCGTGAAGCACAGGAATAAGGGATAAGGGCATTATCGTCATTTCGCATGTTCTGTTAGCCCCGTTGCTCCTTAAAAATAATTTCGTAATTACGAAGGGACAAAATGTAGGCTTTTGAAAGACGGGGGCAAAGTGAAAAAGCGGTATATTACAGGAGGGTTTTTTGTAATTTAGCCTATATATATTTCAACTTTCAGCTTAAAACTTAAAAGTAATCGTGGCGCAAATACTCTCATTTGGTCGTTCTTCAAGCATCATCCTCATACCCATCCTCGTTCTTATCGCTCGCATTGCCATAATCTTCTTCTTCTTTTTCAGATTTTTCATCCCAAATATCTTCTTCTGTATCCTCAAAATCAATGATTGGCTCTTCATCAATGAATAAAGACGATCGAGATAACGACAACTTGTCCTTTCCTTCTTTTAATTCCCTTTCCTTTTTCTATTTCCTTTCCCTTTTTTAATTCCCTTTCCTTTTTTTTAGGATTTTTTGGAGTTTCTTTTAGGATTTCTTTAAGTATCTTAAAGGATAAAAGTTTAAGAATCAAATTAAGATAACATGAACCCAAAATCCATCTAAACATAAATATTGTGAGGCGCGCCCACGCCTCGCTTGAGGCGCGCGCACGCCTCGCTTTAGTTTTGACGAGGCCCTAAAGAGAATTCTAGCTCGTGAGGAGAAATAGCTGCAGAATAAAACAATTCCTTACAGGAAGATACAGTGGAAGAACTATGAGGGGCGCGAGGCAACCTAGAAGCTTGAGTCTGGCGGTACCCATAGTTATTTTCTAATTAGGGGAGTGTGTAATTAAATTTCGAAGACTATCCTAAGAGGGAGTGATATAATAATAAAGGACCAAATTGTAATTTTACTTATTATTTAATAAAAGCAAGCCAAATTCAACGATTTAAGTTTTCTTGGTCTCTAAGGGTCTTTAGTGCTTATGGGAACTTGTTTGTGAGGTCCAATGATCGTTCTACTGTGTTTTGAAGATTTTGAAGTTTCGGGTGATACCAAAAAAACTCAAAAAAAACGACCACCTCATGATCAAGTTATCATTTCATATGAATTTTCCCACAGTTTTTGAAAATGAAAAATCCTATGTGAAAGTACACTCAGAGATGACTGTTTGGAGTCAAGTTTCGAGGAAATCGGAATTTTGAGCACGAAATTACGGGTTTCCAAAGTCGGAACTATGCGTGCAGTCTACCGCAAAAAACTTACCACTTCGCATTCGAAATGCAATTTCTTGTAGATTACTCCACAAAATTCAAAAGTTAAGGACGCCATGCATATCTACACTCCGAGACGAATGCATTGAACCAATTTTTGTTGAAATTAAACTTTTTGCTGTGAAACGACAGCATCTTGAAGTTGACACCTCACGCACAGTTTGGAGGACTGCAACTAAAAATTGATGAATTTCAAGGGCTTTGTGCATTTTTGCAACAGGATGACAGGATTGCTTGTGAATTGATGTGGGAGGTCTCAAATCTGAGGGCCATCGTACAATTTTTGCATGACCGAAATCTCTAGATTGGTCAAATTAGCCTAACCGCCAATCACCTAACGGTCTCTTCCATATACAATCTCTCTCCTCCTCCCTCTTGGTCTTCTCTCTAGCCGAACACCTACTTGCAACGAACTTCATCACCAGCAAACTCTCTAGTGACCTCCCTGCACCTCCGGCGATCCTCTTCAACCGCTGCTCTCTCTTCGCTGTGGTCAAAAATCGAAGAAATCGGGCTGATTTTCTCCAACTCGCCGAATCTTCATTTCCGACAGCAGGCAACCCTTCGTGCCTCCCTTGCTGCCCAAAGATCCACCCCGAGTCTCCTCCATGTGCGCTCACTGGTCGCAGCAGCGAAACTAAGGTAATGCGCCCGAAGTTTCATCAATTTCAGTTTATTTCGCAATTCTTCGGTTTCTTTTCGTTGTAGAATGCAATTGGAAGGCCGATTTGCATATGATCTGACCGGAAGTCCCAATCATGATCTTTTCTGGTCAGGGGAGTGCTAATAGGGTCTAACGACCATAGCTTGTGATGCCAAAAGCCTCCGAAAATAGATTTTGGGCTGGTGCTGCCCGGTACCTAAGTTCGGTGCGAAACAGTGGTTTTCAGACTTCCGGGCTGATTCGGGTGAAGCCGCTGCTCGTGACTGGTTGAGTAAGCATTCATGCTGTCCCATAGTATACAGCAAGTGCTACCGTGATACCAATTAAGCCCAAAGGGGCTGATGTCCGCTTGTGCTGTCCCGAAAGCCAAAATCGGCAAATTTTGGGACTTTGGCGGTTTTCCTTCGCAATGACTGTCTACCGATACTCCATGTACGAGTGGGATAATTATGTCGCTGTCCTGGCTCACCAAAATAACGAGAAAGGGACTATGAGGGCTAATTGGAAGGTTATTGCATTCCTGATGCTGAAAAAGGCAAAATTTCAAAAAATTCGGGACGGTTTTGGGTGTGCCTCTGATTGTGGTTACACAAGATGATGTCTTGCTGCCTCGGCACAGCTAGTGGGAATGTTGGCAGCACCATGGGGCTAATTTGTGGGTTTCGATACTCATTCCGACACAAAAGTGGTGCCGGTTACCGTTTTCGGGGTTGTTATGGCCTAAGCAATTAGCGTAGGGCCCTTGGTCATGTTTATTAGTGGGCGAGGCCTTCAGAACGTCGAGACCTGTCGGGCTGTGGTGTTAGTTGGGTTCCGAAGCGTGGGGATTTTGATAAGATGCTTAAATACTTTATTTTTATGTATTAATCTTGCTTGTTAGCATATGGTTTGGGATTTTTGTGCAATTGTCGCATGAGTGTTGCCTCGGGAAGCGTGAATGAGTTGTGCTTGACCTTTGGACTAGTCGTCCTAGGTCCGTGGATTATCGCGGTGCTTATTTCGGGATTCCGGCGCGATTACCGGCCAAATCGGTCGTTCGATCGCGGTTCTGTTTCAGAATTTAGTTCTGTCAACTTGAACGCGCCGCGTATGTCGTTGAGCCTTGTTGGCTGGTTACCCTTGCTTCCTCGTGTGTCCAGAGACAGTGGATAGGTTGTGGTGGGTTTCGGAGCCGAAATTGGCATCTTTGGGGAACCCGGTATTGTTCGGTTTTTGGTTATCATCACCTATTTGCGTCGTTTGTGTCTTGCTGCCCGGACACCCAAATCGGTGTGTCTGGGGGCAGCAGGTGGTTTTTGGTGAGTGTTGGAACTCTCTGGGACACTGTGTGGGTTCGGTTGTGTTCCGGTGAGTTGCCGGGGATCTCCGGCGGGTTCCGGGAATCGATATAAGGTACCGATGGCCCGAATAGTTCACGAAGTGTGAATTAGTGTGTGGGTTAGAGTGGTATTTAATATCGGGTGATTTATGATTTTATAGTACCTTTCGTAGGTGCAGGTGATTAGTTGCAGCACTTTTGGCTTTAGGTGCTTCATCGAACTTCAGGTAGGTACTTCAATCCGGAGTTGGTTCAGTGGTACATGCTCGGTGACATTCTTTTCCCCGTGTTTCCTTTCTTTACTACACACTTTGCATGTTGAGCACTTGAGCACCACACACTTCGTTCATGTTTGCTCTACTTTCCCATTTGCATCATGACCTAGAAGTAGAGAGGTATACGATGATTGCTAGAGTTCATATGATATGATTATAGCACATGATCTTGAGACAGCATGATTTGGTGACTTCGTGATTTATGACATCTCGTGTCTATTGCATGATATTCAAGTTATATAGACCTGATAGGTCGGTGACACTGTGACATTTCTTGGGGAATAGTGGACTTGATTGGTCGGTGACATATTGAGACTTGTGATATGACTTATTGGATTCGGTCAGTGATTCCTTGTTGATTCTATCTCTACTATTTGCCGACAGTTGACCATTGAGCATTTTGCATTGATCGCTACAGCTCAGAATGCATTTCACGTACACCAGCAGTTTGATCCACGAGAAGAGGGTGTTCTTTTCCAGAAAGGTGATCGTACTTTCGACCCGTGAGCCCGATGCGGACCCTGCTAGTGTTATATGCTAGGAAGAGCGGTAGTGGTTTCGACTGAGGTCTTTAGACCAATATGGCTCGAAATTGGGTGATTTGGACTATTCATTGGTTTGATGCATTACCATATTTGTTATTCTCTACAGTAGCGGATATTTATGCACTGATTGGTAGTTGTAGTTTCTTCCAGTCTTGATTGTTGCTGTATTTGTTTATCGTCGGTTGTTACTGGTTATTAGTATCTTTCTAGCTTACAGTAGCGGTTATTCTGATATGTTTGTTTGATATATTCTCTTGCTACTATATTCTGTTTACCTGTTCATTTTTATGCCTTCTTTCATTGATACTATATCTAACCTTGCGATACCTTGTAGTTGTTTGTTTCTTTCGGTTGCCCGTGAGTACAGCTTGCCTTCGTCGGCTTGCGGTACCCACTGGGAAACCCTTGCTGGTTTCTCACTACCCCCAGTTACAGGTACTGCGGGAGGTGACGGTCGGGACGATACGTGAGGCGACGACATAGCTAGAGCGCTTAGCAGTCCCGAGATCTTGTTCTGTACCTTAATAGTTTATTTCCTTTTTACCCTATATTTACTTGTCGATGGGTTAGATTTGTGGTGGTTCAGTTTATGTCTTGTTGTTTGATTGGTTTAACAATTGGATGGACTTACAGTGAATTCTTGTTACTATGATCTCGTGGTTTTATGCAAAAAGATTTTCTACCCCTCGTGATAGTCAGTTTTCAAAAAAGTATGTTTTCGTGTGGGAAACCGTTTTTAAAAAGATTTTTAGATTTTCATTTCACTTGTAGATTTCAAATAAGATTTCTGTGTGGAAAACGCTTTTAAAAGGATAGGAATGCTTGATGACCTGTGCATTGCATCATCTGCGGTAAGGACATTGTAGAGTATAAAAGCATCATGTTTAAGGATCACTTAGCTGTATGTGCATCTCTTATGAATGTAGTGTATGTGTGTGAGTTGGAATTGGTGCTTGTGAAACTGTACTGTGTGTGACGACGTGCAAATACAAGGAATGTTCTGTCCGTGTGAACAAAGGATTGCCTGTATTTGTGGCGGGTCTGTCCGTTTTGCAGGAAAGGTTTGAAAAAAAAAATGGGGCATTTTACGCAAACTCTGTTTTTCTAAACTAGCCCTAATTATGAAAATAGTTTTACAAAACGGACCCCGGGGCGTGACATTCATCCAATTGTTACATTACTTATTGTTACCCCTTTTTCGTTGACCAGTTGGTACGGCTCGCCTCCATCGACCCGTCGTACCCATTGGGAGACGTTTTATATATTTCTCACCCTATCACTTTTACAGGTAACATTGGGGTTGTAGCTCAGGATGTGCTGTGAGAACGTGTAGCTAGTTATGTGGCTCAGTTTTGGCCTTCTTCAATACTCAAGTAGCTCTGTAGACATTGACCAATTTAATAACATTCTGATTATGGATGTTGGACAACTAGTTCATTAGTTAAATAATTGTAAGATGTCTCAAATGATTTTATGTTGAATAATGTTTCAAATGAAGTTAAAGGATTTTATAAAACGAAGGTTTCCAATATTTTCTTGTGGGGAATAAGGAGTGTTTAAAATGGAGGTTTTGTTTGATATACGCTTGTGGGGAATAAGGCGAAATTTCATCCTGTTTATCATCTCATTATCATCTTTTATGGTTTGAATGTTGTGGTTGGTTGAGTGTTTGTTGTTGTTGATTGAATTGTATGGCTTCGATTGTATTGTAGCTTGACGTCGTACATGTACAGGAAAGATTATGTCTGTGTGGATAGAAAATTCTTTGTATATGTGGCGGGTCTATTCACGCCTTGATTAGATTTTCGTAAACTCTAATTTAAAAAAAAAATGCCCTTTTGGGAAAAACCTTTTTTAAATTAGGTCTGGGGAATGACAATGTGTTTATGCTTAAGCGTGGAGCAACTTCCTGGTGCAGCAAAAAATAGAGCTGCATTGCCTTACCAACGATAGAGGCGGAGTATATCACTTGTTCCACAGCAGTTTAGGAGGTAGTATGATTGAGATTTCTATGGCACCTCGATGTTGCATCTAGAGCAGATATGCCAGTAGAGATGTACTCCGATAGTATGGCCACCTTGAAATATGTTAAGGATCCTAAATCTTATGACAAAACGAAACACATCGACATACAATTTCACTACATTTGAGACATGATTAAACTTGGTGAGGTCTTTCTTCGACATATCTCCACCGCTAGGATGGTGTTTGATCCGCTAACCAAGCCGATAGCTAGGAATGTGTTCCAAACCCATGTATGTAGTCTGGGTCTATGCAGGATTTGATGTACGGACATTGTTTTATGTATTATATGTTTTCTTAGTGAAAAAGGATTTTGTTCCCTTTCAATGTGAGTACATGATTGATACTTGGCACATTGGTGTTGTCACCGGGCTCTAATCAGCCCACTCACACTGGTGATCGCTCTGACGCTTATGTAGCGGCCAGAATGAGACTGAATGGTCAAATTTGGCTTTTGTAGTTATATGACCATTATATTCCCATTAGTTGAGAATAGAATCAAATTATTTAAAAAGTCACCTTAATTAGTTTAAGATGAGACTGTCAGTGAGTTGGATATGGAAAATATTGTGAATACTCTATCGAGCTTGTAAAGTAGCCTAATCTATGTACTTAGGTTTAGCCATGGTTGGGTTAAGCGCCGAAGTGGTGATTAGATCCAAACTCGCATGGCATTTATTTTTAGAGTGTAACACGACCCATTGAGTGGGAGCTCTGCCATAGCATACATATCATATTGTATATACTTGTCGACCAGTTAGTAGTACAGTGACATGTTCTTCCCTCTATGTCACTATGTGAGAACTAACCCCTTTATGCCCTTGACTTAGAACAACGTAATGAAGTGGAGGTACGATATAACTTAGTATGTATCTCAAAGTTATGAGAAAATACGATTTCAAAAAGCATGTCTAGTAAAGTGCCTAGACCAACACAAATTAATGTTAGGCACTGTGACGCCCCAACTTCCCAGGGGATCACCCATCCTAGAACTACTCTAGCTCTAGCACGCTTAACTCTCTTAACCTCTTGGGTCTTGCTACCACCCAAAATGCTATAGCCGAGTTAAGAGATTTAGTCCTATTATATCATTTATATATAGGACTAAGACATATTTCGGGGGTGTCACATTCTTCCCTCCTTTAAGCCCTGACGTCCTCGTCAGGCTCAAAGACACTCACAAGCACCAGGCGATGTGAGACTTGTCTCGCTAGCCTTAGCTGACCTTGTGGGGAGCTGCACTCCACCCACAACGGTCATTAGCCGGGGAGCCTCGCTCTACCCGCTATATAACCCTGGCTCAGCCAAGACTCATCTCACATTTTCGGCTGGTGAATGTCTCTGATACCAACTGTGACGCCCCAACTTCCCAAGGGGTCACCCATCCTAGAACTACTCTAGCTCTAGCACGCTTAACTCTCTTAACCTCTTGGGTCTTGCTACCACCCAAAATGCTATAGCCGAGTTATGAGATTTAGTCCTATTATATCATTTATATATCCGACTAAGACTTATTTCGGGGGTGTCTCAGGCACTAAGGAAGATGTTTCGATAACACAACACGTAAGTTTTGTGACTCATTGACTAGCGGTTATTTCAATTGTGTTACTTAAGATAATCATGAGTACGAGAAATGATTGTGGTTTCAAGCCCTATCATTACAAGAGAGGGGTTTGTGATGCTTGATCAGGTGTGTGTTGAGATATCTCGGGCATAGACGAATTTAGTCAGTGATATGCTAGACGAATTTAGTCAGTGATATGCTATGTTAGTTTGGTGGTGACTTAATATAGCACTCTTGCATTGCGCTTTTTCGTCAAGTCGCACACTCCATTACTCGTATAAAGAGTAGAATATATGAGAGAAAATTATCCAATGTGACCAAGTGAGAGATTTTTGCCATGTGATGTCCACATTGGTTGTTTCTAATTCAACCCAATCCACATGGCATGTGGATTAGAAATTATTCTAATAAGTTAAAGGATAAAGATAAATTATATATTTCTTATCTCTTAAGAAACATATTTCTAATGAATTTTAATAGATATTATAATCAAGGTTCGAAGTGCCGTGGCACGGGGCGTGCCGCTCGCCGCCTGGCACGGTACGGTACCGGCACGCCCCGGGGCCGACACGTGGCACGCTTGCGTGCCGATGGATACGCATGACCTCCCAGTGGCACGCTCTGGCACGGCTTTTTTTTGTTTTTTTTGTTCCCAATAAGCTCTTATAATATTGTTTTGAACTGTTTAGTCAAAAAATTATGAATATTGACTATATATAGCTTACTACACTTACCAATTGACATACTGATAATTGTTTTTTAATATATAAAGTACAACTATATCTCATAGAGAATAGAAATAACAATATAATAAATAAATTTTAAATAGAAATAACTATATCTCATAAAGAATAGAAATAACTATATCTCATAGAGAATAAAAATTATGAATATTGACTATATATAGCTTACTACACTCACCAATTAACATACTTGTTAGTTGTGACTCAAAATCAGAATCGCTTCGATATTATGATTCAAGTTCGCCGACGGTTTCGCGGTGCGACTTCGAAATTTTTGGATGTCTGTGGTGGAAGCGAAGGGCTCGGGCCGTATGGATCCGATCCGCTAAGGAAAACCCTAATATAATTACTATGCATATATAATTATAAAGAAAAAACAGGAAACAATATAAAGAAAAAACAAAAAAAAAAAAAAAGGAAAACGGGGCCGTGCCGGCCGGCACGGGCCGGCACGGCCTGCGATACCCCACAGGGTATCGCTCCGTCTCGAGCGATACCGTGGGTACCGCTCGAGACGGGGGGGGTGCGAGACCCCCCCTGTACCGTGCCCCTCATTGAGGGGCACGGTACGTGCCGCCCGTGCCGCCCGGCACGGGCGGCACTTCAATCCCTGATTATAATCCTAATCTCTATGTGAGAATCATGATATTTTAAGATATCCTAAAATATATTTATATAAACCCCTTCTCCCAATATTGACGTGTGAAATAAAAAAAAAAAAGGAAATTCTCTTTCTTATCTTCTCTTTGAGATTTCTACCTACATTCCCTAGGTTTTGGAGGGTGGACAATTGTGGAGACTTTAGTAGCATTTCGAAATGATCTAGCATAGAGATCCCACCACAAGTCCAAACAAAGATTCAGGAGGTTATAAGACGAGTGCGATGATCCGACAAGTTCTTCCACTGGAACTACTGTAAGTATGATAGTTTTACGGTGGTTATTTTTCCTTCATAAATCATATAAATACATATAGTACCACAAAAACAATACCTACACAACTCTTTATGGATAAAAAGTAAGATCTAAGGACTTCTTTTATAAGTATATTTTTCAAGTCCAGATAAGTAATTGACAAATATTTGTTTCACTTATGCAATTTATCATTTATTTACTCGAGGGTCATTCAGTAACTAGGTGACTAGAGCACGAAAGCCTATATGTGTGGCTTTTAATCAAGCATTATAATCACATTTTTTCTATATGTTGATTATCATCATTCCTTAGAATACATTCCTTAGAATACATCTCTTTCATTATGTCAATTCTAACTCAAATTAATTGCTTGTTTTCTTATTTTTTACACAATTAATGGTAAAAATCTGAACAACCGTGCGAGAATTGGCATGTGCACTCGCCTAAGTACTCTGCAATATCTTGGGGCTCACAATATTCAACTCTTAATAGAATATTATTAGCAATGAATGTAAAATAAGTCATGAATATATATATATCTATATATATATATATATATATATATATATATATATATATATATATATATATATATATATATATATACGCAATTGAGCTCCTATGCTTTTAAAAGTACTAAGTCATTGGTGCTTGTAGGTTTTTAGCCCTTGAATGAAAGGATATGTGGTTAGGATGATAGTGGGTCCCTTGGGTTTAGTGTGGTTGGTGGAATAGCATGATCTAAGAGGTGAAATTAATCAAAGGAATAGATCTAATGGTAGAAAACTTACAAGCACCAATTGCTTGGTACTTTTAAAAGAATAGTAGCCGGACTCTCTCTCTCTCTCTCTCTCTATCTCTCTCTCTCTCTCTCGTCTCTCTCTCTTTCTTCTCTCTCTCTCTCTTGCTCTCTCTCTCTCTCTTCTCTCTCTCTCTCTCTCTCTCTCTCTCTCTCGCTCTCTCTCTCTCTCTCTCTCTCTCTTCTCTCTCTCTCTCTCTATATATATTATATATATATATTATATATATATATATATATATATATATATATATATATCTTGTGTGTGTGTTGTGTGTGTGTGTGTGTGTGTGTGTTTATACTGAAAAAGATATGTTAAGGACCTAACGTTCCTCAACGTCTACTTAATTTTGCACATAGATGTACTCTTTTATCATCTATTCACGCAACGTTACAACTAACAAATACATCTCCCAATTATCTACAAATTAAAAACCTAGTAAATAATGGATTCTAAAATTTGAATGGAAGATTCAAACAATTTCAGTGATCTTAGAAGTGTAGCAAGCAACAATTTCATTCCAAGTTAATGTTAAAAATGATAGAACAACTTCAATAGTGCCTTACTTTGCATGATAACAGACGAAAGAACCTTAATCTCAAATTTTTTTAATGACTACAAATACTATTTCAAAGTCCATTTTGGATAGCCTCTCTCACTTAATGCTATCAATGAATTGGCGCATAGGGAGCACCTATTAAGTCCTAAAGGTGAGAAAACATTACTGAAGTCTAAAGCCATCAATATTGTTGTTGTTTTTGTCCTTTTTTCTTTTTACTTTTTCTTTTTGGGGCCCTCACAGTTTAAGTGTCTAGCTACAGACTACAACCATTATGTCTCATAGCTCTGTTATACCATGCAAACCACTACGAAATGCGCCAATCTAAAGTCTGGCTTACAAAAAGTCACTCGTAATGAGATAAACTAAAAGGCAATTACTTCGGACCTGCTCACTAATCTGAAATAAACCTACCAAACTCTCTAGTTTCGATCTTTATAACGCACTTCACCCTAACCTTTCCTGAATCAAGGTGTGCTCACAACTCATCTTAAAGCATTTACGAGCAAAACAGCAGACCTGAATGATGATAAGAAAATGTTCTATAACTCTGTAACTCACAAATTTAGAAAGCAAAGAACTAATAGTACATTTATTATATTCCCCGTATAGAACCTTCCACAGCATTAAACTACATGCTAAATTGCCATAATTTAATCATTGAGGAAACAGTATGTTACTTATATTTTCAACATCGTCACTATTTGGAGTATAACCAAGTTGAACACAAGTGAACTGGAGTCAACTTGAGCTTGGATGGGAAATCACTTCTACCAAGCTAAGAGCTCCGCGCAAGTTCTTGATGAGCTAGGGAATCCTGGCCCGTTGTTGCTCGCTTTTATAGTTAAGGTAGCTCAAGCTCATCTCATCTAGCCCAAAACAAATTACCAAATCATAGATAGAGAGTCAGTCCAGGACCCCAAAAAGAAAGATAACTATCACTCGAAGTGTTGGAAATAAAGAGAAGTTAATCCCAGACCCTTAAAAAGAAAAAAAAAAATTAAAAAAAAGACCTTGTCATTCAAAGTGGTGGAAATGCAAGGGACAATCTCGGACAAATAGTGCCCTGCTTCTTACAATATGTTTGCGAACTCGTATCAAAAACTAAATTATGCCACTAGAAAATAAACCACAAAACGTGACATAACAAAACCAAAGAAAAAAGAGGGATGTCCAAACCAAACAACTACACAATTTCAAAAACGAAGAATTTATCCAAGAAATCAAAAGAAATTAAGAAAATCAAAGGCTCAAACTTTGTTGATTGTTACTTCAAATCAACTATATGGCAACTCCGGCAGGAAGGGGGGATAACATCAAGAATCAAGACATTTACCAACTAATGAAGGTTTCCAAACTCCAAAAGATATCTCCTCTCCAAACAAGTTCAACCTCTATTTGAAAAACAAATTAAACACCATTCTATTCCACATAACATGCACGAGAGAGAGAAAGAGAGAGATGAACAACACCTGTGGGGAAGATGTCCGCAGTGGAGGAGCGGAAACGGTGGAGGAGCCGAGGAGCGCAGGTGACGGACGAAGGGAGCGAGGCGAGCGAGGAAGAAAGGGTGGGAGAAAGGGCGATCGTGGTTTAGGGTTCTCAACCCATTAGTTAGCACTTTGGTTTTTTTTTTTTAGATTAATTGGACGGTAGGTACCCAATTTTTGTATTTTCTCAATTACGTCATCATTTTTTTTTTTTTTTTTTTTTACTTCATCTCTAACCTCAATTTTGACTTGGATTCCTAAAAATATTTTTTTACATAATTAATTTTGATTTGAATAATTAATTTTTAAAAAATTTACATATCATTGGTTAAATTTAGATAGAAAATAATTTTTTTGAAATAACTTTATAAAGTGTTTATCAAAAAAATTTGTTGTTTGCAAATAATATTTTTTTACTAAATTTTATTTACAATAATTTTAAATTTTAAATTTAAACCAAAATTACAATTTAGATATTTTAATTTAAAATATGAAAATTTAATAATTTAAAATTTGAATTTCAAATCTAAATTCAAATTTTAATTTTAAATTTAAAATCTTAATTAGAATTTAGAATTTCAAATTTAAAATCTAAATTTCAATTTCAACTTCCAATTTTCAATTTGAATATTTTAATTTTAAAACTTGAAATTTAAAATTTAAAATTTAAAATTAAAATTTAAAATTTAAAAATTTTGAAATTTGTAATTTGAAAATTAAAACTTAAATTTTAATTTTTCAAATTTTAAATTTCATCTTAAATTTGAAATTTAAAATTCAAAATTTTGAATTTTAAAATTTTAAATTTTAAATTTAAATTTAATATCTAAATTTTAAATTTTAAAAATTAATATTTGAAATTTAAAAATTAAAATTAAAATTTTAAAAATTCAAATATAAAATTTAAGTTTTAAATTTTAAATTTGAATTTAAATTTTAAACTTAAATTGAAAATAAAATAAAATTTTAAATTTAAATTTTGAGTTCAAAATCAGAATCTATTATGCCGAGACTGTCTATATTTGGTTGGTTCGGACACGCGCACAGACTCGCCAAACAGACAGAGTTTTTTCGATTCGCCCAAGGCGTATACAAAACTAGTGTCTGAATTTTAACTAGAAAACAATCATAAAAAATACGAAGAGGATATCACAGAGCGAAAAATGCAAACTTAATTAAATATTTAAACTATGTAGAATCTAATAAATTTAATTAAAAATTTAATTAAATTTAGATTTTTGAAAATTTCTGAGTTTCGACATTTTAAGTCACTATTCGGATAGTTTTACTTAATGAAAATAAACTTCGATAAAACGAAAACGCTACTTAAATGATTTGACAATTTTGAATCTAATAATGGTTTTAGTTTTCGAATTTGGGGATAGTACGTTCACGATCAGGATATTTTTCGACGGATCGCTAAATGGTAAAATTTAAAGTTTTCACAAAATTTCTATATTTTATATGTGTATTTAAATGAAATTTAACGGGTTAGAATTTTTTTGTGATGTTTATCCGCTAAAAAAATTTTACTATAAAATTTTAAAGTTTGAAAGATTTATGTGTAATTTTGTATATATGAGGTTTATAATTAAAGCGTTAGAGGCGAGATTTTTTAGAAAAATTCAGATCAAGAAAGATTTAGCCGTCATCTACACTTCCTCACGATCATCTCCGACGATCCAAGCAACTCCAATCGATGA
This sequence comes from Tillandsia fasciculata, assembly GCA_029168755.2. Lineage (NCBI taxonomy): Eukaryota > Viridiplantae > Streptophyta > Magnoliopsida > Poales > Bromeliaceae > Tillandsia > Tillandsia fasciculata. Next base: position 15,700,136 of record CM054949.1, on the reverse strand, counting down.
TCTATCTTTTTTCTCTCCTTTCTTCTTTTATTCTTATTCTTCTTGCGACCAAGAAAAAAAGAAAGGGGAGTAGGATCCTTGACTTCATCTTGCGCGTCTTGGAGACCGAGAGGGAAGTCTTGATTGCTACTGAACCGCCACAAGAATGAGCAATCACGCGAGTTGAATGTGCAGGTCGGGTTTGGGGAATCTTGGCTGCAAGTGCATTTCTCCTTCTTGTGGCTTCCAGGACCAAGCCACATGGTTTTTCTTCGTCCTTGGATCAATCTTAGGTGGTTCTTGCTTGGTTACAGCCTTCGGATCAATCAGAATCAAGAAAACCAAGATTTGGTCTTGATTTCAGCAAGGAATTCAAGAACGGTTCACATTTTGGACTTCTTTGATTTTGGCGAACTTCCAAACAGCGGGGGAGTGATTCTTTGTGTTCTTGGAGTTCAATAATCGCTTCGGATCTAATCTTCATAGGCACGGCACCGCTGTCGCGATCAATGACTCCGAATAACACCAAGAGAGCGATCGAGTGACTCCAAAATCGCTTCAGGTTATTAGTTGAGCCTTGAATGAGGAGAGCAAGTTTCAGAGCATCGTAAATGTTGAGCATACGCAGTTGGTCGGGCTTGAAAACTTTGAATCACCGGTATGTTACCTAAACTACGTGTTAGACGTTTTAAATTGGCAAAATTTTGGACGTGGTCAGCGTTGTGGGACTTGGGTATGGTCCTACACGGTGTGTCACCATCAGTTGGTGTCAATGGACTAGTTGTTCAGGATCCAGGCACTTTATGGAACCAAAAATGGTTTCCTGTGTAATTTTCGGTAAAATCTTCAATCGGAAAGTTGTGTTTTTGGTTTATACTTCTTGGATTCGGTTTTGTTCGATCAAAGGCTATCCTAACGCCTTATAAGCTGCGTTTGAAGATGCGTCGTGGTTTTGGTGTCAGTAATCGAACTCTAATAGCTTTCGAAGATCAAATCGGGAGTTTTCGGGGATCCGATAGGTTGGTTTTTGGTTCTTTTGGGTTTGGTGCGCATCTAATTGTGCGTGGCTATACCGATACTCAAGAACAAGTGTTTCAGGACGGCGAAGGAAAGTCGATAGGTATTGAAAGTGTTTCGGAATACTTTGGGGCAAAATCGGATCGTAAAACCCAAAAAATCGGGCATTTCGGTTCACGACTTTGGGTCACGCAGGTTGCTGCTGTTCGCAGCGGTGTAATGGCTTATTTGCTAGAATTTTAGATGGTTGGGTGTCTCTAATTGCACCACTAAAGTTATTGGACGGTTACGAGACCAATTGGGCATCCCAAGAACCAAATTAGCAAAGTTCGGAGTCCCGATTTTTCGTTTCGGTGCACGATTTGTGTGGTTGTTCCCACAGCTTTAAATTTCATGTTTAGGGCAACGGTTGAGATATGTTGGTTTTTATATCCAAGCATATTTTCTTTACTTTTTCTATATTTGTGCATATATATCTCTCCTCCTTAGGTTCCTTTTTTTGGCTTTTTGTGACAAAAACAAAGAGATTAGTAAGTAAAGATTACTACTAATGGTGAGTTGAAAGGTTAGACTTTTAGAAGTTTTTGAACTTTACTACATTTTGATGTTGGTGCTGTAATATTCCGACTAACTCTCTAACTGCCATAATTGTCGTAGCTTTAGAACTTGAACTTGAATGTCAATTTCAATTACTCTTTGTTTGCTTATGCTTAATGCTTAACTAAATTCTTGTGTTTCTTAACAAAATTTTTCTGTCAAGAATTTCTTTTTGTAGAGAGTGTAAGACTTCAAGACTACTAGTTGTGTCTATGTCTAGAGTTTGTACTAGGAGTATACTTTTTGTATTTTATTTTCTTGAATCGTTCATGCGCATATTTTGTTGTTTGGTGATTGCAACAAATTCTATTTCTTTACTTTTTGAGTTTGAATGTTTTGTCACGAAATCGTCAAAGAGAGAGATTGTTACAGATATATTGGCATATTTTGTGAATTAGTTGGAGTTTTGTAGATTGAAGAAGAAAACTTGAAGAACTAAGACATCAATCTCAAGAAGAATGAATCTATAACACCCAAGTATGGTTAAAACATATTTTTGCTGATTTTGAAATCATTTTATATGTTTATAAGCATTTGGAATGGTTATATTTGATAAATATCAAAAACTGTACATTTTGAGGATTCAGAGTCCGGACCGTCTGGAAACAGTTCGGACCCCGAACGTTTGGTGTTTCGTGCATAATAACAGTCCGGACCATCTTGAATACAGTCCGGACCCCCGAATGTCTGGTGTTTTATGCATAATAACAGTCCGGACCATCTTGAATACAGTCCGGACCCCGAACGTTGAAAATTATACTATGCATGAAACAGTCCAGATCATCTTGAAAATAGTTTGGACCCCAAACCATTGTTTCTGGTTTTTTCACGACAGTCCGGACCCTCGGAAGACAATCCAGACCGTGACCGGGAAAAATTCTGTTACATTTCAATTTTTGATTCCTATTGTGATTCTAACTGCTCCTAACCTATAAATAAACCCTAGATGTGTTATTTTAAAATAATCCAAAGATAGAGAAGAATAGGAAAACACGTTCTAAACCAAGATTTCTTATTCTATTCTCTTGATCGTCTTTTTCGATCAAGAAAAATTATCAATTTGATTCATGAGTTTTTAACTCTTTATACTTTTTCAAAAATCAAATTGATAAATATTTAGAAGGTGTTTTCTTATATATATATGATTCTCTAAGCATTCGAATCACCACCAAAAATCTTTTAACGAGTTCCGAAAGGAACGTTAGTGCGTGGATTCGCGTGAAGATCGTGGATTCGGTGAAGACTTCGTTGATTCGAAGTTGGACGTGGTTCGTGGATTCGAAGCGTGTTGATTGGTAAAGACTTCGTGGATTCGAAGTTGGAGACTTCGTGGATTCGAAGTTGGACGCAGTTCGTGGATTCGGAGCGTGTCATGGACGAGCGGAGAAGATCTACTTCGAGCGTATGGTAAAGGTTGTGTCGTGGGGTTGCGTTATCACCTTATACATATTTAATCTTAGTGAATTTTTTCGTGTTACCAGTCCCGTAGTTTTTTACTCCGTGAGGAGTTTTTCATGTAAAATCTTGGCGTATTATTTTATTTTTTCTCATTGGGTTATTCCTTACGCGAAGATTTTGAGTTCTAAATAGGTGTCGGTTCACCTATTTAGATCCTAGGGATCTATAACCCACACGCTAGTCTTGTGGTTGGACCCTAAGATGACTAACTTGAGAGATATGATGTGCAGTGAGAGTCCTGATTGAGTTTTGTAACTCTCCTAAGGGAATGGAGTGAGTAATTGACATGTTTTCTCTACTTAAGCAAATATGTTGGCTGCAAACAATATAGTGCTATAGAAAAGAAGACATGCTCTAGACTTTCGTTGGATCGGGTCGAGTATTTTGTCGTGTTTGTGGTACTGATCTCTTTTTTGGTTGCAGTTGAGCACGATGCCTCCCAGACGTCGAGTATTGACGCGCACACACCCCGTATCTTATGAGGAGCCCGAGTAGACGGAGTCAGGGCAGACCGGGCAAAGTGAGGTACAGGAAATACGAGCCCAGGTGGCTAGTTTGTCTAAGGCCTACATGCAGCAGGGAGAGACCCTAGAGATGATGGCACAGTTGTTGGAGTAGAGAGCATCGCAGACAGTATTCCCTGTTGTGACATCTTCTGCAGCACTGATAGTGTCAGCAGTGCCGAGGTCAAGTGGACAGTTATCGAAGGTAGAGCAGAGGGAGATCACCTGACCCGTTTCAGTCAGTTTGGTCCGCCCCGATTTTCCAGTTAGAGTTTAGAGCCATGGGAGGCTGAGTCGTTGGTGGCTACAATGGAGAAACTCTTTGAGAACCTATTTGTACTAGCACGATATCAGGTGCACTTGGCCACTCACTTCTTGGAGAGAGATGCTGAGGTTTGGTGGCGGAGAGTTCGACCAGATGGCCCGCCATGGGCCCAGCTACTTTCATGGAGCGAGTTTCGTGCCTTGTTGTTCGAAGTTTTCTTTCCGGATAGTGTCAAGTAAAAACTTGAGGAGGATCTGAGGAGTTTGCAGCAGAGGGACAGGACAGTATATGAGTATATCCGGGAGTTCACGCGATTGCTGAACTACAAGCCCTTTGCAGCACGTGATAAGGCACATAGGATTTACATATTTGAGCGGGGACTACGCCAGGATCTCTACCAATTTGTTCAGACCGAGCGGATGCAGACTTTGGACACATCCATGGAGCATGCCTTATGGGTTGAGTGAGGAGTCGCAGTTCTAGTGGAGAGGAGCAGAGCACCAGGGGTGAGTTTTGGAGAGAATTGCCCAGCGCGGGATAATGGGGGACAGAGCAGTAGACAGAGACCTCCGAGATCTCCATGATTTTATCCTCAGGGTCATGGGTTTCAGAGGAGACAAAGGTCTGGTGGATCCCGACAGCAGTGGCAGCATTAGAGGCGGCAGGATCGATGTGTTATTTGTGGAGGACCGTACCCACCACTGCAGTGTAAGCAGAGGTAGGGCCGATATTATCGATATGGCAACCGGGGCATTATCTGTCAGCTTGCTCGAGAGCAGGATTCCCAGCACCATCATTAGCATCGACTCCTCCCTGATCACTTAAGATAGCGGAATCTCCACCGAGCTATAGCCAGGCAGACCGAGCTACTTCTTTAAGACAGACGGAGAGGCGACCACGACCACCGAGCGGGTATGCTTATGCAGCCTAGGCTAAGGATGTTAGATGTATGCCCTAGAAGCCAACTTGGCCGACACATATATTCTTTCTAGGATATAAATTTGTATTTGACATTTTACTTTATGAATGTTATTGGGTTTTTATTTTCATTCGTGTTGTGTATGTGTCCATGAATTGTCCAAGGAATTAATAAGATGATGATACATATTCTCAAGAGTTGAGAATTTGAGACATGTATCATTAGTGATTAATTCCTAAATGCTCCCGATCGATGGATCATCACGTGGACAGTGATTGATCCGGTGAGATTGGTGCACAGTCGCTTCCCTTTTAGGGTAGACGAGTCTCGAGTCAACAGTGTGGGAACACTGGAGCGAATGTGCAGGTGGTTGTTGGAGAACAAGGGTACCGAGCGTGATCATCACGAGAAGTCACTTGGATGTCTACTCACTAGTCAATGACTTACTGGATGTTGCAGTAGTGTAACTGGTCCTTTGACCTCCGGTGTCTCGGCTATTCACAATAGGGTTACTGTAGTTTTACTGTATATACACTTGGTCCCTAGCCATTTGGGTCCTTGCTGTGGGTGCATGTTGGCTACAGTAGGTTCGTTGTAGGAATAGGGTGTACACCTATATGGAATCTATCGCCCTTAGTAGAGAAGGGAGTTAGTCCTATGTGATTTATGAGATCGAGTTTAGAAGACCTTGGCCAGGGCGTAGTAAATAACGGAAAGGGTTTCCGATATTAGAAACTCGAGTCGAATAAATTTGACATATGACAGACGGTAGGGTTTGACGAGCAATTCCATGACCTTCGTCTAGTTGGGACTCCGGATAGAAGGATTGTATCACACGTTAACTGCACCTAGAGGTTCAGTGTTCTATTCTACTGGAATGCCACTACATGCTGCTAGGCGTCACTGGTGGATTGTGGGACTCACGAGAATTATCTGGATGATCGATAATTCTTGTTGGGCTGAGTTTGAATAGTTCTAACCCACTGAAAAGAGTTTCAGTGATATTGTTGATGGTAATCACAATATATCTCACTACCAGATAGAATAGAACCTATGGGGTCACACACATAAGAGGTTATGACTGATCGGATAGTTGGATCGCGATTTTTGAATCGCCTGAGGACTTAATTATCAATATGTTGATAATTGGACTAATTTGTAATTATTACAAATTAAGGATATTAAAGTGCAAATGTTGCAAGAGAGGGCTTACTAATAGTTAGTAAGTTGTGAGAGGACTTAAGTGCAAATGTTGCATTAATAATTTGATTTGATCAAATTAGAATTGTTCAAGTCGAATTAAATTAGGATTTAATCGATTGAACAGATTAGGGATAAGATAAGCTTAAATATAATTTTAATGTTTATCTTAATAATTATAAAAAGGGATTATATCCTACTTTAGACGTACGAGTTTTCTTTAAGAGAAAGAAAAGAAAAAGAAAACCCTAGTCGTCATCTTTCCTCGTCTTCCTCTTTTCTAAATATCCACATTAAAAGAAAGACGTTCTCTGCAAGGGAGCTAGCACCCCGGTGAGAATTTCGGTTAAGTTGACAACCTTGTGTGGATACCCGTAGAGGCCGGACGCGTGTGCGGCTTCAAGAGAACCAAATTCCACGATCATCAAATTGCGGTGTAGATCTCCCCGCGCAAAGGTGAAGATTAGATCATCCTCTTCCTTTTAATCTTAGATACATGAGGGATCCTGTTTTGCGTGGTTTTTGAGATCAGATCTCAAGTTTTTCATATTTGTCTATTTGATTTTTTTTTCCGCTGCGTTTATTTTTGCGCAAAACCTAACAAAGGATTCTACATCAGTCGACCATGTGGTGGCAGGTGTGACGACCCATTTCCCAGGGAGTCACCCATCCTAGAACTACTCTAGCTCTTGCACGCTTAACTCTCATAATCTCTTGGATCTTGCTACCATCCAAAATGCTATAGCCGGGTTAAGAGATTTTAGTCCTATTATATCATTTATATATAGGACTAATCCAAATTCCGGGGGTGTCACATTCCTCCCCCCTTTAAGCCCTGACGTCCACGTCAGGCTCAAGCACACTCACTAATACCAGGCGATGTGAGACTCGTCTCGCTAGCCTTAGCCGACCTTGTAGGGAGCTACACTCCACATACAACGGTCATTAGCCGGGGAGCCATGCTCTACCCGCTATATAACCCTAGCTCAACCGAGATTCATCTCACATTTTCGGCTGGTGATTGGCTCTGATACCAACTGTGACGACCCACTTCCCAGGGGGTCACCCATCCTAGAACTACTCTAGCTCTAGCACGCTTAACTCTCATAACCTCTTGGATCTTGCTACCATCCAAAATGCTATATCCGGGTTAAGAGATTTTAGTCCTATTATATCATTTATATATAGGACTAATCCAAATTCCGGGGGTGTCACAGCAGGTATTATTTTGATTTCTTCTATTAGCACTCGAGCATTATTTGATACTAGAGCATCACACTCATTTATTAGTAGAGTATTTGCATTACTGCATGGACTAGAGATAAGGCTATTGCCATATGCACGAGAGGTATAGGTTCCTGATCATGTATTGCATATGGAGGAGTGTTGTCGATCTTGTTCGGTGCAGTTGGGATCGTTGATTATGTCTGCAGACTTGTTGGTCTTGTGATAACTCCAGGATTTCAATGTTGTACTTGGTATGGATTGGTTGGCGCGATATTGTGCGATGATCGACTGCGGAGAGAGGATGGAGAACTTTTGAGAGCCTGGACAAGAGGAGTTTATATATCGAGGCTGCCAGAGTGTGATGTTTGCTGTGATGATTTCTTCAACGAAGGCCAGGCAGATGATGAGTCGAGGGTGTGTTGCTTTTTTCGGCGATGGTAGTAGAGGTGCCTACGGCGGTATCGGGACTTAAGGGTATCCCTATTGTCCACGAGTTTTCGGATGTATTTTCACCTAAGTTGACGTTGATGCTGCCGGATAGGAAAGTAGAGTTTGTGATTGACGTGATTCCTGGAATCGCGCTAATCTCGAAGGCACCTTACAGGATAGCACCGGCTGAGCTAAGGGAGTTAAAGACGTAGTTACATGATTTAATGGATAAGAGGTTTGCTAGACCCAGTGTTTCACCTTGGGGAGCACCGGTGTTGTTTATGAAGAAGAAGGATGGTTTACTGAGGTTGTGTGTTAACTACAAGAGTTGAATAAAGTGACCATCAAGAACAATTATCCCTTGCCACGCATCGATGATTTGTTTGATCAGTTGTAAGGAGCTTGTGTCTTCTCAAAGATTTGCAGTCCGGTTATCACCAGCTGAAGGTGAAGGCCAAGGACATCTCCAAAACGGCGTTCAGGATATGGTACAGACATTATGAGTTCATAATGATGCCTTTTGGATTGACCAATGCCCCTGCCACATTTATGGATCTAATGAATCGAGTTTTCCAACCGTACTTCGGATCGATTTGTGGTAGTATTTATCGATGAAATTCTGATTTACTCCTGGAATGATGAGGAGCATGAGGAGCACTTGAGGATGGTTCTACAGCTTCTTAGGGAGAAAAAGTTGTTTGCCACGTTAAAGAAGTGCGAGTTTTGGCTTCAGAGGTTGCATTTTTGGGCCATATTATTTCAGCCGCTGGAGTGACAGTAAACCTGACGAAGGTTGATGCAATTTGGGATTGGCCCAAACCGACGACTGTTACAGAGATGCAGAGCTTCTTGGGATTAGCAGGCTATTACCACCAATTTGTGAAAGACTTTGCGAACCTTTCTACTCCTCTCACTCGACTGATTAGAAAGGGAATCAAGTTTATTTGGAGTGAGGTGTGTCAGTGGAGTTTTGAGAACTTGAAGCTGAGGCTGATGTCAGCTCCTATTCTTGACCTTCCAGTTATAGGGGAAGGATTTGTGATCTATAGTGACGCCTCCCACAGCGGCCTCGGATGTGTTTTGATGCAGCATGGGAGGGTAATTGCTTATACTTTACGACAATTAAAGGATTATGAGAAAAATTATCATACACATGATCTTGAGTTGGCAGCGATGGTGTTTGCTTTGAAGTTGTGGCGACATTATTTGTACGGCGAGCATTGCGAAATCTTCACCGACCACAAGAGCTTGAAGTATTTATTCACTTAGAAGGAGTTGAATTTGAGGCAACGTCGGTGGTTGGAGCTGTTAAAGGATTATGATGTGAGTATCCAGTATCTTCCTAGCAAGGCCAATGTGGTTGCAGATGTTTTGAGTAGGAGAGCAGTGCAGAGCTTGAGTATAATGATCACTCAGTAGACGCCACTACTTGAGCGGATGAGGCGACTAGAGCTAGAGGTTGTGTCCCCTGAGGTTTCTGCGAGACTAATGTATATAGTTTTGCAGCCCACCCTTTTGGACAGGATCAGAGAGAGATAAAGAAAGGACCCCTACCTTTTGAGGATTCGAGAGTAGACTCAGAGTGAGCAGGTTTGGGATTTTTCTATTGATGCATCGGGAGTACTGAGGTACAAGGACCGAGCATGTATGCCGGTGGATCCTGAGATTAGAAAGTAGATTTTGAGAGAGGCCCATAATACACCTTATACCATTCATCCTGGTGGGACTAAAATGTATAAGGACCTCATGGCACATTTTTGGTGGAATGGAATAAAGAATGATATTGAAAGATTTGTTGCTCAATGTTTAACTTGTCAACAAGTTAAAACAAAGCATGAGTTCCTACTGGCAAGTTATAGAGTCTTCCAATCTCTCAGTGGAAATGGGATCACATCAGTATGGATTTTGTTGTGGGATTGTCGAGGTCACTGAGTGGCGTTGATACAGTGTGGGTGATAGTAGATAGACTGACCAAGTCTGCTCACTTCTTATCGGTTCAGATGACTTGGCCACTAGAGCGACTTGCACAGTTGTATTTGGATAAGGTGGTGAGATTACATAGAGCACCCACCTCGATAGTATCAAATCGAGATCTGAGGTTCATCTTGCATTTCTGAAGGAGTTTATAGACGGCCTTAGGGACCCAGCTACGTTTCAATAAACTTTTCGCCTACAAACCGATGGACAGTCCGAGTGGACCATTCAGATTTTAGAGGACATGTTGAGAACTTGTGTCCTGAATTTTGGTTGAGAGTGGTATCAACATTTGAGATTGGCTGAGTTTGCGTTCAACAACAACTATCAAGCGAGCATTTAGATGGCTCCGTTTGAAGCATTATATGGACACAAGTATCGATCACCTCTATATTGGAGTGATGTGGATAAGAAGAAGACTTTGGAACCTGATATTTTGCAGGAGGCAGAGGAAAAGGCCAGGATTATTCAACGACATCTTAAGACCGCCTAAAGTCAATAGAGGAGCTACGCTGATACTAGGCGATGAGACTTGGAGTTCTAGGTTGGAGACCATGTCTTTTTGAAAGTCTCGCCGTCTAGAGGGATCTGGAGATTTGGAGTGCGTGGGATGCTTAGCCCACAGTTTATTAGTCCCTTTGAGGTACTTGAGCGAGTTGCACTTCCACCACGATTGGCTAGTACTCACGACGTCTTCCATGTATCTGTTTTGAGGAAGTATGTCTTCGACCCCGCGGATGTGATTGATCTCACTTTCCTGGAGTTAGATGATGATTTGAGCTACAAGGAGCGCCAGATTCGGATTTTTGCACGTGAGACGAAAGAATTGCGCAACCGGATGATACCGTATGAGAAGATCTAATGGAGCCATCATGAGGAGCGCGAGGCGACTTTGCAGCCTAAGGATGAGATGAGAATTTCCTACTCTTTTCTGTTTGAGACTTCCTTCTAAGGTATGGATTTTAGTTTCGAGGACGAAACTTTTATACGAGAGGAGAGTATAGAGTACCGGAGCTTTGTAGCTGTTCAGGCATGTACCTTTGAGCTGGTCAATACATTTGGAGATGTTCATATCGAGTGAGTGCCATTTGACGCGAAATAGACGCAAAAACGGACTTTGGATTGCAAATAGCAATGAATTAGAGTTCCAGGCATTTCGGGGCGTCCTAAAGATGTTCCAGATGCCCGAAAGTCATACCTATTTGCGGTTCATATTTTGAGGCACCCAAAAATACTGTAGCAGCCCGAAAAGTGTGGTTGGGATTTCCTCGAGATTTGTGCTTGTTTATGCGGTTAGCAAAGGCAGTGGACTTTGGGTGTTGTACTATAGCACCGGGTATAGGGAGTGGACGCCCGAAGAACAGCGAGAGGATGGTATACTATTCTGATGTTCCGGGCACGACACTGTAGCGGAGCGGGCGCCCTGGGTGAGCTCGTTATTACTATAGCTCCGATGTTTAGGGCGCTAGGGTGGATGTTTAGAATGCCCAAAACACGATTTTTCCCGCGTGAGCAGGTTAGTGATTCGAGTTATTTCGTGGCTAGTTTTATCCTGGAGCTTGACTTCGTGACCAGATTGCCACACATGTATATATTTAACCCTTTGAGAGTGTCCAAGCCATTTCCATATTCACCTTCGTCCTTCTTCCTTCCTTCAGGAGGTGGAGAAAAGAGAGATAGAGCAGAGGAGCAGTGGGGGTGTAATGTGGGCCGTGTCGAGCCGGCACAGCCCACATTTTTCGGGCCGAAACGTGCCAGGGACCAGCCCGGCCCGGCTCGGATTCAAATCCGGGTTGGGCCGAATCTCTTAAGCATCCATCCCAGCACGACCCTTCGGCCCGGAAGGCATGGGCCGTGCTTCGGGCCGGCTTTTTAATTTTTTTTTTAAATATATAATTTAAAAATATAAATAATAAATTATTTCTATTTAATTTTATATTTTGATAAAAAAATAAAATTTATAAAAATAATTATAAAATAACAAAATTTTAAAATTTTAAAAAAATATTTATAAATTTTTATTAAAAAAACATAGATTTGAAAAAGGATTTTGGTCCAATGGACCATAAAATTTTGATCCATTTGACCAAAATCACATCTCCCAAGGTCTGCCATGAAGACCTTTGTCACGTCCCGAGACCGCCAATTTTAACAGTTCGGGTACGCTAACAGACCCGCCAATTGAGCATGACCTCCCTATATCCGAAAGGAACGGTCAGAACCATCTCAATGAAGCAATCAATCAATGAGTGTATGCGGAAGCTCAATATCAAAGTAATAAAATCCACTACTAAGTAAAACTTTCATTCATTAAACAATAAGTTTAACTATGCAAATGAAAGCAAGCACATGAGTGAACCAAAATATACAATTAATTACATTTTCATCTTTCAACTTGAATATAAACAATTATTACAATTTACATCATTTTTCCTCATAATATATAGTTCACTCAAATAAAAGGGTAACATGTGCTAGACCCTCTAGGTCTCTATGCTCCTGGGCCCTTGCCCTTGTCGCATGCTTCGCCCGCTGTACCTGTACCTGATAAAATGGTCACCCAAGGGTGTGAGAACTATTTAAAGTTTCCAGTGGGTTCAACCACCGAGAAAGAATGTTTTACACTATTTGGTCCAATGGAAGCAAGATAGCAAGATAATACATGATAAAGTAACTGCAAATGCTAATTAACATGATCATAAATAAGTATGAATAACTCTACAATATCTGTGTATATTCTTTGTCTCGTTGCTATCAATCTTGCCCCTCTGGGCTACTATCCAAATATCCGACCACTATACCGCTACAAAAGGGTTATGCTAATCCGGCCACCTAGGCCGCTCTATTTTTCTCTTTACTCTTTCACATTCTTGTGCTTTAGTTCAAGTTGCTGAACTCTCGAAAATTCTTGCCCAAAGGACCCCAGCCCGGCAGTCATGCTACCATAAGACAATATTTTCAAGGTTGCCAATAGATCCCGCAAGTGCTAACCCGCCCAACGGGGAACTCTATCATAAGGGTCATTGCCCCGGAGGTGGTCCCTGCCACTACCCTCCCATACAAGTTCTACCCCCGTGGTGCGCTAATTTATTTTCTTTTCATTCATTTAAGCTTTTAGCTCTTTATCTTGCCATTCACTTTTCACTTTTGCCTTTCTCTTGAGAAGCTGAGTCTTGCTTACACACTTTATTTGCCTCGAATGAGTTTAAAGCACCTTGGCACTCATTCCTTTGGGAAGCTGAGTCTTGCTCACACACTCACCCCTGAGAGTTGAATCATATTTTGCACCTCCCGTTGGCACTTTTGCTTTCACATTTCCTTTTTCTCTTTTTGCCACTTTAGGCTTTTCTTTTAAGCTCATTATTGCCGGGTCAGAGAGTTCCAAAAGACGGATGCCTACAACCCAAATCAAACAAGAACAGGTTACGAGCACCGCCTCCCGTAGTCCTCGGCCCATGTATTCCTTTCATTTATTTAACCATAAATATTTTCCTTTCATTCTTTTAAGCTTTTAGCTTTGTACTTTCTCTTTAGTTTCAGATGAATTTAGGGCACCTTGGCACTCATCCACCCGGGAAGCGGAGTCTTGCTCACGCGCACCTCCCATTAGCATTCATGTCTCGATACTTTCTCTTTTACTTTTCTCTTTTATCCTAAGTTATTTACTATAGGATAGCTTAGGTGTCTATAACACCAATTTAGATTAGAACTCATGGTTCATTCACATTTATATATAATGCTCCTTGGCAATTTCTTTAATTCTTTAGCTATTCAAGCTTTCTTTTATTCTTTTCTTTACTTACTCATTCTTATTCCATAACCCTATGTTCATGACCTTAGGGTTTCACTATGTCTCGAGGACATTAATCATTTCAATTACCTTTGGCCTAGAGTTTATTAACTCTACATTTTCTTTACATTTGGCCTAAAGTTTATTAACTCTATTTGCATTTCAACATATTCTTAGAGTTCAATAACTCTATTTATATTCGGACATTTACCTAGAGTTCATTATGTTGGAGTAAAATGCAAAATCCTCATTATTTATTTATTTATTTATTTATTTATTATTATTTATTTATTCTTTTATTATTATTTATTAATTTTATTTATTTATTTAATTATTTATTCTTTCTTGGCGCGAAAGAAATCTAACGGACGAAACGCGGTTTCCGTTTCTTGCGCCTTTTCTTGCGCCTAACGGAAAGGTACGGAGTCGAATGTTGCTATTCCCAACGTTCGTTTTTCTCTTTTATGTATATAAATAGATATTCTTCCTCTCATCTTATATAGTAAGAAAAAGATGAAGAAACAGAGAAACCATATTATTTTCATACTTTCATCTCTTTCTCAATTGGGTGTTGAAAGAATCTCCGTCAACGTCCGTCACGATCGTGCTCGCAGAAGGAGAAATTCCAATCGTACCTTGGGGTGGTTTTCTCGGTTAATCCCGCACGTAAGGATGGGAATACACCTTAGGACAGTGTTACGTACACTTCCGGATCAATTAAAGATTTTGGATTATTTGCGGTTATTTGTAAGTCAAATTTTATTTTATAACTAGATTAGTTAGATATTAATCAAATTCAAATTCTGTATTAATTTTTCCCTAACAATCTAAGGTATATTCTCCCGTTTGATTGTGATTAATAATCTAACAAGTGCTAATCCATCTTAAAATTATATTCCATATAATTTTATCTGATAAGTTTGTTGTTTGTTTGAAATCATAACTTAAAATATTTCAAGATTAGCATGATAAATTTTAATTGCATAATTTTATAGTTTAATTTATATATTTTAATTATATATAATTTAGGGTGTATGGTTTATTAGGAAAAAAAAAAATTCTGTTATGCTATCGTCTATCAGTTTTTTTTTTTTTTTGCTTAAAAAAAATAATTAGTTTTTAAAATATAAGATAAGTTTTATTTAAAACATAAAAATAAAAATGAATGTTTTTACAACCGTATAATATTTTTTTTAAAAAAAAAGGGAAAAAAAATGCTGCAGTAAAAATGCCACGATTTGAAAAAAAAAAAAAAAAAGAAAAAAAAAAAGAAAGGGAAAAGAAAGTGTTTTGCTCTTAATGAGATTTGAACAACCTTTTAAAAATATAACTCACTAACCAGTGACAACAAAATTTAATTATATATATATTTATTATTTCAGTTTATTTTAGATCATTTTTGCAGCATATATATTCTTTTTATTATATTTATATTTGAAAATATCTAATTCAAATTAAATATTAAATTATTTGTGTCATCTGGTTACTGCTAAACTAATTGAGATAAAAGATTAATATTAAAATCTTAAACAATATATATTTGTTATATATATATATATATATATATATATATATATATATATATATATAATAATAAAATAAAAATTAAAAAAAAGGATTTATTGAATCTTTTTTGCAGCTCATACTTGCTAGTCTTTTTTTTCTTTTTTTTTTTTTATTCCCTCAATTAGATTATCTAAAATAGTTCAAACTTAGATACCTATCAAGCTATCTGTCTACTGAACAAATTATCTCATTTCTGATCCAGATTTGCCTATGAACTTAGATGAACTTAGAGAACTATTAAAATTAGGTTTGTACTCCCTTCAATCAGAATAAAAGACCAATACCAATTTAGTGAGATTGAACCAAACCCTATTAGACATGGTTGATCTCATGATTTTAAATTCTGATGTATCTTAGAACTTGTGGGGGAAGTTTTTATCAGCTTGATATATTTGGGTATTCTAATTATTCACTTGTGCATATTTCTTTTGATCCTAGTATTATTCAATAGATAGCTCCAGAGAAAATATTTCATTAATTTAAATATATTCTCTCTTATGGACTCAAATTTGTTAGTTATTCTACTGTAATTGAGTGATATAACGATATCAATTGAATTTCTGATTTTTTGGACATCAAATCTATTTTTGGTTATATTTTTATTCTTGGTAATAATGTAGTTTTTTGGGGCAATCCACCTATCAGACTATAATAGCCTGAAACACTATGGAGGCTGAGTTGATTGCCATTTACTCTATTTGTCTTGAAGTCGAATGACTCAAGAACCTATTATTATCTATTCCTTTGATTTCCACTCGTATTCCACCTATTTCTATTCAGTATGATTCTCGAGCTGCAATTAACTTTTTGTAAAAATAAAACTGGTAAATTTCAGAGCTAATAGCATATTAAATTGCGACAAGAATCTGTTAGATGTCTAATTTTCAAAATATTATTTCTTTGAATTTTATCATATCTAAGCAGAAACTTACATATTTCTTGACGAAATGCCTGAATAGGACTAAGATCCTGGAGTCATCGAGGGAGATGGGCTATGCCCATAAAGGGCCTTCCTACGGTGGGAACCTAACTTTTGTGATAGGAGATCCCTTGAAGAAGGTTCAATGTGGTAAAAACAAGCTGTCAGGTTGGCCAAAAAGCACTTTCTACTGTTTTATAGAGGAGTTTTATCTCCAATCCCATCCCTATGATGAGTAGTGCTCTGTGTAGTGGTTGAGGCTGAGTTTATAACTCTTAATGGGATCCAAGACGGTAATTTTCGCGAGATGTGACTCTACACACATCCCTGGAGGAAACCACCTATATGAGAGTATCCGTATATGGTCGCGGCTATGAGATGTTGGGCTATCCATAGAAACTCTTTTGAAAAATCAAGATACTGTGCATGACTATAAATGCACAGACTCGCAACGGAAAATTCTTTATTGTGTGTGTGGTAACTGAAATCAGGGTCAAAGAAACATAGTTCAAGACCTGGTTCACTCTGATTCCTTCTGATGGAAGCTGCTTACACTAAGTGGGGTTATGTTTTTTAAAGACACCTTGCCTATTGCATAGTATAAACTGTAATGAACCAGAACTTGGTATATGAGTAAATGTAAATAAAAATGGTATGAAATACTATTTTTATTAAGTTTAGAGAAATAAAGGATGACCTGGAAGTGAATTGGGCCCAAATCGGGATTAAAATAAGAGATCTAGAATCTTATATGAGAAAGTGGGCCCAGATAGTAAGTGAAAAATTCATAGTGTCGAAAAATTCCGAGAAAATTACGGGAGCTCCGTAAATATGTTTTATGGCCACAGTAAAAGTTTCGCGTTGATCGGACACCCGGATAGAGAGAACGGGCTCCGCCAGCGAATTCAAATGCAGTGGGACTTTTGGCAACCCAAAGAGGGTCCAAACTGAAAAGTTTAAGTACCGGGAGGTAAATCAAGTTAAACTGTGGCTGCCCGTCAAATTTGGGCGAAAACGGGCGAAAAACGGGCAAAAACGGACGAAAACGGGCGAAACTGGGCTTGGGCCCAAGTTTCGGGCGCCCGAAAGTGAGTTCCGGGCGCCCGGAAAGTACTGTAGCAAACCCGGTTTATGGGCTGCAGCGAACCGGGCGGCACTGTAGCTTCACTGTAGCAGCCCGGTCCGATTAGTGGTGCGCCCGAAAGTTACTGTAGCGCGCCCGAAAGTTACTGTAGCGCACGGATCCCAAGGCAGTGGCACGGATCCCGAGGCAGTTGGCACGGATCCCGAGGCAGTGGCACGGATCCCGAGGCAGCGGGCGCGAATCCCAAGGCACGGGCACGAATCCCGAGACAAGCCATTTGCGCGCGGCGCGCTGTGGCGCGCGGCTCGAGGCGTGCGGGGTGGTTGGGGAGCGCCACGTGGCGTCTCCCCATTGGACGCAGCGACCGAGGGAGCGGGGCGCGTTGGGAAGGCGCGGCGGGCCCTGGCGCTGTGTCAGCGGGGAGGCCACGTGTCGGCCTCCCATTGGACGGTCAGCGCTACGCGACGCACTGACGTGACGTGACGCACCTACCGCGGGCGTGGGTGCGGTCCACGTGGCGGCCTCCGATTCGCCGCCGCAGTTCCGTGGTCGCGGTGCACGGGTGCAGGGACACGTGTGGCGCTCGGGTTGGCCGAGCGATGGTGACGTGGCACCCAGCTGGCGCGCCGTGGACCCGTGGACCGCTTTGGGGCGGTTACTCTAGCCGCCCGAAAATTTTCGGGCGCCCGAAAAGTGCGCCCGAAATCCGGATTTCGGCCTATATGGGCCCGAAACGGCTCCTTTTTCCTCCTTTTCTCCTTTTTGGCTTCATCCGAGCGTACCAGGAGAGGGAGAGGGCGATTCCGCCCGGGGATTTCGAGGGCGCACGAGCGCACCGTGGACTCCGTGGAGCGCGCAAGATGTTCCAAAGAGCCTATTGGAGGAGATGGACGGCACGGTGTTGTCGAGGTAGGCCCCGCATGTCGTTTTTGTGGTATTTTTGGCACAGTTTTGAGTTTCCTTTTTAGATTTTGGATTTGACCCCATGCCTACATGCGTGTTAGGGACCAAGTTTTACTGTGCCGTTTTGCTGCGCGAGTGTCGCGGGCATTTTGGGCGCGCCTCATTTTGCGTGCCGCTCGTGGGAGACAAGCACCGTTTTGCGTGCGGATTCGAGGAATATGCGCAGTTTTGGACGCAAACTCGAAAAACGTGCACCATTTTGCGTGCAACGTTAGAAAAGAAATGTGCACCGTTTTGCATGCTAATACGAGGTATGTGCTCCGTTTTGCACGCAAGTTGGACTAACGGACACCGTTTTGCGTGCAGTCTCGAGATACGTGCACCGTTTCGTGTGCAGGTCGTGTTGTCGCGCACAGTTTTGCGTGCCGACCTTAATATTGTGCATCGTTTCTCGTGCAGGGTTAGAAAAGGCGTGCATCATTTTGCGTGCAATCCTACAATTAAGCGTGCACCGTTTTGCATGCAGATTTGAGGTACGTGCTCCGTTTTGTGTGCAGATTGTGTTGTCGCGCACCGTTTTGCGTACAGTCTCTAATGTTATGCATCGTTTTTCGTGCCGGGCTAGAAAAACGTGCACCATTTTGCGTGCAACCCTACAGTAGAACGTGCACCGTTTTGCTTGCAGATTTGAGGTACGTGCACCGTTTTGCGTATAGGTTGAATTAATGCGCACCGTTCTGTGTGCAGACTGAAATGGCGCGCACCGTTTTGCGTGTGGGTTTTAGTAACGTGCACCATTTTGCGTGCAGGTTTGGAGGACGTGCACCGTTTTGCGTGCGGACTCGAGGGATGCGCACCGTTATGCGTGCAAGCTCGAGGAAACAAGAAGAATCGCGCGGAGACCAATTGCAAGTGTCTACAAGCAATTTGGGACACCACAAGGTGGGGGATTCTGCCAAAATTGGGTGACCTCTCCCCTTGCTCCTTTGCTTTTCGATCCAGAAGCATGATAGTAACCTGTTAGAGGCGTTAGGGAATCATGATAGTAGTGGCATGCATAAAAAAATAAATATTATTTTATGCTGGATATGAAAATAATTGCATGTGTAGAAGTAGACAGTTATTTATTATTGTGATTATGCTAGGGTGGAACCCTAGGAACCCTGTGAAAGCATGGGGGAAAAGAAATGCATATTGGTAGTAAGACTTAGGAGAAAACCTAGATTTAGGTTTAACGAGTGGCATGATGACCTAGGAGATATACCTAGATGGACGAGTGGCATTATCTTAGAGAATAACCTAAGGTTAAGAATAGAGTGTTAAACATAGAGTCAGAGAACTCTAGGTTAAACAAGTTATGGAACTTAGGTAAAGGAACCTAAGATGAACTAATAGGGTTAAACTCTAATGATGAAATAGAGTTAATGCAACCCTAGGTTAAACATGGAACAGGAAAATAGAGTTAGTAAAACTCTAGGATTCAGTAAGAAATCAGGAAAAAGGGGAATTAGATTCCCAAGTTAGAGAATCAATTAATGTAACCCCCAGATAGTCATAGGACGTCTGGGTAAATGGATCAATTAGTTTAACTGCAATCTGAGTTAAATAAGGAAAATGGAAAATGATCAAATGTGGAGATATGAAAGGAAAAGAAAATGGAAATAGGGTTAATAAACTCTTAAGTTAGATAAGATTGAAAGTAACTAGTGTCCTAGTGACATAGTGCAGTGACATAGTGCAACCTTAAGGTTAATTGAAGCTTAGGGTTGTGAAAGGAGAACAAGTAAGGAGAGTGTAAAGTGGTCAGGAAATTAAAGATACTGCCAAGTGGCAAAATAAGTGAAAATGTAATGAACAAGTTGTTCAAACTTAAATTGGTGTTAGAGATACCCAAATTATCCTAGAGTAAAGAACTTAGGATAAAAGAAATAAAGCTTGAATGAGAGCTAAAAGTGATTAATGAGCAAGATAAGCAAATTGCTCGAGAGAGAGCTAAAAGTGATTAATGAGCAAGATAAGCAAATTGCTCGAGAAAGAGCTAAAAGTGATTAATAAGCAAGACAAGCAAATTGCTTGAAATAAAAAGAGAAAGTAAAAGAGAAGCATTGAGGCATGAATGCTAACGGGAGGGTTGAGCAGATGTCACTCCCGGGTAGATGAGTGCCAAGGTGCCTTAAACTCATCTGAACCTAAAGTGTAAAGAGAATGGTTAAAGAAAGAGAATGATTAATGAAAGGTAAAAAGGATAAGATATGATACTTTGGGCCGAGCACTACGGGAGGCGATGCTACAACCTGTTCTTGTTTGATTGGGGTTGTAGGCATCCGTCTTTTGGAACCCTCAGACCCTGTAAAAGAAAAGCCTAAATGGCCGTTGGGAGGTTTGAGCATATGTCACTCCCAAGTGAATTAAAGAATTAAAGCTAAGTTGCCAACGGGAGGGTTGAGCATATGTCACTTCCGGGGGAAGTGTGTGAGCAAGACTCAGCTTCCCAAGTAAAGGCAAAGCAAAGAGCTAAAGGCAAAAGAAAAGATAAAGATAAAACGGGCGTACCTACGGGGTGAAACGCGGCCCATGTTGGAGTAGTAGGCAGTGTCCCTCTCCCGGGCAGAGACCCGTTCGGGACGTTTCTCCCGTAGGACGGGGTAACACTTGCGAGTGTTATCGGCAACCTTAAAAATCTTATCTTATGGTAACAGGACTACCGGGCTGGGGCCCGTTGGATAAGAATTTCTGAGGGTTAACTTGAACTAAAGCACCAGAATTTAAAGAATAAAGAAAAACAGAGTGGCCAAGGTGGCCAGGTTAGTTTGACCCTGTATACAGCGGCATAGTGGCCGAGTTGGTGCTTAGTGGCCTAGTGTGGCTAGACAGAGGAGTGCTGGGTCAGTATACACAGATAGTGTAGTGATATATATATTGCATAGCCGTATTTTGATATTGAGGATTTTAGATTCCTAGCACTCTATTATTATTACTTCCATTGGACCAAGTGGTGTAGGACACTTTTTCTCGGTGGTTGAACCCATTGGAAACTCTGTCGTAGTTCTCACACCCCTTGGGTGCCTCCCCACAGGTTCAGGTGTGGATACAGCGGTTGAGACGTTTCAGATGCAGACGGCGAGGCATACGACAGGGGCAAGGGCCCAGCAGCATAGAAACCTAGAGCGTCTAGCAGAGGTATCCTTTTTATTATTTCTTGAGTGAACCTTATATGGTGAGGAATTTATGTAAAAAGAATTGTAATAATTTTATTTGCAAGTTCAAGAATGTAAGATGTAATAAATTTTAATTTATGGTTCACTCTTAGATGCTTTCATTTCTGCTTTAACTGTTTGTTACTGAATGAAAGTTTAAATTTGTAGTGATTTTTAGTACTCTGATATTGAGCTTCCGCAAACACTTGTTGTGTTATTATGGATGTTACCATTCCTTTCGGGTAGAAAAAGGTCTTACTCGATTGGCGGGTCTGTTGGCGTGCCCGAATCGTACAAATTGGCAGACTCGGGGCGTGACATAAACACCCAATTTTTTTTTATTTTAATTTTGATCTTAATTTTTTTTAATTTTTAAAATTGTGAATTGTGAATTTTGTGAGGGATTGTTGGTGTAAAATTCAAAATCCTCATTATTTATTTATTTATTTATTATTATTATTATTATTTATTCTTTTATTATTATTTATTAATTCTATTTATTTATTTAATTATTTATTCTTTTTTGGCGCGAAAGAAATTTAACGAACGAAACACGGTTTTCGTTTCTTGCGCCTAACGGGGACAAAACACCGTTTCCGTTTCTTGCGCCTAACGGGGACGAAACGTGGTTTCCGTTTCTTGCGCCTAACGGAAAGGTACGGGGTCGAATGTTGCTATTCCCAACGTTCGTTTTTCTCTTTTATATATATAAATAGATATTCTTCCCCTCTTCTTACATAGTAAGAAAAAGAGTAAGAAACAGAAAAATCATGTTATTTTCATACTTTCATTTCTTTCTCAGTTGGGTGTTGAAAGAATCTCCATCAACCTCCACCACGATCGTGCTCGCAGGAGAAGGAATTCCGGTCGTACCTTGGGGTGGTGTTCTCGGTTAATCCCGTATGTAAGGACGGGAATATACTTTAGGGCAGTGCTACGCACGCTTCCGGATCAATTAAAGATTTTGGATTATTTGCGATTATCTGTAAGTCAAATTTTATTTTATAACTAGATTAGTTAGATATTAATCAAAATCAAATTCTGTATAAATTTTTTCCTAACACATTAACTCTATATGCATTCCACATTGACTTAGAGTTTTATTAACTCTACCCTTTCCATGCCATACATAGCCTAGAGTTCATTGACTCAAATTTTTATTTTCCCATTAGCTTAGAGTTTCATTAACTCTATTTGTATTTCTTATGAACCTAGAGTTCCCTGACTCTATTGTGAATACCGTAACTTGCATCCTTAGGTTATTCCCTAAAGGCCATGCCATTCATTTGTTTAAGGTTAACTCCTAGGTTTAATACCACCCGTTCGAACTCTTAGCCTAGTTTTCTCCTAGTTTTCACATCCATGCCAATTTGAAGAGTTAACCTTCCCTAGGTTTTCTTCTACATTAATTTCTAGGGTTATACCCTAACATGATTACATCCAACCATTCACTCTTGCCATGTATACTCATGCAAGAATAACCTACAATAGGTTTAACATAATTCTCTTTTATTTATCCAAATCACAACACTCTAACCTACATGCTTGCTAACATACTTCTAAATCAGAAAGTGTAACACCCCCGGAATTTGGATTAGTCCTCTATATAAATGATATAATAGGACTAAAATCTCTAACCCGGCTATAGCATTTTGGATGGTAGCAAGATCCAAGGGAACATGAGAGTTAAGCGTGCTAGAGCTAGAGTAGTTCTAGGATGGGTGACCCCCTGGGAAGTGGGGCGTCACAGTTGGTATCAGAGCCATTCACCAGCCGGAAATGTGAGATGAGTCTCGGCTGAGCCAGGGTTATATAGCGGGTAGAGCGAGGCTCCCCGGCTAATGATCGTCGTGAGTGGAGTGCAGCTCCTCACAAGGTCGGCTAAGGCTAGCGAGACGAGTCTCACATCGCCTGGTGCTTGTGAGTGTGCTTGAGCCTGACGTGGACGTCAGGGCTTAAAGGGGGGAAGAATGTAACACCCCCGGAATTTGGATTAGTCCTCTATATAAATGATATAATAGGACTAAAATCTCTAACCCGGCTATAGCATTTTGGATGGTAGCAAGATCCAAGGGAACATGAGAGTTAAGCGTGCTAGAGCTAGAGTAGTTCTAGGATGGGTGACCCCCTGGGAAGTGGGGCGTCACAGAAAGCAAAGGAAAAAGAGAAAAGTTCACCCATTTTCGGAAGAATCCCCCACTTTGAAGTGTTCTTTGCAAGAACTAGGGCTTGATCTCTTATTCTTCAAGAAAAACCCCTAAAACATGGGTTAAAACCATAAGAGATTATAAAACCCCTTTTTGGAACTCAAAAACCCAAACCCCCAAATTTTTAAAAAATCCTAATCACTTACCTCTTGATTTCTTGCTCAAGAGAGGTGGAAAGAGGTTCTTCTTCCTCCTAGGATGCTCTCCTAGCGATCCTCCTCTATTTCGTGACCTTGAAGGAGATCAAAACCCATCAAAACCCTTTCCTTGAGGCTAGGGCTCCATCTCTTGTAGAGAGAGAAAGAGAGGAGAGAGAAAGTGAGGGAGATAGAGAAAGGGTGCGTGCTGTGGTTTGGGGAGGATTCCCAAGCTTATAAGCATGGGCCCCAATGAAAAATTATGAAATTGGCCTTTTTAGAGCATTCTGCGTGCGCCAGTCCGGACTGGATGCCCCCCGGTCTGGACTCCGAACACAGATTTTTCAGCACACCATGCCAATCCGGACTGGATGCCTCTAATCCGGACTGCCTGGAAATTTCGGCATTCCTACACTATTTTTCTTCTCATTTTTGCTCCGGAACTCCGATTTTCATTTCGCTTTCTCTCCAAATCAAATCTTACACAGCCGAAACTCCTTCTACACATTTCCAACACTTCCAAAAACCTTTCATATTAAAATTTTTATGATTATTTCACATCGAAATAATCAAATCCTCAAAACACGATTATTCCTCAAATTTCTCTGTTTTCGCTCTACGAGGTCCTAAACCCCACGGAATCATTCCGACATGCCCGGAATTCATTTCCAACATACCCACAACCATTTTGACTGTTTCAGTCAGGGTTGATTTTAACCAAATTTCTATTTTGGAACTTATTTTAAATTTCGGTTTCAACTCACTTTTGGTCCGAATGCTTTCAGCTTCGAACCAAACTTGCTCTAACTCTTTTTAAACGTATTTTTAAACACGTTTAGGGCGTCTTATCTGCAATTTGCTATTTTAGCAAAAATCCAGTGCACTATAACCTTAAAAGGAGGGCTCATAGGGAGAAGGGCCAAGAAGAGCACTTCTCCCTAAGAGGCTTATGGCGAGAAGGGCCAAGAAATGTTCTTCTCTCCAAGAGTTGACCCCAAGACTTGCCTTCGGCCTTGGGTTACAGGCCGGGCCTTGGGTTACGGCCACGGGCCGGGCCGCGGGCCTGCACCTCGGCCCGGCACGGGTCCAAGCCGACGGGCCGAGAAGGAATGGCCCAGTACGGCCCAAAAATTTGGATCTGGCCCACCCGACATGAAGCTACAGTGACCATACCGGGCCACGGCCCGGCCCAAAGTCGTGCTGGGCTGGGCGGGCTACGGGCCACTCGGCCCATTTTACACCCCTAGGGAGTGGCATTAGCTTGCGACTGTGAAGCTTCGACTTGAAATTGTGAATTTCGTCGCCTTGAAGCTTTGGAGTTGGACAAGGGTGTTGAGTGGAGTTTCCCTGAGGTGGAGTTTCTTGCATAAGATCTTCTATCTGTTGGATTGAGGTAAGCATAAAGTTTTTCGATTTTGAGTTTTCTTGAATTTTTTGGTTTTCTTGGTTGAGATGTTGAATTGTGGAATTTAATGGATGGAGTGGTTTTCCTCATTCTTTTGGTGGTGTGCATGTACTATCTTGTGATGGGAAGCTGATGGATTAGAGTAGATTTTGGTGGTATGTTTTTCACTAGTACTAAGAGAGAGTTTTGAACTTGGAGACTTGAGCGTGCTATAGCTGGGAGCTTTTGAGCTGAGATCCTGTGTATGGAGGACTTAGTGATTCAGGTTAGAGTCTTTATTTGGGGGTGCCATGAGCTTCAGGAGGCATTTTTAGTTGAAGGCGGAGCGTGGTTGCGTGCTCAAGTGCTGAGGGATTTTTCTTGCCAGTGCTCTAACTAAGAGTTGTGCTGCATCGCTTCAACTTCTTGCCATAGTTGGATAGCGATCCAGGTAGGTTATATTTCTTCCAAAATCCACGAGTTTCCTATTACGTCTATTTTATAGATATCCAGCATGCTAGTTTTAGCTGTTTGTATACCTGGTAAAAGTTAATAGTTGTCTAAAAAATTATAGAAACCTGGTTTGGAACCCATATATTTTTGGCATATTTTTTAGATTAGTAGTCACTAGAAAATATTTATTATCAATTATTTTATCTATATCTGAACCTATAGAAAAATTGTTGTACTGTATATTACTGTTATTAGTTTCTGTATTTTTCTCTCGCCCTAGGTGGAGGGTTTGAGTGGTCTGAGTAATATAGTTTGCATTTATGCTTGTGTCTGAGGGCCAAGTGGATTGTTATAGCTTTTGCTGATAGAGATTCTAGTGTTGGGAGCTGTTCGGGGATACAGTGATCCCAGGCTATTGAGGGTTGTCTGACGAGTGTTGTGAGCTTGTTAAGCACTATGAGTTTGTCGATTTGATTGATCGTAGATTGAATTATAACCTACAGATACCATATTGAGCTCGACAGAGATGCGCAACTTTTCCTTGGTGGGGTCGCACCCTTCGATTACCGCTCTGGAGCTAGACCTGTTTTTCTGCGTGATGTCGATGCAGTCCGGTTGGACGCCCTATGTAATTCCCATCATTTGTGGATGTCGTGGTAGTAGGTGGGTGTAGATTTGACTAGACCCGATGTGGCAGTCAGTGAGATTGGGTTGATTTGAACATCTCGAGAGCGAGTGGTTGCATACTGTCATTTTGTTCGTTCTTTGATCATGATAGATAGAGGAATAGTACTTGTAGGTTTATTCCAGTTTTTCCTGCTTTTTAGTAGTTTAGTTATTTTTGCCTCTAGTATACTTAGTGGACAGATTGTTAGTCTTGGATATGGTACCCATTGGGGACTACTTTATTGATGTAGTTCTCACACCCGCTGTTGGCGTTCTTTTTGCAGAGATTTTTGCTTCAGTCCCTGCACCTGCTACATCTTCTGATCGAGGCAAGGGAGTCACAAGTTAGACTCCTACCAACCTTTGGAGTGATAGTTGTACCCTGTTTTGGTTATTTTGGATTTTGTACTGTACAATCTGTGTTGTATATATTTTACTCTGTTGAGAGATATTGTTGTATTACTTCTGTTACAGATGTATAGTTATTTGAGGTTTTAGTTTAGCTGTTTTTTTTCAGCTCTGATATATGTATAGTTGTTAGATACTATCTTTTGCATGTTAGACGCTTCGCTTGTGCGGGGATTCCCACATAGGTGGTGGATTTGTTAGCGAGTCTGGATCGCAGTTCGACCTCGGGACGTGACATTCAGTGTCTTCGCCGAACATTGGTGGTTTGAATTTTTTAAATTCCACCAATACAAAATTATCTTTAGGGGGCAATGCGGTTAACGGAACAGGCCATTTGACGATAATGGCCTTATCCTTGTGTCCCCTCCCTCTCTCTCCTCCGACTCTTTCTCGCTCTCTAATGCGGTCACTTTCTCTCTCTAACGCGATCACAGGGAGACTGCGATGAGAATGGCATGGCGACAGCACGTCCGCTCTGTCTCGATTCGGTCCTTGATGGTGTCATCCTTGGTGGCGGCCTCACCATCTCCACGTCCATCTCGATGAGCTTGAGCACACGGCGGAGTTCCGTGACCCTGCGCTTCTCCACCTCGCTGCGTGCGGCCATGACCTTGGCCTTCTCCCGCGCGCGCTCCGCCGTCCTCATGTGATTCTCGCTGGGTGGATCGCGACTACGGGCATAGAACGGCGAAGGCTCAATAGGAGGAGGAAGAGAATGGATTTTGAAGGGTATTTTTGATATTTCTACTAAGAAATAGATGGAGCACTTATGGAATGCTGACGGTAGAGTGGTAAATGCATAATTTCGTAATTAGAAGGGGGCAAAATGTAGATTTTTAAAAATTAGGAAGGGAAAGTAAAATAGCTAGATTTTAGAAAGGATTTTTTGTAATTTAGCGAAAATAATATTTTTAGGAATCTAAGCCAAAGTGCCATGAAAGAAAGAGGTTAGAGATTTTGATGAAATGAAAAATTTAGATATCTACTGACCAATTAATCTAAAAAAAATAAAAAATAATGTGATGTATATCTATTAATTCTATAATTTTAAAGTTATCAGTAAAATTCATTCATTCAATTCATATGTACGACTTACATTTGATTTCGAATTTACAGTAAGTATCTATACAATACATTAAAGGGGGAAGCCTAAACTATTTGGAAGCCTTCCCGCATTTTCCGCCTGAGACGTTCCATCACATTTACTGTTCCGTACTTCTGAAGAGACAATTCGGGCCCTTTCTCTTCTCTCTCTCTCTCTCTCTCCCTCTATCTCTTCCTCCGCTCTTACCTACCTCCGACCGACTCCGCCGCGAAGCCCGTCCTGTTGCGGAGTTGCCGCCGCGGCATGACGTTCTCACCAACTCCACCGCGGACCCTGTCCTGCTCCTCTTGCAGAGTTGGTGTGCTGTTGCGGAGCTGCCGCCGCGGCATAGCATTCTCACCAACTCCGCCGCGGACCCTGTCCTGCTACTGTTGCGGAGTTGGTGTCCTGTTGCAGCGGCGGAGTTGCCGCCGCGGCCGCGGCATGGCGACTCCCCTCTTTCTTCTCTGTGCCATTGCCTATGATCGCGGCAAGGTACAAGGTATAATACCTAAAACGTTTTCACCAAGCGTTCTAACCCCTCCATTTCCTCATCTCCGTTCCATCTCCGTCCCCTTCCGGCCTTCCCCCTCCTCCCTCCGCCATTAATGGGCGAGCTCCGCCCCCTCCCCCCTTCCTCCACCACGCCATGAAGGCCCTCCGCCACCGCCTCGGCCTCCGCCGCGCCAACCGCTTCCTCCGCCGCTTCCTCTACCTTCTCTTCGCCCTCCTCCTCCACCGCCGGCGCCGCTACCAACCCCTCTCTCCTCCGCCGCCTCCCACGGCCTCCGCCGCCGCTGACGATCCCCTTCCTCCTCCACCCCCCGATGCCGACGCCGACGCCGACGCCGATATCGTGTCCCTGAAAGTTAGCCTACTAGGTGATTGTCGAATTGGAAAAACGAGCTTCATGGTAGTAAAAACCCAACCTTTGTTGCTTAATCTCTATTAGTTTGGTGATGAGGGTTTGAAATCAAGCTGATTTGTTTGTGTTGATCGAAGATTAAGTACGTGGGCGGTGATGATGGGGAGGAGCAAAGGGGGCTACAGCTAACAGGGCTTAATTTGATGGATAAGGTTTTGGTAGTGAGGGGAGTGAGAATTGGGTTCACTCTTTGGGATGTTGCAGGTGTGTATTCGTTATCACTATACTCCAACAATTTGAACCTTTTTAAACTCGTTTGGAGGAAAAAAGTTGTATTTTTCTGATGCATTTTATGTATGTTCACAAAGGCGATAGCTGATTCCTCGATCACGTCCCCATTGCTTATAAAGATGCTGCGGCGATTCTCTACATGTTCGATCTTACGAGCCGTTGCACGCTAAATAAGTAAGTAAATCCTATCTCTTTTTATCTTTGTATTTTGATGCATATTTTGATCTTTATATGGTCCTCTAATTCACAATGTATAGGGATTTGTCATTGTTGGTGTGAAGATTTCGGTCAGAGTTTTTAATTCAAGCGCATCTTTGGTTTCCGTATTGTGTGCTAAATTCAGATATAAGAAAAGGAACATATTTGAGAAATGATATTCTTTGATCTCTTGCTCAATTGTTGGTATTGTTTACTTCCTACAGTGTTGTTGAATGGTACCAAAGGGGAAGAAGATGGAATGAGGTAATGCATTTTGATTTTCCTTTTGTTACATCTCGCTACTCTTATCTTATTAGATTGTAAATTTTGGGGATCTATAAGTTTACGGTGAATGAATTAGTTTTTGAGAAAGGTATTTGAGTATTATTTCAGCTAATTATAGTTACCTGTTTCCTTTTTTTTTTTTGTTCATGTAGACAGCTATTTCTATCTTAATTGGGACGAAATTTGATGACTTTGTTCAGCTTCCTGTTGAAATGCAATGGACGATCATTAATCAGGTGATTAAAACTTTAATCTTCTTATAAAATATGGTTGGTCAAATGATTTTAGTTTTTATCCGGACATGAATTGTGACATTTATTAACTTGAACCGGTGGTTTCATCAATCTGAATCATGAAGTAGAAAAATCTCAGAGTATGATTATTTTTTTTTTCGTTTTATGTTATTAAACTGCTAATCCTTCGTATTTTGTTATATCTCGCTACTCTTATCTTATTAGATTGTAAATTTTGGGGATCTATAGGTTTACGGTGAATGAGTTAGTTTTTGAGAAAGGTATTTGAATATTGTTTCAGCTAATTATAGTTACCTGTTTCCTTTTTTTTTTTCTGTTCATGTAGACAGCTATTTCTATCTTAATTGGGACGAAATTTGATGATTTTGTTCAGCATCCTGTTGAAATGTAATGGAAGATCATTAATTAGGTGATTAAAACTTTAATCTTCTTATAAAATATGGCTGATCAAATGATTTTAGTTTTTATCCGGACATGAATTGTGACATTTATTAACTTGAACCGGTGGTTTCATCAATTCTTGAATCATGAAGTAGAAAAATCTCAGAGTATGATTATTTTTTTTTTTTTTTTCGTTTTATGTTATTAAACTGCTAATCCTTTGTATATACGTTGTGCAAATAAGTATTAACCACGTCAGAAGTAACTGAATTTACATTGTGGTTGATTTATTCCTCCATGTTTAATGCCTACATATATATATATATATATATATATATATATATATATATATATATATATATATATATATATATATATATATATATGTGTGTGTGTGTGTGTGTGTGTGTGTGTGTGTGTGTATAAAGTTTTGATCTCCCTACTTATAGTTCCATTTGTCTCGGTCCTGTTGCTCCAACACAATCTGGGAATATGGGCCAATATGAAAAGAGGGGATGTTGCGTGCTGAATGGCCTCGGGGCAATTGTCATGAGTTACCTTACGGCAATCGGCTATGGTTCACTGTGAAAAGATAGTGATGTTGCATTGTGAACGGCCATGGCTCTATGCATGTCTGTGCATTGGGTAAGTGTTCCTGATATTACCAACTTTCAAATGAAGTCAGGTATCTGGAATAGAATGAATTAAAGGAAGAACTCCATGTCAGAATAACTCAACAAATTAGCTATTAGTTGCGTAATTGCAAATCAATCGATTTAGAATTGTTCCCACGTACACCTCAGATACTCTTTCTGTATAACAAATCTTGAAAGATTGATCCTGATTTTTGTATTTAAATATATAAATAATGCATGAATAAGATGCAGAAGCAAAAACTTCTGTGAAATATCAAGTTATGACTATGTATAAACCTCCGAAGTTAGGGGTCTATCATATTCATACATTAAGATTCATAGTTCAAGATTGAAATAATAATCTTTATAATTTGCAGGTGGTGAACTTTTTTGTTGGCTTGCTTTTCTTGCAACTACTGGAGCAACTGGGTGCGCAAGTGTTATACTGCATATTCGCATCCTTTTTCTTGATTGCGGCAATATTTGTGAAGAAGAATGTGATGGAGACGAAGGGCAAGACACTTCAAGAAATTGAAGTAGCACTACTATCATCTGAGTAGAGGTACTATCGCATAAACTTATTAGCGCAATAAGAATAATTATCCCACATAAGAACAAAGGTGGTCCCTATGTTTAATTCTTGTCAATTGCTTGTAAGAATGATTGCATCCATTGACTGGCTCTGGCTTATTTGAGCATCGATTTGTTCCAACATGTGTACTCCGAAATGAAAGATTATTTGATTAGTTTGTGTTTGATGAAACCAATTAAGTATTGGTATTTAATCAGGATCTCAGTAGATTATTATAAAGGGTGAGCGATGTCTAAACCTTCTATACTGAAGAATGATAGTTAGGAAGTTAGCTTAAACCCCTCGATTGGCTTAAGTTGGTTGGTATGGTTCTCATTTTACTTTCTTATTATCTGTTTTCTTGCAATGTGAGGAAGCATTACATTTCACATCCCAAGGAAAATTGCTTTTAATTGTCCTTGCAATGAAGACCCCTGTAATGAATTTATGAATCAGCTTCAAGTCCTATAGCAATAAAATGATCTTGAATCTGAAATCATTTGTTGCACTTGCTTATGACAACTACTGGTGCAGTACTAGATGTTGCCAAAGTTCACCTATTTATATGGTACTTTCTTTCTTAACATGTTTTTCTTTTTATTCTTTTTGCAGGTGAGAACTATTATAGATATACAAGAGAGTACCATTAATCATATTTTCCAGATGCTGATGCCATGGATTCATGATACATAAAGCATCCCTTGCTAAAGAAATCCGAGGCCTCTTGGTAGATGAGACTCAGTTTATCCGTAAATGTGAGGCAGCATCTTATGTTGGTTTGTCATATCTCTTAGCTGCTATATTATTATTCTGGGGCTCGCGATGACCTTATGTAGTATCAACAGTGAAAATTACCACCTATTATTTAATTTCATTCAGTTACATTATAGCATGCTATTTCTTCTGCTTCTCTGTGCCTTCAGCATCTCGTGTTTTTGTCCTATTGATTAGAGCTACTTTTCGTTTTTGGTTCAATTCCAGTTTTAGCTGCGAGAAAGCCTTTCTATTTTGATATCAAATTAATTCTATTTACTCTCCCTTTAGTTATTACAAATTTAATCGGCCAAAACCATATTTTTCAAGTTAACATCGATACTTACAAGTTAAGCATGGGCATTAGATCATTTAAGGTCAGTAAGTGTTTCTCCTCCGAAGTTCCAACAAAAGTCCAAAACCAGTTATACCAAAAAGATCAACCCGAAATCGAAGAACAGACACTGTTAACTCCTTCCGCGCATACTCAGAATGACATATTTGGAGAAATATCTCCCTCGGCAATTTCACATTCTAGGTATAGCTAATTTTTTTTTCTCTCTATATGATCTTGCATGTATGAAATACTATGTTCCAATTACTAATGTACTATATTGGCTTTTATCAGATTGTCTAAAAATATTGCTGAATTAGCTTTAGGCAAAAAACGTTTTCGGTAATTTTGTGGAACCAACCTCCCTTTGAGTTATCTTTTTATCATGAAATTTTTTATTTTTTTATTAACTTTCCGTCTATTGACATTGCAGGCACACAGAAGATGAGGTGCCATCGACCAACCAGAAATAATTAGTTTTTTATGCTATTAGTTAATGAACAATTAATATATGTAATAATTATATTTTTTTTTTTTTGATTAAACAGGGATATACCCTATTTGAACACATGTGAAGCAACTAGGCTTCGAACCCAGGTCTCGAACATCAACCACCAAGCCCTTTGCCACTTGCACTAGGGACGGTTGATGTAATAATTATATTTTTGTACTCTTTTTTGTTAATTTATAATGTTGAAAACCTTATAATATATATATATATAATATATTTTAATCTTTATAAATATTTTATTATTTATTAATTATTAATTATTAATTATTTATATTAATTTAGTGTAAATTTATTGGTCCGCGAAGCGCGGTTTTTTAACTAGTTTTTCCAAAACCCGAAAAAACCCAAAGTGCTGGCTAATGTTTTGAGAACCCTAAACCACGATCGCCCTTTCTCCCTCCGTCTCTTCCTCGCTCGTCTTCGCTCGCTCCCTTCCTCCGTCTCACCTGCGCTCCTCGGCTCCTCCGCCGTTCCGCTCCTCTGCTTCTCCGCTCGTCCCCTTCAGACATCTTCCTCCACAGAGGTGTTCATCTCTCTCTTTCTCTCTCTCGTGCATGTTATGTGGAATAGAATGGTGCTTAATTTGTTCTTCAAATAGAGGTTGAACTTGATTGGAGAGGAGATATCTTTTGGAGTTTGGAAACCTTCATTAGTTGGTAAATATCTTGATTCTTGATGTTTTCCCCCCTTCCATGCCGGAGTTGCCATATAGTTGATTTTTGAACTTAACAATCAAAGTTTGAGCCTTTGATTTTTCTTAATTTTCGTTTGATTTCTTGGATAAATTCTTCGTTTTTGAAATTTGTGTATTGTTTGTTTGGAACATCCTCTTTTTTCTTTGGTTTTGTTATGTTACGTTTTGTGGTTTATTTTCTAGTGGCATTATTTAGTTTTTGATACGGGTTCGCAGACATATTATAAGAAGCAGGGCACTATTTGTCCGAGATTGTCCCTTGCATTTCCACCACTTTGAATGACAAGGTTTTTTTTTTTTTTTTTTTTTTTTTAAGGGTCTGGGATTAACTTCTCTTTATTTCCAACACTTCGAGTGATAGTTATCTTTCTTTTTGGGGTCCTGGACTGACTCTCTATCTATGATTTGGTAATTTGTTTTGGGCTAGATGAGATGAGTTGAGCTACCTTAACTATAAAAGCGAGCAACAACGGGCTTGGATTCCCTAGCTCATCAAGAGCTTGAGCTGAGCTCTTAGCTTGGTAGAAGTGATTTCCCATCCAAGCTCAAGTTGACTCCAGCTCACTTGTATTCAACTTGGTTATACTCCAAATCGTGACGATGTTGAAAATATAAGTAACATACTGTTTCCTCAATGACTAAATTATGGCAATTTAGCATATGGCTTAATGCTGTGGAAGGTTCTATACTTGGATTCGGGTATGAATTGACTATACATTTTATAATATATAAAAATGTTTTATATTATATTTGAATTTGTATTTTAAAAATTTAGATTTAATGTAATATGTTTTGAAATATGGTAAAGAGAAATAATTATTTCAGGTTTGGGTTTTCGGGTTCGGGTTTGGGCTTCGGGTTTGTGGTCGGGTTCAGGTTTGGATATGGATTTTAAAAATCCGTCGGATTCGGGTTTGGGTTTCGAGTTTGGTAGTCGGGTTCGGGTTTTTGAAAACCCGCCCCAAATCTAACCCGTTGACATCCCTACTAATAGCCCTTTGCTCCTTGGTGTGCCTTGGGCTTTTCAAGCATTTATCACAAGTTTTCTAGTATTTTCTATTTGTAAAACCAAGTAGAATTATATAATCTATCATTTTTAAAAATAATAATTAATAATTATTTATTGCATCATGCTGATGTCACTGGCTCAACCAAATTGGTGACCCACAAACTAATAACTTCTCCAGTTCACAGATCAAACTAGTTTTTATAAACATTAATTTTTTGGCTACCTGGTGGCAAAATCCAGAGGAAAGCAAGAGAGGGTTAACCTTCCCAATGTCTAGGGAAATCAGATCAATGAGAGAAATTCTTCCCAATGTCGTCGACGGCTATAAGATTTCTAAGCCACTCTTCGCTTTTATCTTGCTGCTCTTCGATGCCATCTTAGTTACGCTAATCATATCCTATGTCCCATGTAAGCAAGTCTCTCTCCCTCTCTCTCTCTTTCCAACTTTTATTTCTTTTTGTTTTGTTTTCTGTTCTGATGTTGGTTTCTCTTTCCATTGGATCTTTCTTTAGATACCAAGATAGATTGGGATGCATATATGTCCCAGGTGAAGATTCTTGAAAACCAACCTTGCCTTTATTTTTCTTCTTTAAGAAATTTTGATATTTTGATTTATAGAATCTAACATTTTTACAATTTTCATATTTTTTCTTTTTCTTTGTTTTTTTTTTCCTTTCTTGTGTTGAAGGGCAGGTAGAGGGGTTTCTTGACGGAGAGAGGGACTACACTAATCTGAAAGGGGAGACAGGGCCTTTGGTATATCCGGCTGGATTTCTCTATGTGTACTCCATTATTCAGTTTATAACTGGTGGTCAGGTCTATCTTGCTCAAGTATGAACCTAAAGTCATTGAATTATTTTTCCTTTAGAAAATTATTTGTTGTCCGGAGCTTGAGGTTATGTAGATAGTATTCATCATAGTTAACTACTTCTGGTGATTGTTGCATTAACTCTTTGGTTATCTACGCTATCATGATGGTTATCACTAACACTATTGTTGATTTAGTCGAAAGGGGAGATGAGAGTTGGATGGCCTAACTAAAGAGTTATGATTGTCACCGGCTGAGAAGTAGGTGGCCCATTTAGGTAGTCATTCTCATCAACATTCAAGAGATGCAACTCAGAATTAATAATTATATTTATATTTAGATTAACAAGTATGATAGAGATTGCTGTGACTTTAGATGTGACCTTACCAATCTTCCTGATGAATCAACATGAAGAAGATGCATAAGTTGGATATTGGAAATTAGTGAGGATCTATTCAACTCATTTGGAAATCATTTGCCTTGTGGCAATGCTAAATTTTCGGCCTATTTGGCCTTCTTAGAACTTTTCTAGAAGTGTTGTTTTATTAGAGCTATTTGAAGAAGTATGAATAAATTTTTCAACAAAATTTTCTCATTTGCTTTCTAAATTGGAGCTTTTGCTTTTGGTGCCTGAAGTTCATTTCAACTTGTTGCCAAAACAATGCTCGAACATTTGTTGCTTGTTAGTCTACATTGATTTTATAAAGTTTGGAATGTTTAATTGCTGATTGGAGCAATTTATTTCAAGACGCTCAATATGACAGAACAATGTAGACTTAGAAACTCCGCTTTGGTCAATTGAGTCATGGTTTTTAGTTGATGTTGATGGCGCCCACGTACTAAGGGAATCATCTGAAAAATAGAATTTTACATCCTATCTAATCATGAAGCTGACATAAAGATTCTAAAATTTTCTTCTTGCATTTTTCAACATCTTACTGAGATGTGTAGCTTATTTGACGTAATTTAAGATTTTTCCAAGCAAGTAACATTTGTATTACTTTTGTTTATGTGGATTTACTTCTTAAGGCTTCTTTTTAAGATTCAATTTACTGTATAATATTGTTTTTCTGTAATCTTTGGTGAAATATATCCTATTTGTATTCTTCACATGTGCATTTTGATTTGCTAGACATTTAATACAGTTTTCATGTTGAGACTATGTTTTATTTAAGACATTTAGCTGAATGTTGTTATCCAATCCATGCTTGTTTGATGTATTACTAGGTTTTTTTTATAACAACAGTGGAGTACTAATGTTTCTTGTCTTTTTTATTACATGCTGCTTATGTGGATTCAAATACCAAGCCTAAGGAAATATAAAATTTGCATAGATATTTCGCTTTTTTTTTTTTTTTTTAATTTTTTTTATTTTGTAAATGTCCTTTGTATTGGAGTAGTTGGAATAGTTTATTTCAGCAGCTGGGTATTTTCTTGGTCAGAATGTCATATTATGCTTTCCTTTGTCAAATTTTTATTATATCATCAGTTCTCACTTTGTGATTTACTCGTATGCTTGCAGGTTTTGTTTGGCATTTTGTACGTTGTTAATCTGGGTATTGTTTTCTTCATATACTTGAAGACTGATGCGGTATGGAAACATCTAGGGAACTCTTACAGAATGTTGCTTGTTTTATTGAAAGTTTTTTTGTTGATTTAAAATGCTATATGAATCAGTAGTATTTTAATAGGTATGAAAAGATACATCTGAAATATAATATTCCTTTTTGTAAGATCATGGTACCTGCATTAGTAATTTCGGCACATATCAAGTGTGTGCACTCTGTAGTTTATCATGTTCTGTAGAAGCATCTATGCGAACCTTTTATACAATTGTTTGTTTCTAATTTAAGAAGCCTTTTAAGCAAGATAAATCATTGTCTATCACAAACTTGCTGAAATTTATATTATCATTTGAAGAATTAAGGTCTTACTGATGCAGTGTAATTTTCAAAAAAACCCTATATGGGTATTTAATAATGAGAACCACTTTCAAGATTTGAGTTTCTGGTTTTTGGTTTGTAATTTATTAACATACTATAAATTTCTTAAAGGTTATTGTTAGAAATCCCACGTATGTCTCGAGAATTCTTATATAGAACACTTTTGGTTGGGCTAAGGTCATGCAGTGGGTAGAGAGCAGCTCCTTGGTTGACATTCATAAGATTTGGAATAGTCCTATATATAAGGTATTATAGGACTAAACCTCTTAACCCAACCGTAGCATGTTGGGCGGTGGTTAGGCCCAAGAGGTTAAGAGGATTAAGCGTGCTAGGGCTATGATAGTTCTAGGATTGGTGACCCTCATGGAAGTGGGGTGTCACAATTAGTATCAGAGCTAATCACCAGCCGGAAGTGTGAGATGAATTTCGGCTGAGTCAGGGTCATATAGTCGGTAGAGTGTGGCTCCCCGACTGACGACCATTGTAGGCGGAGTGTGGCTTCCCACAAGGTCGGCTAAGGCTAGAGAGATGAGTCTCACATCGTTTGGTGCTTGTTAGTTTTTTAACCCGGCTATGGCATGTTAGGCAGTGGCTAGGTCCAAGAAGTTAAGAGGGTTAAGCATGCTAAAGCTAGAGTAGTTCTAGGATGGGGTTATTCCTATATGCTTTTACCACATCATTGTTTCAGTCTTAGTCAATACTTTGAATATCTTTGATCCATAATTTGTATCTTTAGGGCTTGTTTAACACCCATAAATTTGTGACTCAGAGGTATGAAGGGTCATGAGAGGTTTGGATTCCTGAATATGGTCTGGTCAGATAATCTATGGTCAAAAAGGTTTGGATTATTGAGTATGTTTTGGTCTAAAAATCTATGGTCAGGTCAAATAATCTTGCCGTAATGAGGTTATCAAATCCCTTCCTAGAGGTTCATATTGGACGATTGGATTCCAAAAATCCTATCATATATCACACGTCCCAACACCTACTGTTACGCCCTGTCTATCTTTTTAAATAGGAATGCCTTGCGAGCGCGTGCCCTGACCCGCCGAACGGATAGAGTTTTCCCTGTCCGCCCAAAGAGAAACTAGTACAATTCAACAAGCTCCAACAAGAAATAGAATTTATACACGGATTGCGAAAGGGAAGTACAGAAAACATAAAACCACTAGTTATTACAAACCTTCGTCACGTTTAATACCTTTACATTTTCTTCAATCCATTTCTATATAACGGCGAAGGGCAGTTCTATGAACACTGAAAACAGTAGGGCCTCTAGCTATAGAGCTATCCTTTTTCCTCTCTCTACCGTTGTAGGATCAATTGGACCTGAAAAATATAGGGGTGAGAACTATAAAAATAGTTCCCAGTTGGTACGGTTACCCAAGGAAAAAGCTCAATCCACCATATCCAAAAGAGGCAATATAAGTATAAGCAATAGAATTAGCTGTAATCGAATAAGCATATAAAACTGTGATGTGTGCATAAGGAAATACTATGCTATGCCTCTCTATACATGCGGTAATGAAATATGTCAATACTCAAGTATGTGAATCCATATTATACATAACAAGTAGACCCACACAAGGTAGAAAGGGGCATATCTCAAGTTTGACTATGTATCAATTCGGTTCAAGTTATTCGAATGCAACCATATGCTCAATCAACTCGGGGACTCACACGAAGTATAGTCCCAGTTTGCGCCGTGTTTCATGGGCCGTGTCCAGCATCTATCACCCCATTGGGTCATGCTATGCATCCATCACCCCATTGGGTCATGCCCCGAGGTCGTGCATCGCATCTATCACCCAATGGGCACTCTAATAGCAAGAGCGAGTGTGCTCGCGTGGTGTACCTCTAGAGGACTGACCATGCCCTGGGGGAGTGACCTCCAAGAGCGAATGCTAAAAAAGCTCATTTGGCCCTTGCAAGCTTTGGTCATATGCACAATGCTCAATAAGACATCTAGTACCAACCGTCACCTATGTCACAGATTGACTTAATCGATATATCCAAGGTTCTCATCCTATGTTAGATGGCATTATGTTCACAATCATATTCTCGAGCCATGTTTACTTTAAGATTTATCTCGCCTTATTCACATCACTAAGGGTTTGGCTTTTGGGGAGGGTATTTTGGTCCAAAATTGGACCAAAACACCCAACTCCCAAGGGCCTGCTATGGCAGACCCTTCGGAGAGCGTCAAGGGCGTCGGGCCAGGCTCGTGGCCTGGCTCCTAACTCCCAAGTTATTGGGAGTTGGGAGCACCTTGGGAGGGCTAGGCCGTGGCGGCCCGGTAGGCACGGGCCATGCTGTGCGGGGCTGCCCGTCTCCTCTAAGGCCCGGCGCAGACCAAGTTCGTTATGGGCTGTACTGTGCCGGGCTGATGGGCCATAAGGAGGAGGCCCAGCATGGTCCATTTTACCGGATCGACACAAGTGCTATAGGACTCATGCCGCGTCTTGTGGGTTGGGCCAGCCAACGGGTGCAAGCTATGCTGGGCTAAGACTTGCTGGCCCATGGCGCGGCTGGGCCCGCTGGACCATGGGGCCAGGTGCAGTTCGGCGTGGTACGGTCCATTTATGATCGGGACTAAGGACTGTCTTAATATGTCTATTCTTTATATTTTTTTAAAAATTTACTTTCAAATATTAATTTAAAATAATCAAAATTTTATTTTTTTTTTTAAATTTGTCAAAGTTATTTATTTAATAAAAAAACTATATATTTTTTTTATAAAATCAATGGTAAAAATTTTTAAAAATAAAATTTAAATTTTAAAAATAAAATAGATATTTAAAAGGGTTGGCTCGTGGCCTGGCTTGGTCCTGCCCAGTTCGGGCCGTGGGTCGTGCTGGCCCATGGTCCAATGAAGGCGGCCAGGCCCGGCCCTGCCCGGATCTGAATCCGGGTCGGGCCAGACCACCTTGTGGCCCGATTTGCCCTGAAAAATTTGGGCCGTGTTGGCCCGGTATGGCCTGGATTACACCCCTAGGTTGAGGTATCCCTTGCTTTAGGGGTGGCAATTCTTGATACAACCCGTGTAAACCTAGACGACCCAATATGAAGTTAGCATGTTTGGGTTTAGCCTAAATAGGTTTGGGTGAAAAATGAGCGAGCCACTTACCCTATCTATTAAACTGTTCTTACTCAAGTTGATTTGCTTAACCTACTTGACCCATTAATGACCTGTTTAATATTAAACCTAAAATTTTTATGCATAAATATAAACAGATGTATATAAGATTTATGTTATATATAACACAAATCTTAATCATATATAATATAATTTAAGATTTAAATAGTCTCAACTATTTCTTCAAGATTTATACAATTTTGAATTATTATGTCAGCAAAAGAAATATTTTAGATTATTAAATGGGCTATATGGGTTGTGTTGGGTCACTTGTTCAAAAAGTTGGTTGGGTTCGGCTTTTGAGACATGATCTTTTTTTTAAATAGTTTGTTCTTCTTCATGCCCGTCTTGACACAATCTGTTGGTGACTCGCCAACACAAATTGCTGCCCCTACTTTGCTCATGATAAAAGGGTATATAAAACAAACTAATGCACAACTGTTTCATCATGTCCTCCCTGTTTTCTCAATATATCTTACCATATATTGGCTTTTTTCAGTTCGTGTTAGTCATTCACTCAGTCATGTTTTTGTCAATGCCAACTGTGCACATTTTTAACTTTTCTAAGTTTGATGTTTATGTTCTTTGATGACTGCGACAGCTTCCATGGTGGGCTCTTGGTTTACTTTGTTTGTCAAAGAGACTTCATTCAATATTTGTGCTTCGCCTATTTAACGACTGTTTTGCAATGATGCTGCTTCATACTTCATTGGCTTTGGTTCTTCTAAAACATTGGTATCTTTCTTTGATCATTTTCAGGTAATTGGTGATTTGATCATTCGTCATTAATAACTTTCCATATTAACTTATTTTACGTGGTTTAATTAATTAGATGTAGGTTTATAATTAGTTTGCAACTTCTTTTTCCTACTTGTATTTTTAACAGTGCTGCTGTGTCAATCAAGATGAACGTTCTTCTTTATGCTCCTCCTTTATTTCTGCTTATGTTGAAGGTAATATAGTTGATTTTCTTTTCTTTTCCATCTAAATAGAGTTTTTATTTATTTTGCTTGCAATATCTTTCTTTTGTAGGGTATGAGCATTAAAGGTGTTTTCTTTGCCTTGTTAGGAGCTGCATCATTGCAGGTATTATAATATATGTTCTTACTTTTTGCACGTATTTAATTATTGGTTCTTTACAGTTTCGTCTTGTTCTCTTGGATTCAGTAATTTGCCGACAAATTAATAGTTTCCACTTGTCTCTGACATTTTTGACGTAAACTAATGTGCACTGTTTTGATTTAATTTTCCTCTTTTTAGGACAATAATATGGTTCTACTTGATGTACATATTCATTTATTTCATAAAATGTTAAAGCTCTATATATTTATATTTTTTGGTTTCTTGGTCTGGGAAAATTTCTTATCATGAATCTGATGTGCCCTAATATTTTGGTCTAATTTAAGGTGGCTGGAGTTACCCTTTGCCTTTACCCTTATTCTTGTTCTGCTACCAAATTTCGACCCCCTTCGTCTTCACTTATATCTTCTATAATCTGGTTTCCTGTCCTTCGACATATCCATTTCTTTATGCCTATCACCACCCTACCCTCCCCACCCCCCCCCCTCCCTCCCACCCTCACCTATTATATGTAAAACACTGCTATTTATTTTCATTATTGTTTGTCCAACTGGTATGGTTCACGTGCATTGGTTCATAGACCCATACACCCAGTCCTTCAATTTTCAACTCTAACTGCTAGACATTCTCCTTCCAATGTCTATGTCATCGAATGTGCTTTCATGAACTTGTTCCTGGAGCCGTCCTTATTTACTTCACTCATCAAATCTATTTCTCCTCATTCATGTTGGTTCAAATCTTAGTTTTCACTGACTGATACCTTATTTTCTGTTTTTAAGGTGCTCATGCCATCTTGCATATCAGTTTCAAATTTGAAATAGGTTTAAATTTTAAGGTTTCTTGCATGCATTTTCTGCAGTTTCTTAGAGAGCTTGTATTTTTTGGTATGAAGATGGAAGCTGGACATATTTGTTCCCTTATCCTCTCTTAAGACTTGTAGGAACAGTGCATAGAAGACTTATATATGGATGATGACTGTGTTGAAGTTGAACTTAAGTATTATGATATTTGTCGGTCTTACAATCAACAATTGCGATTTAGTGCTATTTTATAGTTGTTTAGTCATTCTTTTAGTGTGAGTCGTCACTAGGAAGATTTAAACGTGCCATGTTATTGCAGCTTCTGTAGTTCTTTTTTTTCTAAATCTCGTGTAATACTTGTTTCTATTAATGGTCAATTTCTTCAATGCTTATGTATATTGCCCAGAATTGTTTACATTTTTAGTGCAAAGGTGTGAAGGTGATCTATATGTTGGGCCGCTTGACAAATGTCAACTTAGTAGCAGCATGTTCGTACACATTGATATTATTACCTTTTCTTTTTCAGATTCTTTTGGGCTTGCCTTTCTTGTTATTTCATCCAATTGCGTACATTTCGAGAGCCTTCAATCTTGGACGTGTCTTCATCCACTTCTGGTGTGTATCATGCTTGAAACAGAGTAATTTAATTATATTATGAATTTATATAGGGCTGCAGACTATAGGTTTGTTTGGCCTAGCTTTTAGAGAAGTGATTTCTACTAAATTGGTTTTGGTTTGGAGAATTACTTTTAGTTAAAAGCTTTAGAGCGCTTTGTTGAGTCGGCAGGAAAGTGATTTTTCTAAAATAATTTTGTAAAGCTGTTTGGGAAATTTTCTAAAGTAATTTTGTAAAATTTAAAAATTTAATAATTTGAAATTTAATTTTAAATTTCAAACTTAAAATTTTAAAATATAAAATTTAAAAATTTCAAATCTAAATTTGAAAAAATTTAAAATTTTGGAACTTAAAATTTGAAATTTAAAATTTGAAAGCTAAAATTTAAATTTTAACATTTAAAATTCAAAAATTTTAAATTTGAATATTGAAATTATAAAATTTAAGATATTGAAATTTAAAATATGAAATTTAAAATAGAAAATTTGAAATTTTATCTTAAATTTGCAATTTTAAAATTGAAATCTAAATTTATAATTTTGAAACTTAAAATTTGAAATTTCAAAATTTAAAATTCAAAATTCAAAATTTAAAATTTAAAATTAAAGTTTATTGTGAAATTTAAAATTTTAAATGGATTGATTTTAACTATAAAATTTGAATTTATAATTTGAATACTAGATGAAAATTTAAATTTGAAATTTGAATCCAAAATCAAAATCATATTTTAAGAAGCAGGTTTTAGTTGCTTCTGATTTTGGGCCTCAAATCATAAATCTGATTCTAAAAATTAGAATAAGATTTTACAAAAGAGGTTACCAAATGCTTTATTGAGGAAAAATCACTTTTGGCCCTAAAATCACATTCTAAAAGCTAGGCCAAACACCACCTATTTAAGGGACAAATTTGTAAGGATTTCATCAAGTATATTTCACAATTTCGTTGTGGAAGAAATTGTGTTTCGAGGCCTTCAATAGCAAGTTCTTTTTCTTTCCTTTTTTTTTTTTTTTTTTTTTTCTTTTCTTTTTCAATATTTTTGTCCTTCTGTTTTTCTGGTCTCTTTGGTTAACCTACGAAAATTCCTTTATTAATCAGCTAATGACAACATAGGTAGATTTTTAACATCTAAATGGAATACAAGACCTTATTTATGCATGTTGAGACAAAATATGTAGCACTAATGGTGGTCATAATCTACATAAATCTACTCAGTAATTTTTTTTGTGTCCACTATTAGTTAATAACATATATTAGAACAATATGGTAATATATGCTTAGGTTTCACACAAT
This sequence comes from Tillandsia fasciculata, assembly GCA_029168755.2. Lineage (NCBI taxonomy): Eukaryota > Viridiplantae > Streptophyta > Magnoliopsida > Poales > Bromeliaceae > Tillandsia > Tillandsia fasciculata. The sequence continues at coordinate 15,656,316 of CM054949.1, read as the reverse complement.
GTCATGATATAGTTCAAGAAAAATTGCCGGCTGGTATGAGTTCTGGTCTACAGGATTTGAAGAACTTCGAGCTCTGGTACTACTTGTTTGGCATGAGTAATTTAACGTAGTTGATGGTGGGAACAAAAATAGGGTTTCTATTTTGTCATGGATGTATATTAGGTCAGCAAGGGGAACTATACTGCTATTATTATCTATTGCGAGCATTGTTGAGGGTGCTGCTTCTTAAAATCAACCAGTCCACCTAAAGGGAGTGTAGGGGTATCGACCAACTATTGACATTTATTAGTTGGAAATTATGCTCAACATAGGTAGCATCATAGAGAATTCATTTAGAGGAATGTGGAATAAGTGACTTAAATAGGTAAATTATATACGACATCAAGAATCATCCGAACTCTGAAGGTTGCATCAGTTCCATATATGAAGAATTAGCCTTGTTGTTTTGTCCAATTTAGGCTAAACCTATGGAAGAATGTATTCAGTAGCTAGTCGCTGGTTGTGTAAATAAGTTAAAACCTATGGAAGCTTATGCTGTTCATGATTGTCTTATTGTGGTAAAATGGAGCAGTTCACAAGTATGATAATTTTTTAAAAAAACAAGAAGGGTCTATTGCATATGTAGTTTCAGACAAAACTCTGAAATCAAAACTGAAATATTTTGGTTTACTTGCTTTCTTGAAACTAGGCTTTGAAGCAATCTGAACAGAGAAACTTCGATTTCATTTATAATATGTCTAAGGAAGGCATAGGATTTCATTCTAAATTGGTGATTAAATCAGCTTGTAGGATCTTACATTAGAAACTTTTTAAATTGTACTGATTTATTATATATTATTATTTTTGTTTTAACAATAAATAGCGGTATTCGCTATATAGGAAGTACAACTTTAGTATATAAAAATGCTGTAAAATTAAGTTTTGAATTCAACTATTCCAATTTGTTGTATTTATTTAATCCTTTCGAAAAGTTTGATACTGCCAGATGTTTTGTTTTGGCAACGGACCTAAACTGAAACTGAACTTTCAGACAGTGGTTCAAGCTAAATGTAGCTTCTTCTGGAATTCTAGGAATTTGATAAGATTTGGATTAAAATCATAACTAGATAAATCATAAATTATTTTTTAATATCTGGTTCTTTTGATCACCATTTTCTTACTTAATCACTCTATAGTACTTCCAGGCTAAAATGGATTCTTCCCTGCGACCTCTGATTTTAGTACGGCAGAAACAGACATTGAACCTTGCGATATAGGAGTTACAATCTTTTTGCCAAATGATTTGGGTTTCACCGATGGGGTTTTCCACCGTCTCTACAAAATGATGACTTACATAATTTGGCACCCTTGTCATCCTACAAACTACTAAATTCACACAACCAATCTAAGACTAGGGACCAAGGATTGATGTGCCCATCTAGAAAGGTCATGCCCACCATGCTGTACCATAATGACAAGATATCGGTACAATACAACCTTTGTGTCGATGGCACTGATGAAAATACTCTTTTCTTTGATATTAGTAAGTAGTTACATTAATGAGATGTAAAAGATTTGATAAAGATAAATAATAAGCAATTAGAATATACTGTTGCCACAAAACAATAATTCAGCAGTATCAGTCCGAGCTATAAATCGAACATCAGTCCTGTTCTCTTCAGGTTGATAAGACCCATCAATGTTAATTTTGATCCAGTTTGAAGGTGGTGGTTTCCATTAAGTTTTAGTAGTTTCATGTAAGAGTTCATTGGAAGGAACCTTATAATATTCATGCGTCATGTTTATAATTTTCAGAAAAACAACATGTGGGAAAAAGTTTTCATTACGAAACTGTCTGGCGTTGCGCTACTTCCAAAGTTGCCATAAGGTATTGGGAATTATTGCTCTAACAAAGTGGGTTTGGTTGGGTTCCAATTTTTTGCCTTCCTGTAACCATCCTCTCTCGAGCTAATCGTCATTGAAAGAAAAAATAATGCCAGTTAAAGACACAATTGTGTCCTAAATTTGTGTTGCAACTTTGCATTGCAAGAAGACATGATGTTGGTCTTCCAGCTGGCCACATAAGTTGCAAAATGGTTTAGAAGCAATTTGCAGAGAGCAACTTCGTTAGTAGGAAGCCGATTCCACATAACCTTCCAAAGGAACATTTTGATTCTAGGGGCAACAGGCAACACTCACCAGGATTTCCAACGAACACTATGAGTGTTATGTGGCTTAGCCTTAAGAAAGTGATAGGTAGACTAAACTGTTGCTTTGCCTGTTTTGTTAGGAGTCCAAGTCCACCCATTAGGAGTCGGGTGGTTAGTCAATGAAATGTTTAAGATTTGCTTGACTGACTCAGTACCAAGCTATTGATATAAGCTAATAATATTCCAACTTCCATCTCTAATGAGTCTAGCCACCATTTTTGCGCCAAAGGATATGTTAGCATTTATAAAGGGCTCATTGAAGATCCAAGGGTCACCAACAATTGAAGTGTTCTTTGCCATTTCCAATAAACTTTCGCAAGCCTTCCCTTATGTTACCACTTTAGTCTTTTATGGGTTTGAAAAGGAGAGAGCAATTCTTAGAAGAATGTTTGCTAGTCTTCCAAGGATGAAAAGATTTATATTTGTTTTACATAAGATTGACACAAAAAAAATGAATACGATTTAAAATTTGGAACACTTCAGGTCCCAATCAAGCTTTTTGGCCTGCTAATAGGATCCTGAACACCAAGATCCCCCAAGGTTTTGGCAGTAGTAACACGATCCCAGTTTATAAGATGAAGACCTTTTTTATTAGGGTTCTTCTCCCAAATGAAATCTATATTCTTTTTAGAACAGTATGAAGCAACACCTTTAGGGACAAAAGAGTTAGAGAATATGTGATCAGGCATAGCACTAAGGACTGAATTAACAAGAGTAACCCTGCCAGCTTGGGAAAGAGAGATACGTTTCCAATTAGCAAGTCTATCTCCAACCCTGTTGAACAGGCTTATGCAAATGAAAATTGCAAAATGGTTGCATGCTTATTCCAGTTTCATGTTAATATTTTGTTTTGTTGCAAAAAGGAACACGGTGAATTTTATGAGCAACTATACCTGATTTCATGTTGACTATTTTCTATGAGGTCCAAATATGCTCATGTATTTGTTCTTTAATATTCACAAATATTACATGCAACTTTTGGCTTATATCTATATGTGACCTTTTGAATTTCCCAGGTCAGTCAATTTCAAATTTGTACCAGAAAATGTTTTTGTATCCAAAGAGTTTGCCAGTGCCTTGCTGGTTCTTCATCTTACATTGCTTCTAGTGTTCGCTCACTATAGATGGTCCAAGTGAGTATATTTATTTTTCGTCCATAATAAGTGTGTTTTTTGTACATGTTATCTACTCAGATACACAATCAACTCGTGTGCTGTCAATTTTTTTATATTTTTGCAGTTGTGTTATTGTAATTTGACTTTTTATGGTTTGAGAAATAGATTTCTTCTGCCTTTTATCATGATGGACTGTCTGAAAGATAATTGAATTCACTAATACTGACAGATATTGGCAGGCATGAAGGAGGATTAATCAATCTCTTGAAATCCAGACTAAGTGATGCTGTATCAGAATCCTCAACCATTCAGCAATTTCTCTCTTGCAAATCTAGATTCAAAACTCTCAGTGGGGAACGTACGCTTTTCTGTTCTTTTTGTATGCTAACTGTTGTATCTGCAAATAATAATTTGTGTCCTTCTTTCGTTTTACCTTCAAAATGAAACTGAATTCATCTTAATATATTCATTTAGATATTGCGACAGTTATGTTTGTTGGGAACTTCATCGGCATTGTGTGTGCTCGGTCTTTGCATTACCAATTCTATTCATGGTAAGTTCTTTTATACTAAAATTAGCTTATACTGTCGGGTCATTAAGAATAATACATAAAAAGAATGGCTGTTGTTTATCTTGAGCTAGCTATGATGTAAAATTTGACTACTTTTAGTTTTTGGGTGTGATCACTTTTCATGTTGTTTGTTCTATTTCTGTTTTTCTGATATTGGCTAGAATTCAGGCAAAACTCTTTACTAGTTTTTGTTTGAAGACTCACATGCTTAATTTTTTTGTAGGTACTTCTACACTCTGCCTTTTCTTCTGTGGAAGACACCGTATCTTACTCCTCTACGGTAAAATTTATTTTGCAGTCTTTTGCTAGGGTAAAGTGTATAGGTAGTGTGACATCCCCAGGATTTGGAATAGTCCTATATATAAGATATAATAGGGTTAGACTTCTTAACCCGGCTCTAGTATTTTGGGCGGTGGCTAAGTCTAAGAGATTAAGAGGGTTAAGCATCCGTGAACTATAGTAGTTCTAGGATGGGTGATCTTTTGGGAAGTAGGGCGTTACAGATAGTCCTTGGAAGTTTCGATAAACTATTTATTTTATTTAAATAACATCATCCCTGGGTGTATTTGCACTTTGCATTCATTGTTGTTTGTAGTTGTATGTTAAGACCCTGTCAAATGCCTACTGATTTTGAAAGAAAATGCAACTATTGATGCCATTGCAAGAAACTAGGTTAGTCCAGGAATTAAGAAAATGAAAAGATAAAGGTAAAAATGTACAGAACCCCTTTAACTATAGCCCATTTCGAAACCAACCCCTCAACTAATTTTCGTTTGATTGATATCCTCTCAACTTTTGAATTTTTTTGTAATACTGATTTTGATCAATTACATTGGAAATTTTGTAAAGTTTAGCAGTGATTCTGTTAAATTATCTGTTTCGAACAGTTTTTCAACTGGTTGAATTGCAGATTTTGTTAGCAGTTAAAACTGTTCTAAACATTTAAAAGTTGAGGAAGGTCAATATTTTAAAAATTAAGTTGAACAACCTATTTTAATGTAGCCTATAGGTTAGGAGATCTCGTACATTTTTACCAAAAGACGGGTAGTGATTACCAAGTCGAAAATTTAGGTTTCTTTCCTTGCAATTTTTTTTTTGTTATCTTTTTTTTTTTTGAATATATTTTTTTAAAATTATGGTGCTGATTAGGCAGGGAACACCTATTCTTTTTGCTTCATATGTTTTTCTATGCAGGCTTATTATCTTTTTTGGCATCGAGGTCTGCTGGAACATTTATCCGTCGAACTTCTATTCTTCCATATTGTTACTCTTTCTACATCTGTGTATTTTATGGGGCCTTTGGATTTCCCCGAGCGAGTATCCGTATGTCGAGGAGAGAACTTTGCAGAAAAAAGAGGAATGAAGTGTTTTGTGGGTCACATATTACCCAATCTAATGAGAGGTCTCATTTAACTTGATATTTGATTGTAGGGATAAGCCATGTGTTTTGCTTTTCACTATTTTGTAGAAGAACGATGCGGCAATTTTGTGGAAAAGTCGGAACCTTTCTAAGCGAAGTCGAAATCGCAGAGTGCCATTTAGAAAGTTAATTGGAAACTGCTGTGCTTACAAAGTTCATAACAGTTTACAGACTATTGTTATAACAATTTGTGAATTATGACTGCCTCCGTATGATCTACTTCTGTTTGCCAGTTGGCTTTGGCTATAATTTTGAATTTGTAAATTGTTTGTAAGCATTACATTGCTCTAAATTCCAGTCCTGGTGAGAGGTTTTTAGATTAGTTGAGCTAGAATTGAGCCTTCTTGGTTACCTATGAATTCTTTAAGGCCTCGTTTGGATAGGGGGATAAGGGGGGAATACCCCCCTTATCCCCAAATCCATACCCAAACGGGTATGGAAAGTTCTGGAATTTGGATTCTGGGTTGGGTGGAATAGCAGGTATGAAACCTGGAATACCCGTTCTGGGTTTTTGGTGGAATTCGTTGGAACGGAAAAAGGGCACTGGGATCGAGGCGTCTTTCTTCCTTCTCCCATCGCGTGATTTCTTCTCTTCTTCTCCCCAATCTTGCCCCCTCCTTCTCCGATCTCCTTCTTCTCCATCTCCCCTCTGCGCCCCTCTCCGCGCCCCTCTACGCGCCCTTCTCCGGCACATCTCCGCGCCCCTCTGCGTCTCTCTGCGCCCTCCGCGCCCCTACGCGCCCCTCTGCGCCCCTCTCCGGCCCCTCTCCGCGCCCCTCTCTGGCCATCTCCGCGCCCTCTGCTGCGCCTCTCTGCGCCCCTACCGCGCCCCTACGCGTTCCTCTGCGCCCCTCTGCGCCCCTCTGCGGCCCTCTCCGCGCCCCTCTCCGGCCATCTCCGCGCCCCTCTGCGCCTCTCTGCGCCCCTCCGCGCCCCTACGCGTTCCTCTGCGCCCCTCTCCGGCCCTCTCCGCGCCCCTCTGCGCCCCTCCGCCGCCCCTCTCTGCGGCCCTCTCCGCGACCCTCTCCGCGCCCCTCTCCGGCCATCTCCGCGCCCCTCTGCGCCTCGCTGCGCCCCCTCCGCGCCCCTACTCGTCCCCCTCCGCGGCCCCTCTCGGCCCTCTCCGCGCCCCCTCTCCGCGCCCTCTCCGGCCATCTCTCCGCGCCCCTTTGCGCCTCTCTGCGCCCCTCCGCGCCCCTACGCGTCCTCTGCGCCCCTCTCCGCGCCCTCTCCGCGCACCCTCTCCGGCCATCTCCGCGCCCCTCTGCGCCCCTCTGCGCCTCTCTGCGCCCCTCCGCGCCCCTACGCGCCCCTCTCTGCGCCCCTCTCTGCGCCTCTCCGCGCCCTTCTGCGCCCCTCTGCGGCCCTCTCCGCGCCCCTCTCCGGCCATCTCCGCGCCCCTCTGCGCCCCTCCGCGCCCCTACGAGCCCCTCTGCGCCCCTCTCTGCGCCTCTCCGCGCCCTTCTGCGCCCCTCTGCGGCCCTCTCCGCGCCCCTCTCCGGCCATCTCCGCGCCCCTCTGCGCCTCTCTGCGCCCCTCTGCGACCCCACTGCCCCCCTCTGCGCCCCTCTCGCGCCCCTCTGCGCCCTGTCCGCGCCCATCTGCGGCCCCTTTGCGCCCCTCCGCGCCCCTACGCGCCCCTCTGGGCCCCTCTCTGCGCCTCTCCGCGCCCTTCTGCGCCCCTCTGCGGCCCTCTCCGCGCCCCTCTCCGGCCATCTCCGCGCCCCTCTGCGCCTCTCTGCGCCCCTCCGCGCCCCTACGCGCCCCTCTGCGACCCCACTGCCCCTCTCCGCGCCCCTCTCCGCGCCCCTCTGCGGCCCTGTCCGCGCCCATCTGCGGCCCCTTTGCGCCCCTCTGCGACCCACTGCGCCCCTCTGCGACCCACTGCCCCCCTCTGCGACCTCTCCGCGCCCCTCTGCGGCACTCTCCGCGCCCCTCCGCGCCCCTCTACGCCCCTCTCCGCGCCCCTCTGCGGCCCCTCTTGCTTCTTAACACGTTGTGATTCTTTTTCACAAAGGTATGCCCCCCTATCAGTGCCTTACTCAGTGCCTTATTCAGTGCTTCTTATAATGTTGGTGGCATAATGTGTGCATGTCATTGCCATAATATGTGCTGGTTTTCATGTTGTGTTCCAATGTGATGTTTGTGTGTATGAGGCCTATTCCATGTTGCCATTTTGAGGGAAACAAGTGTGAGTATGCAAGTCTATCCCCTGTAGCTTCAGATATGGACGATGATGATGATTGCCATAGGTATCTGATGGCATGGCATGTAATTACTGCACCCCCATACCAATTGGCAATCAATTGAGTCAAAAAATATTTTATAAAAATTATTTACAAACGGGTGATAGGCATTATACACACGAACAACACTTAATTGCAACATGGTCACAACCAGCACACATGAAAGGACGATGATGACATGGTCACAACACTTAATTGTGATGGAGGAAGAACTAAATGTCGAATTAGATGTCGAGGAAACGGTTCATAGTGTTGGAACTACTGAGTCACAAAGAGGCGACGCGCTGCGCACAATTATAACAGACGAGTTATGGAATAATCGCAGTTAGTTATATATTTGATTGCAATGTAAGAAATGTGTAATATATTTGATTGTATGATTACAATGTGTTTGTAAAATTATGTATGAATTCGAGTATGTAAAGGACTTTTTTGATGTGTATTGAACTGAATTATGCGGCATTCAATGGGATTGTAAATGACTTATTATTTTCTGATCTTTATGACCATAATGGACTGAATTGTATGTGATTTAATCTTCTAAATATTATGTTTGTCCTATAATTGGTGGAATTTTTATTAGTGTAACGTCATTATTTCACACAATTGTTTGATTCGTTATTTACTTGATATTTGGTCATGACATTCTGTTTTACTGTTTTTAACATCCAGATAGTTATTAGTAGTGCTTGAATTTTTTTTCAATTTTTTTACTCACTATTTCACCATTTATGATTAATTTTAAAAAATAATAAAATATGCTATTAATCAACCTTATAATAAATTTAGATTACTATTAAATTATACTATAAAAATATTTAAAAGGACAAAATTAAAATTTTCTTAGCTATTGTTTACTGGTTAAACTGTCAAACATTTAAATATTTTAATATATAATTTTCTATAATTTTTTAGTATTTTTATTTATTTATTATATATTTTTAATTATTTTTTACAATTTTAAATAATATTTTAAATTATTTTAGGTTGATTAATATAATAAATTATTTTATTTATATAATAAATTATTTTTATTTATAAAGGGCAAAATAGTCAATACACAAATTTATCACTTATCAATTCTTCTTATTCCTCTATACTCAACCAAACACAATTTTTACCAATTCTTCCTATTCTCCTTATTCCTATATAATTTGCCAAACACAATTTACTTTAATTCCGGTATAACTCATAAAACGAACCAAACGCAAATTTACACCAATTCCTGCTAATACCAGAATCTGTACCTATCCCCGGTATAACAAAATTTTTCTAATCCCCGAACCAAACGCTACCTAAGGCTGCACTTGGTTCGGGGATAAGAGAAATTTACTTATACCGGGGATAGTTATAAGTTATGGTATTAGCAGGAATTAGTATAAATTTTTGTTTGGTTGGGTTTAAGAGTTATACCGGGTATAAAAAAAAAGAGGAATAAGAATAAAGAGGATTAAAATTTTAATTTATGATTAAAATTTTACTGATATGATTTTAAATATTTAATTTAAAATATTTATTAAAAAAATTATTAAAAATTATATTTTATTTATATATATAAAAAATTATTAAAAAAATTTATCATATAATTTATTAAAATTATATGATAATTTATTAAAAATTGAAGTTAAAAATTTTAAAAGTTATAAAATTTAAAAATTTATAAATGTTAAAAATTTTAATTTTAATTGTCTTAAAAAATTACAAAGGCAGAAGCAAAAATTTTATTTTTAAAATTAGTATAAATTTTTAAAAAATTATTAAAAAATTTGCATAAATTTTAAAATTTTAAAATTAATAAATTTTTAAAAAAATTTAGAAAAAATTATATTTTTAGATTTATTAAAAAGTAAGTTAAAAATTTTAAAATTTATAAAATAAAAAAATAAATTTTAAATTTTATAAATTTATTAAACATCTTATCATTAAAAAAAAAAAAAAAAAAAAAAAAAAAAGCTGGCAGGTGGAACAAGGAGTTGTTCCATCTGGGGGTGAGAATAGACTATTTCCACTCCTATAATTTTCGTTTGGGTATAACTACGGAGGATAAACCCTTATCCTCCCTTCTTGTTACCAAATGAAGGCTAAGTTGTTTTTGTTGATAGGGTTGCCAAATAGGTGATTCATATTGTTGAACATGTTTTATAGTATTGAACTATTTACAAAATTAAATTTTAAGCTATTTTTGACATTATGTTACAATCAAAGGTCACCAAATAGATAGCTTTAATGATTGATAAAAGAGATCTTTGCTCGTCAGCAGTATAAACTAATCCAATTAGTTGGAAGTTCTGATGGTGAAAATTTAAGTTACTATCTAGGTGATTAATCATTTAGATCTTGAGTAAGAAAATAAAATTAAAAAAGTATTAAAGGCAGTTTATAGATGCTTCAAAATCTCTAGATTATTTCAAGTCGTGCGGATAATTGATTCAGGAATACTATTATTAAAAAATGACTGAATAAGCATGGAGATTTTTGTACTTAAAAAAGCAATTTAGCTCAGTTCTGTTTAGAACCCAACCAGAGGCCTTTTCCCCGACGTGGAGAAAAAATTGAAATTAATTAAAAATTTTGTACTTTTAAAAGGACGGCAGTCTTCGTTCGTATTATCGAGTCGTTTTTGATATTATGACTTTTCAATTGATAATCAATTTTATTTGACTTGAGTGAAAAATAAAAAATTCATAGAAAATTGCAATCCCTACCAGGTAATAGTGCACCTATACGTCTTCATTGATGTTGTTTTTTTTGACTGGAAGATCTAGAGCTAACTATGGAGATTTCGGCCTATCTGGACACATGCTTTGAGAAATGGATCTAGAGTAATGAAAGTATCTTAAAAAATAAACTTTGTAATTTTTTAGTATTATTTATCTTATCAAAAAATCAATATCTGAAAATAAAAATTTCATAAAAAATAAATATATAACATTAAAATTTTAAGATTTAATATATTAATTTTGTTTTATATAGTATACAGATTTTTCTATCAAAATTTCATATTTTTCGAATATTTTCTACACCATTAAATTAGTATAATGCTCATCATAACTCTTCAAATGGTTTATTTTGGAGTATTTTGATCACTGCATAAGTAATATCAAAAAAATTATAAAATTTATTTTTTAAATAATAATATACTTTATATCAAATCTAATAAAGCAATGCCAATGAAGACCACCTGTACCACCTTCTCTCCTGCTGTACCTGTGCCAGGTCCATGTGGGATTGACTTCTTTATTCCATTCATACATCATATCTTTGCCAACACATTTGGGAACATAGCGCTTGGATGGAGTCGAGCTAGGATGACTCTGGTATAGGGCAATCATAAGGTATCTTTGACCTTTGCTTCGCAGCTGCATGTTGGGAATTATAAAAAGGATAGAATAAAAGAATATTTGATAATCGTCTAACTCGAAGTGAAGATTGCGGAAGAAGAGTCGTTAGCACAGTTAAGCTTTGGATTTATGTGCTTGGGGCATGAGATTGCGACTACTCCGTTGTTCAACCTACTCCTAACTACTTCGGAGCTGTCGGAACCATCTCACATTGCTTGCGAATTGCTCATGTTGTGACAATGGGTATTGATTTTTGTTTTCTTTTGTTGGTGTAGGGCTCCGCTCTCTTGCTTGTCTTCTCTTTTTTCTTGTTTCAAATAGAGTATATTCCTATTTAATAAAAAAAAAAAAAAAAGTCTAATAGGGCTGATCATCTATTCAGAAATCTTCCAATAAAAAATATCTTGATAGCACGAAGGCTTGTGCTTCTAAAATCACATAAGCTTAGTGAGCCTCTCCCTCCCCACCCACCCCCGCTTCCCCGCCCCTTCTTTCTCTCTCTCCTCTCTCGCTCTCCTCTCTCTCTCTCCTCTCCTCTCCCTCTCTCTCTCTCTCTCTATATATATATAATATATATATATATATATATATATATATATATATATATATGTATGTATATATAGAACTAGGCTGGAATACTATTGATAGTACTAAGTCATTGGTGCTACCATTTTTTAGTTCTTGAATTAAAAAATGTGCGGTTAGGATGATAGTAGTCCTCTAGGGTTTAGTGGATGGTTGGTTAAATAGTAAAAATTCTAGGAGACCACTATAATCATAACCGCACATACTTTTATCCAAGGTCTAAATCCTTGGTAGCACCAATTACTTGGTGTTATCGATAGTATTCCAGCTGGACTATATATATATATATAATATATATATATATATATATATATATATATATATATATATATATATATATATATATATAGTAGACTGATCGAGACGAGGTGACTCACAAACACAGACGAATATATCTCTGCACCAGTAGCAAAAGCAGTCGATGGAGTTTCGCCAGCACCACCCACCTGTGATGGCACGGAGAAAGAAGCATTCCATTTCCCCAGGAAGATGAACTGACTTCTGGATTAGCGGGACTGGAGAAGCGGACTATATATATATATATATATATATATATATATATATATATATATATATATATATATATATATATATATATATATATATATATAGTAGGGCTACTATATTCTTATGAGTATAAACTCTTTCGTACTCATAAGTTATTTTAGATAATAGAGCTTTCAAATCGACGATCTATACTACTAAATATGATTTAGAGCATTTAAATTTTTAGAGACTAAATTTCGTAATTTTTTGAAATTATAATAAAATTCATCAAGTGAGTATAAAATGAACGGTCAAAATTAATTGACCTACTAAAAATGAAAAATCAGATTCTTCAATTTAAGACCGGAGTTAAAAATCTCTATCTAGGTAGTGAATAAAATTTTTTTATCAAAAATTCAACATATTCCGATTCTTTTACACCTTTAAACTAGCAACTATCCTATACCAGCTGTTAAAAATTGTCAATTTTGAGATCTTATGATCGCAAGGTAATGATGTCGAAAAATTATGAAATTTAGTTTCAAATACTCTAAATTATGTTTAATGGTATAAATCGGCGATTTGAAAACTCTATCATCGAAAACAACTTATTAGAACGAAGTCGATCGTACTTATAAGAGTATAGTAGCCAGACTATATATATATATAGTTCGACCACCATACTATCAATAATACCAAGTCATTGGTGTTATTATATTTTTGACGCTTGGATGAAGGGATGTGCGGTTAGGATGATAGTGGGCCCTTAGGACTTAATGGGTGGTTGGAAAAATAGTATAATCTAAGAGATGAAAATGATAAAAGAGTTAGATCTAACGGTGGAAAACTTGGTAGCACTAAATGTTAGTGCTATTGATAGCATAGTAGCCAGATTCTCATACTATTTTTGCAACCATCCACTAAATCCTAGAGCTCACTATCATCCTAACTGCACATCTTTTCATCCAAGTGTCAAAAATCTAATAACACCAATGACTTGGTGCTAGTAATAGTATAGTGACCTAGTTATATATATATATATATATATATATATATATATATATATATATACAGAGAGAGAGAGAGAGAGAGAGAGAGAGAGAGAGAGTTCGGCTACTATGCTATCGATTGTACCAAACACTTGGTGCTACCAAGTTTTTCACGGTTAAATTTACCCTTTTAATCATTTCCACCCCTTATATCATACTATTTCTCTAACCACCCTCTAAACCTTAGGAGCCCCACTATCATTCTAAAACCGCACATCCCTTCATCCAAGAGTCAAAAATCTAATAGCACAAATGATTTGGTGCTATTAATAGTATAGTAGTCTTGTTATATATATATATATATATATATATATATATATATATATATATATATATATATATATATATATATATATATATATATATATATATTATATATGAGTCCAACTAATATACTATCAATAGTACCAAGCACTACTAGGTAGTATTGATTTTTTCGCCCATAGATAAAGAAATGTGCGGTTAGAATTATAATGCTTCCCTAGACTTTATACTATTTCATCAACAACCCACTAAACCCTAGGGTACGACTATCAACCTAACCGCTCATCCCTTTATCCAAGGGTTAGAAACTCAATAGTACCAAGTGGTTGGTACTATTGATAGTATAATAGCCTTATATATATATATATATATATACATATATATATATATATATATATATATATATAAAGAGAGAGAGAGAGAGAGAGAGAGAGCTAGGCTGGAATACTATTAATAGCGTCATTGGTGGCTATTAATAGTATTCCAGCCTAGCTCTCTCTCTCTCTCTCTCTCTCTCTCTCTCTTTCTCTTTATATATATATATATATATATAGGCTAGAATACTATCGATAGCACCAAGTCTGTAGTGTCCCTGGTCCTCCAGTGTTTTTCCCCCCTGTTTCGGGTGTGGAACACCTATTGTTGGTGTGTTGGGCCCCAACATGTCAAAGAGATGTGTTGATTTGGACTCAGTGAGGAATTTGGGATCAAGCCTGACCTTCGGCTGCCTTTGCCGAATTTTAGGAGTAGATTCAGGCTGAACGGAGGCCGTATTTGGATTCAGTGCGGAAAAACGCTTGAAAACGACTATTTATTTATATTTTTTTGAGTCCGGATGCCCAAAAACGGACCCCCGGAAGTTTTCTGCGCAAAATGGTGCAGGGGGGGGGAGCCGTGGACCGGCTAGGACACGTGGCGGCCTCTGATTGGGCCGGCGCACGCCTCCCGGTCCACGGAGTGGGCCGCCGGTGCACGGTGGACCGGCGGGCCACGTGGCAGGCATCGGTTGGCTCGGTGCAGTGCGCGTGGCGCATGGACCACGCGCGGGCAGCGCGGGCAGGCCGGGCAGGCGGGGGGCAGAGGCGCGGCGCACGGTGCACCGGGGCGCGCCACGTGGCGGCCTCGGGTTGGACGGCGTAGGTGCGCGCGGTGCACCGGCGGGCGCGCGCCTGCGGCCGTACGCGCACGCGGGCGGCTGGCGTGACGGGCGGGAAAGCGCCGCCACATGGCGCCACGCCAGTGGCTGGCGCCACCCACCCCGCTGCCCCTGCAGGGGGACGCGTGGCCGCGCCGGGTTCGTCGGGCACGCTGTCCCCTGTGCGGGGGACACGTGTCGGACGCCCGGGCGGGTTGGACCGGCGTTCGGTCCGGCCGGATCAATTGCGCGGGAGTGGGCCGAGTTGGGCCGGCCACTGTTTGGGCCCGGTTTCGGGCCCGAAACTTTCGGGCGCCCGAAACCGGGACACATTGGTCATTTTCCAAATGTTTTTAGTGGGCCTATAAATAGGCTTCCCCTCCCTCTTCTCTCGGGTTTTTTCGAGAGTTAGAGAGAGAATGGGAGGGAGGGACCTTAAGAGAAGTTGATCATCTCCTTATTGTCTACCTCGTGGTGCGTTCCCAGATTTTTCGGAAGTTCGACAACGGCGATCCGGATTTTACAGTGCGCCCCGTTTTTCCCCATTTTTCGGCCCGTTATCGTCGCATTTCAGTTCGAGGAGTCCCCTGCGTAGTACAGGAGTCTTTTTTCGACGATTTCTTCGCCGGCGTGTTCCTGAGAGGTAGGGCTTCGTTTTCCATGTTGGTGATTTTTCTGGATTCCACAAGTTTGGCACGGTTCCCGAGACATTTTGACACCCCCTTTTGCTGTTTGGATTTTTGGACAGCGGCAACTTCGACGAATTATATCTTGGCGTAGGAATGTCGGATCGAGGCATTTAAACAGTCGATTTGGGGCTACTTTTCGCGAGGAACGCAACCGTGATTTTTATGAAATTTTTGGAGCTCGGGACAGAGGTGAAATTCCTCGTTTTGCGTGCTGATTATAAAACAGCAAATCTGTGTTTGGGACTTGTAATTTTTACACCGTGTGCAAATGTGTGATGTTGTAGGACGTTGTTTTCGGCAAACTGTATTTTTAGAGGACAGCGGACAGCGGGATATTTCTTGGGGTGTTGTGCACGCTTTTCGAGGTGGGTGGTTGTGTTTCCCTCTTTGTTGACATGCTCACTAGGAGTAGTAGAGTTCCCTAATTATAAATGTGACAGTTAACTTTTAGTATGTGAACCTAATGCATTGCCCCCCTAAATTAATTAATAGCTCTTATGTGATAAATCTGGGACAGTAATGTTGGACAATTGCTATATCTTAGCCCCGCATGCAAATAAGTATCACATTAATGTTTTAAAATAATTCTTTGCAATAAACCTTAGTCACTTTTCTAATGCTTTTTAAAAAGGACAATTGCATGCTTATTTGGACACCTAGATAGGCCACTATTTACTGCTGCACTATATTATTGGATTTGACTTAGGAGAAAACATGTTTTATCGTCCTTCTTCTCTATCGATGCATGATGCTCGAGTCTGATTGAGATTTTGGGATAGTGCAGTCTGGACCTCGAGTCTGGGATAGTTTAGACTAGTCTTGGAGATTGTGGGTTATTGCGGCAACCGCGGACAGTAGGCGGTTGACCGGATCTTGATCATTTTACCCAATTGTGGGTTGTGGGTCATTGCGGTGACCGCGGACTTTGGGCGGTTGACCGGATGTTTACTATTGCATCAGATTGGGTATCAGATTTTCTCTAGTGGATGGTGTTTCCCACGTTTTGAGTACTATTGCACCAGATTGGGTATCAGATTTCTCTAGTGGATGGTGCTTCCCACTTTTTGAGTACTATTGCATCAGATCAGGGTTTCATTAGTGGACGGAGTTCCCCACTTTGATCATAGTCATGATCCAGTCCTGCTATTGTGAGACATTGGTTACAGAGATGCTTGATACAGTGACACTTTACTCGTGTGGGTCTCTCCACTCGAGTGCCACTCCGGAGTAGGCTTTAGACCGTGCCGAGCGCCGGTCAGTTGGTGAGTTGTGAGTGCTGATTGGGATTTTGAGCCTTATGTGCTGGTCCCCTACTGAGTTCTTGAGTTTGACAGCAAAGCAGGCAGTACCAGTTTTACTGGTGACTAGATTGGGTTTATTTGGTCAAATACTGTTTCCTGATGCATTCATACAGTTATCTTTTAGCACTGCATTTAGAGGCATTGTTGTAGCAGTTTCCTTTTCAGCAGCCTTTATAGCTTACTACTATTCCTTCCTTTTGCCTCTTTAGTCCTAGTGAGTGCGTCAGCATTTGAGGTTTTACCAACTAGGGGAGGCTACTGGTTTATCTAGTAGTTCTCACCCCCATTGCTGTTTTCTTTCTCTTTTCCCCTTTGTTTTGCAGAGTCATCTGTGGGAGCTGCTGGGCCTTTAGCGGCAGATCGAGGTAAGAGGATCGCCGACTAGCTAGATCATCTACCCCGACCGAGAGATTAGCTAGGCTTTTATTGTATCCCCTTTTGTATCTCAGACTACAGTAGCTTACTTTTGGGTTTGGCTTTGGCCAGCTGGTTGTATATTTGTGGTGAGCTGGGAGTTTATTGTACTTTTATTTCAGCTTGTACTTTATTTTCGTCTGAGATTACTTTTAGTTCTTTTAGTTCAGCTCTGTTTATGCTCTTTTATTGTATATTTTATATCTGAGCAGGTTACCAGCGCTTCGTGTACATGGAAAATTCTGTGTGCACGGCGGATCTGTTGGCGAGCCGGGGTTCTGGTTTACACCCGGGGCGTGACAAAGTCATTGGTGCTATTAAGTTTTTAGCAGTTGGATGAAAAAATATGCGGTTGGGATTATAGTGGTCCCCTAGGGTTTACTAGGTGGTTGGTTGAATAGTAAAAATCTTAGGGGACCACTATAATCCCAACCGCATATCTTTTCATCCAACGGCTGAAAATTTGATAGCACCAATTGTTTGGTGCTATCGATAGTATTCTAGCCGGACTCTCTCTTCTCTCTCTCTCTCTCTCTCTCTCTCTCTATATATATATATATATATATATATATATATAGAGAGAGAGAGAGAGAGAGAGAGAGAGAGAGAGAGAGAGAATTAGGCTGGAATACTATCGATAGCACCAAGCCATTGGTGCTATCAGGTTTTTAGCCGTTGGATTAAAGGATGTGTGGTTAAGATGATAGTGCTCCCCTAGGGTTTACTAGGTGAATAGTAAAAATCTTAGGGGACCACTATAATTCCAACCGCATATCTTTTTATCCAACGGCTGAAAACTTGATAGCACCAATTGCTTGATGCTATCGATAGTATTCTAGCCGGACTATATATATATATATATATATATATATATATATATATATATATATATATGTAAAGTAGAGCTTGTATACTTGTAAAGTAGAGCTTGTAAAGTTGAGCTTGTATACTTTTAAAAGCATAAGTCCAACCATATTTGTGAATTTTGTATCATTGGATTTGCATTGAGATTTGTGCAATTATACTTTCTCTTTCTCTCTTTTTAGTTGACTTTATAATTGCACAAATCTCAATGCAAATTCAATGATAAAAGTATACAAGCTCTACTCTCTCTCTCTCTCTCTCTCTCTCCTCTCTCTCTCACTCTCTCTCTCCTCTTCTCTCTCTATTCTCTCTTCATATATATATATAATATATATATATATATATATATATATATATATATATATATATATATATATACAAGGATTTAAGTATCCATCGGCACGGACCGTATCCACCGTGCCGTATCGTGCCAACAAGATACCGGCACGATACAATCCCCGTGCCAATGGCACAACTCAAAACCCTTTTTTCTTTAAATTACTAAGTAATTTTCTCAACAAAGCTCAAAATATTTGATAAAGATACATAATAAACAATTAGAAAATTTTGTTGCTAAAGAAAATAAATATTTCATGCCATTATATGTCAGCACGCATGTATTTTTTGTGACCGACACTCATCGACACGGCCCGATACGCACCGTGCCGTACTGTGCCGGCAAGTTTTCGGCACGATCCCGTGACACGGCACTTAAATCCTTGTATATATATATATATATATATATATATATATATATATATATATATATATATATATATATATATATAGTAGAGCTTATATACTCTCAAAAGTATAAGCTCAAATATGCTTGTGAATTTTTTACCATTGGATTTGTATTAGCATTTGTGCTTTTGTAAAGTCAACTAAAGAGAGAGAAAGAAAAAATAAATAGGATAAATCTTAATGCAAATTCGTTGGTAAAAAATTCACAAGCATATTTGGACATGTGCTTTTGAGAGTATTTAAGCTTTTCTATATATATATATATATATATATATATATATATATATATATATATATATATATATATATATATATATATATATATATATATATTAGAGCTTATATGTTTTCAAAAGCAAAAGGCAATCCATGCTTGTGAATTTTTAACCATTAAATTTGTATTCGGATTTGTGAATTTTTTACCATTGGATTGTCTTGTGCTATTTTAAAGCATATAAGCTATAATATATATATATATATATATATATATATATATATATATATATATATATATATATATATATATATATATATATATATATATATATATATATATATATATATATATATATATATATATGGGTTAATTGCATACATGTCCCTCCAAATATGTCGAATTGCAAATATATCCCTGTAAAATTCAACTTTTCATATTTATCCCTTCAAAAATCCAAAGTTCTTCAAATATGCCCCTCTGGTTAATCCCCGTTTGGAATCTGTTTATTTTTTAACAGATTTGATGTGAAATTATTTTTTTACCCCTTTACAAATATATCCCTCCAAAAGTAATACCATTATACTTGTTACAAATATATCCCTCCAAAAATATAATATGGAAAGGGTAAATATGTAAATTCATTTTTTAATCCAACCAAGGTTAAGCATTTAACCTAGGGTTAAATCAACTTTTCTAACAGAGATGGACGTCAGGGGCATATTTGAATAACGGTGGATTTTTGAAGGGATAAATATGAAAAGTTGAATTTTGGAGGGATATATTTGCAATTCGACATATTTGTAAGGACATGTATGCAATTAACCCTATATATATATATATATATATATATATATATATATATATAGAGAGAGAGAGAGAGAGAGAGAGAGAGAGAGAGAGAGAGCGCTAGGCTGGAATACTATTAATAGTATCAAGTTATTGGTGCTATTAAATTTTTAACCCTTGGATTAAAAGATATGTGGTTGAGATGATAGTGGGCCCTTTGGGTATAATAGGTGGTTGGGAAAATAGTAAAATTTAATAGGTGAAAATGATCAAAGGAGTTGATCTAAGGGTAGAAACTTGATAGCACCAATAACTTGGTACTATTAATAGTATAGTAGCCGTACTATATATATATATATATATATATATATATATATATATATATATATATATATATATATATATATATATGGAGTCCGACTACTATATTTGTACAAGCACCAAGTAATTGGTGCTTGTAAGTTTTCTACCATTAGATTTACCCCTTTGACTAATTTCATCTCTTAGATTATTTTATTCCACCAACCACTCACTTAATCCAAGGATCCCACTATCATTCTAACCATACATCTTTTAATCAAAAGGCTAAAAATCTATAAGAACCAATGAATTGCTAATTTTAAAAGCATATGAGCTCAATGTCTTGCCGACGTCCGAGTGGTGTTCCAAGGGTTTTTGAATAGTTAGAAAAGAGTTTGGACTTATGGAAAATTTCAAAGTTAGCGTTTTCTCTAAATCCTTTAAAATTCAGATAATCGTGAACCCCACAAGATTCTAAACTTGATTCTTGTATAAATATTTGAGATTTTTGGGTCTATTATGGAGAAAATGAGATTTACGATTTTTAAAAAGTTTTGATCTTATAAAACCCTAATTGTGGGTACTAGAAACTCGCCTACCACATTTAATTTCTTAGGTGGCGAAGTTTGATCGGTTGAGTTGGTGAAAAGAGCCAAAATCGATATTTTTGCATTCGTTACCCTAAAAAAGTGTCGAGACGAGGTTAGAATTCAAATTTCTCAGATTCTCTGATGTTTAGCATCGACACGAGGTAGGTGGTGCTTTTCGAAATGGATAGATTCCCTTCTATGTCTAAGTTCCTACATTGGGTCATATATTAGTATATATATATTTGATGCATGTAGGGTTTGTGTTGTGCATCTGATTACGATTCCCGTCATGCTTCCAAGCCTGGATTGGATGACATGAGTCAAAAATTCAAAATATGATTAGGTCATTCGAAAGACACGAACCCTAGTATTACATAAAAAGGATAGTGTCGAACTTAGAAAACATGTGATGAGTACTACTTGACAATGTAGGGTTGAATAGAACCTAGTGATAACAATATAGATCGAGTGTATGTAGAGTGTTAGCTATATTGGTAGGGTATAGAGCTCTTGGATGAGTTGACATTAGGGATGCTGGATTTCCTTGCTAGTGTCATTGTGATGTGGTGAGTCCTCGGGATCGGAGGACGAGATTATACTCACATAGTTTGTTTGACTCGTGGAGATCACTTCTCCACGGGCAGTATACTCCGAAGTATCATGTTTATGGGTTGAAGTATAATCCTCGGCAAACGACCCTAAATTGGCGATAGTCCCCATGGGTCAGGTGATGTGAGTTTGGCTCGATGTGAGACGAGCAAGATGATTAGGTTATGAGACAGATGAGTCGTACAAAATATAGCATTGATGCATATTGACTTTCATGAAACTGATCGTTGATTTGAAAGTTCTATAATCAAAATTAATATGGAAGCACAAAGATCTCCATGTTTCTAAAAGCATTGAAATCCAACTCCTAAACTTATGTTCATATTTTTATATAAATTGTTATTTGTAATCTAAACAAATTGGACTAAAAAAATTATAATATATGTAAAATTCTAAGACTTTGAATTTAATATTGCATAAAATTAAATATGACCATTGTATCTATTTTTTTGTTAGGATTTGGCTAGATTTGTAGTTGAATTCTAGTTAGATTAACATTAATGTTTAAATTTGTTGGAGTTGAGTTTATTAAGATTTAAATACTAATTAGAATAGAAATCTATTTAGATTATGATTTGGATATCTTTTGATATAAGCTATAAATATAATATAGATGTTATTATTTAGTAGTGGTGGTAGGGTTTAACCACACCCATATGATAAGATAGTGGTAGGGTTTAATCACACTCATATGACATGATAGTGATGGTAGCCCATATCACATGGTGGGGCATAGGATTTAGCCATATCTATATGGTATGATCAAGATGTTCATAATTTTGAATGCACGTACGGGTGCGTTTAAAGAGAGAAATATTATAGATTTATAGAAGACGAGAGAAGGGTGAGAGAGATTCAGGAAGAGGGCTCCTCTATTGTATAAGAGGAGTCGGTGTAATTCTTCTCTTGGTTAATGAATCTTATTTTATCCGTATTTTCTATTTTGCTTTTTCTTCCCTTTATGACAGTGTTGGTTGATTTCAGTTGAGAAGACGAATTTATAGTAAAAATCTGATTTGATATTTTCATTGTGGAATTCAAACATGAGGCGAGACTGAAGTGAATTGCGAATTTACAAAATATAGTACCGAAACAAATACGAGATTCCAACATTCTTTTCACTTTCTAGCATAAATGATACGGTTATTCGAGTTTGCCATAATTGGAGTGAAATATCATTTTACAATAAAAAAATATTCTTTTGTAGAGTTCAAATGCACATATTTGCTTCCTGCGGGAAAGATGAATTCTATACTTATTCATATATAATTTTTAGTTATCAGGAATAATGCTCTATATCACAATTTACAATTATAATTTAAGTAAAAAAAAATATATAACTTGAACTACTCACCATTTTTAGTTGGTTACTCAAACTTTCAAAATTTTAATTTTACTATTTAATATTTCAATTTGTTTGCTTCGAGCCGATCAATAATACTTTAACTTTAAAATTTAAATGTATTATTTATCTTTACCGATTTAATTAATATATTTTATGTAATTTTTGCAATAATAAAAATATTAAAGTAAATAATTGGCTTAAATTTTGAAGTCAAAATACCGTTAATCAGCTCCAATCAAACAAATTAAAAATTCAGATAATAAAATTAAAATTTTGAAAGATTAGATAGCCAATTCAAAATGGTCCATAGTTTAGATAAGTTTTTTTTTTCATTTACACCAATAATCTAATCAAACTTCTATTCTATAAAATAACTGTTACCCTTCATACATATTTTTTAAAACATGTTTAATATTATTTTTTATTTTAATTATTTTTGTTTTAACTTTGTTGTTTGTTGATGTTAATCTCAATTAAGAAAGCTCCAAAATATTTTAGAAAACCTACTTTTTAAAAGGCATAACAATTCTTCAATAACCAGCAATAATAGTCAACCTGCATCCATAAATTTTTATAATTTTTTTAAAAAAGTAATACTATCTGTACAGCTTGAAAGATGTCTAAATTTTACACTGGTAAATCAAAAGGCTAAACTTTTGTTTGCTGTTTGATTAAAAATTATATTTTTAATAGTTAAGGATTAAAACATAACTAGTGAAGAGGCCCACGCTTCACAGCGGATAGAAACTATATAAACAATTAATAATAAAAAATATTAAATATTTTTTTGTGTATCTTATTTGTTACATCTATCAAAAGTTTTTTTATTATTGGCGGCAGGAATGGGTCCGATAACGTTTTTTTCGACGACGGTGATAGTGACGGTGACGATAATTCTTTGACTGCGACGGAGGGAGAGGTGGGCGCGCATTAGTGCAAGAGAAGGAAGAAAAAATATCATGAAGAATTAATTTGAAGAATTATTTTGATATTAATTGAAAGTTTAGTAGAAGAAAGGGAAAAGATTAATTGATAGTGAGGATGAAGGGGAAGGCGAAAGGAAAAAGTCGTGATGTATTAATTAGAATTAAAAATTTAGTGGAAGAAAAATAAAAAGTCATACTGTTAGAGAGTAGGAGGAAAAAAAAAAAAAAGGGAAGTGGTAAAGGAAGAAATTGAGAAAGAGAATGAAAAAGATGAAGATATGTTGAGTAAAAAAAAAAAAAAATCTCAAAAAAAAAAAAAAAAAAGAAAAAAAAAGAATGTGCCAAATTAATTTATATATTTGTATAGACAGAGTAAAATTTATATTCTACTCTTGAGCGCGGCAATAACATTATTTTTGAAATAAATAATTAAATTACATGATCATTCATTCATATGTTTTAGGAGCTTGTAATCTTTACAAGGTCCAATCCAAGGGCAAGGATTTTCCAATATTTTTAATTTTTAATAAAAAAAATGATGATAAGATTTTTTCTTACAACTCGGTCCTTAGATGTACCAAGTTGTAAGATTATAACTTTAAAGGGTTGTAAACCTAACAGCGCGCTTCCGGGAGGAAAAGTTTGGAGACTTTCGCTATTTGCCCCCTCTTTCGACCTAGGGCTTCGAAATAGGCCCTCGCTCTCTCATCTTCTTCGCCCATTTCTCCTCCTCCTCTGGGCTTCCCCGCCAAACCCTCTTCCCCCGCCCACTTTCCCCGTCGCTGCTCCGCCCTAGGGTTTCCTCGAGTCAACGCCATCAACGCCTCCTCCTCTCTCATCTCGTCAGGTACTAATGTAGCTACATGAAGCAATATGGCCCATTTAGGCTTCAGATCTAATGCGCTCACTTATCTTTCCTGCTTTGTTTTTTTCCTTCTTTGTTTTTTCTCTGTTTGTTTTGTTTGGATTGGACAACCAACATATTTTGCTCAGTTTGGTTGATGAATGTTTTTTTTGCATATTCGATGATTTTGTTTGGTTTGCTTTTATATTTAAAATCAAGTGAAACCCAATCTTTGTGTACCTGTATCTACAATGCTAGGAAAACTTGATAACTAGTTTACCGGTTTGAATTTGGTTGAAATTGGAACCAGAAAGCTAGTTCTGGTACTGAAAAACAGGTTAAAGTGCTGGAGTTATTTATAGTTTATCCAAGATGCAAATGCAACATTATAAATTCACCTTTTAGAAGCTTTTTTTATTTTTTAAATCTTGTGCACCTATTATATATATATAGTTTTTTTTGTCTGAGTTTTGCATATTTGTTGGTCTTTTTAAAATTCTTGGTTTCAATTTGGTTCTTAAGAAGCCATATTGTTTGCTTATTTTGAAGTGTGTTACTTTTCTTCTTGAACTATAAGTGCTTTTTGGTTTGTTCACTTTAGTTAAGTGCTGTAAGTTTTTGTTATCTATAGTTGTTAAAGCTATCAATTTTGGATGAATTTGCATTGGGGTGCTGTCTTTGGTATGTGGTAGGCACTTGTTACCCACCAAACCTTTTAAGTCGTGACGCACTGTTTGCCTGCAACACTTTATGCAATATTGGCAATGAAATTGCTGTTTCACTATAGTGGGTATCTAGGATGAGTATTTGGGGTTACAACATAAAGATTTAACTTCGTTGCACTGAATGTAACATTTTTGGAATGTAAATACAATTTTTGGTGCAATTTGGTCGGTAATGAGACAAATGATAGTTAGTATCATGGATATTATATTGTGTGCTCTATGCTGCAAGTTAATTCTAGTATGCAAAAAAAGTGGGCGACAATGGCACTTTAGTGGCAGTCTTGCAACTATTCCTCAGTATGTCATATGGCTTTATGCTTTAATTATTTAGACTTGATTGGGCGAAAATAAATAAATAAATCAAATCACATGTCTACAAGAATAAAAGCCTGTTAAAATTGAAACGTAGTCAATTACAGTGAAGTTTTAATCATGGAAGGTAATTCTGGAATCTTATTCCTTGTATATTCGAGGGTGGCATTGAATCTAACATACACGGTCACCTTTTGGATTATATTTTGACCTGAGATTAGGGTTGGGGACATAGAAGTGATTCAAATCATCTAGAGAATGAACTTTTTTCTTTTTATGATAGGTTATGTGCAGCCCTAACTTTACATGTAGCCTAGATAAGCTTGTGATCTTTATAGACTTGATTCAAATTATTTAGTGAATGATTGTGTAGGGCCCTGATTTTACTCATATTTTAGATATGTTGGCAATCCTTATAGCCCTTGTAGCTTGAGTTTGTGTAGAAATGTTGAAGAATGTTTTTCCACCGAGATGCCGATCTTGGATCCTTTCTAATTGATATTCACAGGCGAATGTGATGTTGTCCAGGCATGTAGTGACACGTGGTATGTGCAAAATTCTTGACTTCTATGATTCCACATACAATTTAATTGTTCCTATTCTAACAACTTTCAAGATGTTCTTGCTGCTCACATACATTTTCAGAGACTGTCAATCAGATCTTAAATCACATAGGGTGTTGAGTATGATTACATTGTGGACCACATAGGGGGTTGAGTATGATTACATTGTGGATCAGACATGAATTTTTTCAATTTTTCAGATTTATGCTGTTAGTTAGAAAATATATGACGACTCTTGATAAACAGTATTTGGCATGAGAGTTGCAATCTTTATTTGATAAAATGATAAGAGTTATGTTAAATATAAACCTTTGTCTTTTACTTGCACGTTTTAATTCTCTGTATTATTTTCTTATTGCACTTGTTTTACCCTTGTTCTGTGATGTATCTATCCAGAGAATCATCTTAACTGTGAGCAGTACTATGCTGGTTTTACTATGTAAAATATTAGGACTTTTTATTCGTAATAACATGTTCCTCTTTATTGTTTATGTTCAAACAATATTCCGCCTTATTGTTGGAGATTGAGATATAAGTCTATTTGTAATTTTTATCAAGTAACATTCTTAGATTTGTGTGTATGGAAGTTTTATGAAATTAAGGATTAATTTGGTGAGCAATTAGTTTACCTCAACTCAGCTTTATTTTATTAAGTGAAATAAAATACTTGGTGAAATTAATGGGAGATAAATAAAATTTGTGTAGTTTTTGGATCTATTGATTATATGCTTCTTTCATGCATTTGACTGAAAGATTTTGATGAAATTGAGAGTTACTTTTCTGAAATTCAATTTTCCTAGCTTGTAGCTCGCAATTGAATAAAATTTGTATCTTTTTCATTAAACATCACTAACCTAATGAGAATACTATAGTTTCAATGTTTATTTTTATTGGAGCGTTGTTTTCAATTTTAATGAATTTTTATCTTGGATTGAATTGAATTAACGATTACAGACTATAGATATTATGAGATCAATATTTCTCTGGAAGAGATAGGCAGAGAAATAAATATGTTGAATTTGATCAGATTGAATTTTATATATATATAAAGAAAGAGAGTTTATCTTGTTTACTTTAGGAGATTAAAAAAAGATAATTATGGATATTTAACTAATTTGAAGTAAATTTCTATTGGATATAATTTGAGCCAGCCTGCGAAGCTTATAAAGATCTTTAATTTTAAAAATTGCACCAAATGGTGAATGCATGCCAAATGGTACAGAATCAGACTGCTGGGTTAATGTGCTTTGCTGCAGCTACTGTATAATATAAATTAGTAGTTGTTCGAAGGTTGGGAATGTGGACTGTTATTAAGATTCGTGCTAGTGACATGGAAGATTGTGCAGCTTGCATGGTGCCGTTCCAGGGCATGCTGATCCATATTGGATTGTCGACCTTTCCTATGCACTTGTTTTTGAATGCTCTCCCGTTGGGAAGCTGCTTGCGCACAAAGAAGATCATGATGAGATGAATAAGTTGATGTTGATGATTGGCAAAAGAAGCAAGTATTAGTAATGAATAGGTTTTCTTAAACTTCTGAGGCATTAGTAACTTTAATCAGTGACAAAATGAGGGCTTCCTTGGAGGTAGGAATTTTTTCTATACCAAACTGAGATCCAGAAGCACCACTAGCAAAGATTGATGAGATCCAATTAGTAAAATTTAACTAGATATATGTATCATATTTTGAAGTGTTTAATCAAGTTAGTGCCTTTGGTATTGAAATCAAGATGGTAGAAGTATTTTAAATGATCAAATCATGATTTGAAACTTGTGAAGGATGATAGGCTCGAGGAACAGATTAACACAAGCTTTAGATAGATTTTTTGTTTTCTTGGGGGAATTAATTAGCATGTTGTGAATATAATTTCCTCATTACCTTAAAACAATGCCAGTTTTTCATCTTTTCGGTAGTAATTCTACTAACTTCCTCTTCCCTTTAGGGTCTGTTTATTTCACCAAAAGAGAGAGGGATGGAGTGATTTTTGGCCATAAATGCACACTTTTATTGTGTGGGTCGTTGTGAATTAAGTTTGGCTGTAACTCAATTTTCCTAGAATGCCATAATTGACTTTGCCCTGGCTAGTGGCAATGTCAATTACAGAAGGAAAGTAGATAGAAAAAATGATGACAAAATAATTGCTTAACTTTTTTTCACTCTTTTGTGTGCTAGTATAGGAATTTTCAATGAAACAAACACTAAAAGTGGGAGAACTTTAGTTGTAAAGTTAGCGGCTTCTCATCAAACAAACAACCTTGGAAAATAGTTTTCACCTGAACTTTAGTTCAACTAAAAATCGTTTTTAATCTGAAAAATCAATTATGAACAACAAATAGGTCCTTAAGGATCTTCTTAACTGTAGCTTCTCTAGTTAATTAGAAACTGTTGGCCAGTACTTTTTTCAAAGAAAAATCTCCTTGTGGGACAAGTGCTTAGAGATAATTTCAAATTTTTTATTCTTGATTCTTTAATGTTATGCCTTCCTTTTCTTTACTTTTTTATTCTTTTGTATTGTCATGCTTTGCCATATCTCTTGGGGGCACACAGAGTGAGTTGATGTGGCGGAGTGATGTAGTGGTTTGGTTAGGTTGGAAATTGGAATGCCTGCAATTGTAGACTGGGACTACATAGCAGACATGGTCAATCTAAAGTTAGATTTAGTATATGTGAAATCATATTGAGATGATGAAAAGGCATTGAGATGAGGAAAAGGCCCATTTTCCATTGCTCTGTACTTTGGATCTGGACGAATGGATGGGCAAATCAATGGCTGATCTTGGCCAGAATTATTCTTGCATGAACTGTGGTTTTGACGGTTCAATTAGAACTATCCTGCAGCTTAGTTCATGTTGACTGATTTGGTAATGTTTTGCAATTATTTCTGCTTTAATTATTCAGATCTTCATTGTCCCAGCTTATACGTTTGAGTTCTTTCCTTGTTGAACTGATGCTTCAGTAAAACTCATAGTTTATGATTATTTTGCGAAAAACGAAGATATGGACATAAGTTCTTGTTAAAGCATGTTAATGTTCTCTACTTGCATTTTTATGTATTATGTTGCGTACGATAATGGCAACCTCCCTTACCACAGGAAATTGGACCAAATGGCAAAGCGGAGCATTCTGGCTATTTGCCAGGCGGGTGGAGAGTTTATCGCAAACAGTGATGGATCCATGTCTTATTCTGGTGGAGAGGCACATGCTATTGATATCGAACGTGACATGCCTCTTGACGATCTGAAATCAGAGATATCTTCAATGTTTAACTGCAATGCTGATAACATTTCCATCAAGTACTTTCTTCCTAATAACAAGCGAACTCTAATCACAGTATCCAATGACAAAGACCTACGAAGAATGGTTGATTTTCATGCTGGTTCAGACACAACTGATATTTTTATCATGAAGAAGATTGAGAACAGGTAGTTTGTCTACATCGCACGCTATGATCTACATCGCCGAATCAGTGCCAATATTTTATCTATCTTGCAATTCGGGGTGGCAATAGTTTGGATTATCAGATTGAATCCAAGATCGAATGGCCAGCCAGATTTGGATGTCAAACTGGCTATTCTATATTTGGTTTCGAATTCAGTATCAATGATGATAATTCTTCATATTCAAATTTGAATATGGTTTTCCTTCAACTTTTGGGATATGTATTTAAGTATCTGCATCCTTGCCTGTTCTAAATCTGTAAGATTTAGCATAGAGAAAATGAATGTTAAACATGGTGAGAAGTGGATTTGACCCTTGAACTTAGGGTTTTAAAATAATACTCTAGCCAATCAAGATTGCTTCACGTGTAAAATTTTTGTAGTAAAATTTTGAAAATCTAGATCAAAGAATTTTGTTTTAGAGTGAATTACGAAAGTTCTTTTCTGTGCAAAACTGTTTGAAACCTACATATATGTATTTTTTGACTAACACACCTAACACTTCCTGGGTACAGCTGTTTTAAAAGTCAAAATAATTATACCTGATTAGTATTGATTATGGATGTGGATATGATTTTGTCCGATATCCAACCATATTTGACTGTTTTTACCCATACTAACATATATCCTTGCAAAATTCTTAATCTGAATATCAAATCTTTGGAAAACTTATTTCTTACATTTGTGCTTTTGTTCGTAAAAAGTATTCTTTAACAAAAATCTTTTCTAATACAATACCAACTTCCCTCCTCCCCATGAATTGTATCCGCTACTCAACTTAGAGTAATGGTATTATAATCTAGGAACAGTACTTTTTGTGGGGCATATGTAGATCTCCAAGTTCATAGATTATATAAATACATGATTTTGCTGGTTTTTATATGTGAATGCCCATATTGAATCTCAAAATTCACAAGAGCATGTGTCCTTTGCAGGATAATTAGGAGTGTGGTAGCTGATTCAGATGCCACAACAGCCACTGTGGCAACTTTGAGGGATGCTAAACGACAAAGACTATCTGCAGATTGGTACAATGCGATCACTGGCGTGGGGCAAATATTTGAAAATCAGAAGGCTTTTCGCGAGGCCTTGCACAAGTATGCCATTGCAAATAGTTTCACATATAGATATGTAAAGAATGATGCATCTCGCATAACTGCTGAATGTTCCTCCGAGGATTGTCCATGGCGCATCCATGCATCAAGATCTCCGGTTAGGAAGCAATTCATGATTAAGAAAATGGTTGACAGACACACTTGTGGGAAAGAACATGTTGCCAAAGATGGTCATCGTCTAGCCTCTCAGCGATGGGTCGCAAGCGTAATAAAGGAGAAGTTGCGTGATAGTCCCAATTATAGTCCAAGGGATATTGCCAATGATCTTCAACGAGAATATGGGCTCAATTTGAATTATTCACAGGCATGGCGTGGAAAATTTATTGCGAGAAAAGAACTGCATAACTCAGTTGAAGAGGCGTGTAATCAGTTGCCTTGGTTTTGCGAGAGGATAATTGAGACAAACCCAGGAAGTGTAGCCACAGTAGTTACTTCTGATGATTCGAAATGTCGCCTCTTTGTCGCATTTCATGCCTCCCTTAACGGCTTTGAACATGGTTGCCGACCCCTTATCTTCCTAGATGGGATTTCATTGAAGGCAGTTAAGCAGTGGAAGCTGCTAACTGCAACTGCTGTCGATGGAGAAGGTAATATTTTTCCTGTTGCCTTATCGGTAGTGGATGCTGAGACGAGAGAAAACTGGCACTGGTTTTTGATGCAACTTAAAACTTCCTTGACCGCTCCTCACACTATGACGTTCATATCAAACGGAGAGAATGGACTGTGGGAGGAGACGCCTCAGGTGTTCGAGGTCTCTCACCATGGGTGCTGCGTAAATTCTCTGATTGAAGATTTCAAGGCACAATTTGATGAATTGTGGCCCGAACAGAAAAAGGGTACCTTGGTCGGTCTTCTCAAACAGTGCATATATACATGCAAAGTAGATGAGTTTGATGAGTGCCTGGAGAACATCAAGGCCGAGTCAAAAGAACTTGCTGAATGGCTTTTGGATACGAAACCTGAGCGCTGGTCCGATGCATTTTTTAAGGGGCTACGATATGGTCAGTACTCTTTAAATGCTGGGGAGACATTCAATAGCTGGATCACGGCGAGATATGAGCTGTCCGTCGTACAGATGGTCGACATGATCAGGTGCAGGCTGATGGAGATGATGTACTCACGGCGGGAGTCTTCAAACACGTGGGGTGATATGCTTACGCCATCTGCAAATCAGAAGGTAAAAGATATCCTAATCAAAGCACGAACCCTGAATGTCATCTGTACAACAGTCAACGTCTTCGAGGTGCGTGATGATGACGATTCGATCAGTGTTGTGAACACTGGGACGTGGGAATGTACTTGCAGAAAATGGCAGGTCGCCGGCTTGCCTTGCATTCATGCTCTTGCTGTAATCGAAGGCACGAACGGATGCGTGTATGACTATTGCTCCAAGTATTTCACAGCCGAATGCTACCGCCTTACCTATTCGTCATCCATCAATCCAATACCTGATGTTGGCAGGCTCGAAAGCAGTGAACTAATTAATAACAGTACCGCCGCATGCCCGCTTCGTGCCCGTCGGATGGTTGGACGACCAAAAGTAAAGCCGGCTGATCCTCGGATAACAGTTAAAAGAGCAATACGATGCAGTCAGTGCAAAGCATTCGGGCATAACAAGGCAACTTGTAAGGCAGCCTTGTGATCGAATGATGCATTTTCTTATTTTCTTATTGTCTGGTAGTTGTGTAAATGTGAAACAAGTGTTCATAGGATCTATATTTGTAGAATGTGTTATCTGGAATTCTGATGCTATTAGTCCGCTTCTCCTGCAGTGCAATTATGTTCCTTTGGAGATTGGGTCCTTTAGTTGGTGAGATTTCAGGTTTCCTGTGCATTAATTTTTCCCCCTGATGTAAACTGCTGTACTTTTCTTCTCTTTTCTCTCCTTTCCTTTTTCTGTAATGTTTTTCACAATGTAGAAGATGCTTCCTCTTTCCCACCTCCCCACCCCACCCCCCATCCCCCCCATTTTTTTTTTTAAATTTTTGTATATACGGTTTTGTCACCTTGAGGCAAATATTGTTGCTAGACGTGTAACAATTCTTCCTGTATATTTTTCCTGAAATAAATCCAGCAGCTCAATTAGACAAACTTTCTATAAATCGGTGAGTTTTGATATCAGAATTTATCTTTCGATCATATGATTTGTCAGCATCTATCAAAGAAACATAGCCACTAAAGCATAGTTTGCCAAAAGTGACTAGTGAGCAGCAGGTACTCTTTTCTCTCTTTCTTTTTTCGTTATCTTTTTTTAGTGATAGGAAAGAAGCCCATTGATTCTTTTAATTCAAAGAATCAGAAAGTACATCTTTCTTTCAAGTCTTTGTACTGTATTTTGTAGCCAGATTGGCGTAATCGTTGTTTAGAGCTGTAATTAATGCTCTACATTTGACTACTAGTATTCAAGTTCTACAAGGTCCTCAAGAAGTTGTCACGCATGATGCATCCATTCTAATGATCACCTTAGGAACATTCGTGCGTTCTACATTGAAAGGAAAACAAACTAAATGCAGAACCTTTTCACAGTGAGATGATCAAATCAATCGCGCAGATTTTTGAGAAAAAGAGATATCTGCAACACGTAACAAGCAAAAATCATCAGTTTTTGAGTACTAATGCCATCCTCTTTCGCTCTATGAGCTATCAATTTATCTCAACATCAACATTCCATATGGGTAGCACTGTATATGAGGAACCCATCAACTGTAGCAGTACCCATGCCTGATAAAGCAACTATAAACAGAACGAGGATAAGGTCTTAATTTGGGAGTTACTTAGGTACCGTTTGATTCGGAGATTATGAGTTTGGAAATAAATTTTTTTATTTCTAAAATAGTTTGCTATTTCGGAAGAGTCAAGAATAAAAATAAAAAATAGTGTTTGGTTTGTTAAGTTGTTATTCTTAGAAATAGCTGAAATTATATTTGGTTTATTTCTTATAATAAGCGAGACTAGTGAAGAAATAAAAATAATTATAATTTTAAAATAATAATATTTTATTTAATTAATTAATATAAAATATTAATTAAATAATAATTGATATTTGTATAAATTAAAATTTATATTTTAGTAAATAATACCGTTTAATTTTTTAAAAATTAAAGTTAAAAATTTGTATAAATTTTAAAAGTTATTAAATTTAAAAATTTATTAAAAATTAAAGCTACAAATTTAAAAGGTATAAAATTTAAAATTTCTCTAAATTTAAAAATTTAAATTTTAATTATCTCAAAAAATATATAAAAGATGATGCAAAAATTTTAATTTTTAAATTTGTATAAATTAAAAAATTTCTATAAAAAATTTTAAAATTTATATATACAAAATGTATATAAATTTTAAAATTTTAAAATTTATATATTTTTTTAAAATTTTTAGTTTTATAAAAAATTAAAATTAAAAATTTTAAAATTTATAAAATAAAAAATTAAATTTAAAATTTTATAAATTTTAAATTTTTTTTTTAAAAAAATTGAAAATAAGATTGTTCTCGGATGGAAACAACCTTGTTCCTACCAATGGAGTGAATTGTTATCCCCTTCTTAATGGGCTATTCCAAAATAGCCCGTTAAGAGGGATAACAAATTCTTCTATTATTTATTTATTTTTTTTTTTTTTTTTTGTGTTTGGGTAATAAAGGAGTTATACCCCTTTATCCCCCAACCAAATATGGTCTTATATAAAATTAAGAATGGCAAAATATTCATATACGGCAACATATATAAATATAAGACAAAGGTATAGTTTAATAATGTGATGGCTAAAAATATTTTTGTTCGTAATATAGTATGCCAAAAAAAATTCAAAAAAGCTTTCAATCTTTTTTTTTTAAAAAAAATTATACAATTGCAGTTGCATCCGGCACCGAAAAAGCATGTGGCTACATTCTTTTCGAATGGCTATTGCAACTGCAATTTTATTGCATAAAAGAAAAAATTTGTTTAATTTTTTTGGGCAGTTTATAGTATAAAAATGATGCATTTAGTCACCAGATTTTTAAACCAGAGTAATTAGTGCCAAAATGTAAGTCCTGGTTAGACTTTAAGTTTAATATTGAAATGAAATCCTATTTGAGAAATCAAGTCACCATCAAATTTACTTGTTATGAACCCAACAATAGTTTCTATAATTATGAAATCACATTTTAATTAAATTACTAAATTTTGTTAATTTAATCTTTTAGATTTAACTAGTTTTCACTATTTTTTTTTTTTTTTTTTTTTGAGAAAAACACATGAAGATCTGTTTTGTAATCAATTTTCAATTTTAATTGTAGAGATTTCAGTTAACATATACCACTGTAGTTTTCTTTAAAATTATGCTTAGAACCAAATTGAAGGATTCAGATTCATTATGCAAAATAAACCAAGCTTAGTATCTTAGTATATTATTGTGTCTGAAATCCTAATCATGGTAGGTTTGAATGTAAGTCATAGATAAGGAAGAAATTGTAATATTTGTTCAAGTTGAGGGCTAATATTTTATGAATTGTATGTCTAGAAAATCCAGCAATTTATAAGTTAAATTACTGAACCATCCATCAGTAGTTCCTCAGCAATATATAATAAGGTATCCAAGATGTATGCCTGTCAGGAGATCAGCTGCAGTTTAAAATTAGGGCTCCTGCGTACCCTGACATCATGTTAATATATTAAGGAAAATGCTTCTATACTTTTTGTACGTCCGATTTCAGGTGTACATCTTACACCTCATTCATTCTGGAGTAAAATAAATTTTACTGATTATTTCAAAGTGATCAGTGCAGAGTGTACGAATAGCATTGATCAGAAGGGTTAAAGAGGATGCCTTGCAAATTTAGCGATCAAAATATGTGAAATTCAAATTAAGCTGAAATCTGTATACCATCTATTTCATTAATCCATTATAAATTTGATAAAACAGACCTGATGAATAAATATTTATTGGTCAGATATAAATCATTGGAAAGCATGTCTAAACATCATAAATATTACTCAAGTATATATGCAATATAATAAATCGTCCTAGTGCAAGTGGCAAAGAACTTGGCAGTTGATATCCGAGTTCGAAGCCTAGTTGATTTATATTTCCAGCTAAATTTATTTTAAAGCTAAACAAAACGGATAGTATACTATATTTTTCTCAAAAAAAAAAGAAAAGAAAAAAAGAATATATATGCAATATATGTAAAATAAAATATAACTTGAGTGTGTATATATATATATATATATATATATATATATATATATATATATATATATATATATATATATATATATATATATATATATATATATATATATATACTGTTCATAAATACGCTTGGAGAAACTTTTCTACGTGAGAGTGATCGTGAGGCTGGGACTATGAGATCAAAGCTCATCCCTAAAACTTTCGAAAAACAATATATATACTTAAAACTACAATAAATAAAATTTTATATTTCAAAAAATGCAATGTAGACAGTGGCTTTGATTGCTTATATTTCATCCGATCGAAGTGTTTGCATGACAATAAAAAATAAAAATTTGAAAGTAACTTTTTTTTTTTTTTTTTAATATTTCTAAAGCAAATTATCATTTAGTATTTGGGCTGGATGTATTGTAAACTAGTAAATAAAAAAAATTATATTTTTCAACACATCAAATTATATAGAATTAGTGTATAAAAAAATAAAAAACATACATGATACCAATCGAGACGTATAATTAATTTGTTGAAAGCTTGATTTGAGGATCTAGTTCAAGGCTTGATTCACTGTATTTGTTAGGATTTGATTAGATTTGTAATTAAATCTTAATTAAATTATAATTAATATTTAAATTTATTAGAGATAAATTAATTTAAATTTAAACATTAATTGGAGTATAATCCTAATTTAAGTAGATTTGGATATATTTTGCGTGGAGCTTTATATATATCTCCAATATATAGAGCTTATATATATATATATATATATATATATATATATATATATATATATATATATATATATATATATATATATATATGAATGAGTAGGGGTGAGACTCTTGAGGTGAACTGTACTTTAAAGGAAGCCATATAGATTGCATGTACCTTGTGCACGGGTTCATGTGAGAGAGAAATGAGAGAAGGGTGAGAGAAAAGAAAGAAGGCTTCTAGGTTTATAGAAGACGAGAGAAGGGTGAGAGAAAAGAGAGAAGTTTTCTAAATTTATAGAAGATGAGAGAAGGGTGAGAGATATTCAAAAGGAGGGCTCGGGTTGAAGCTACTTTATTGTAGAAGAGGAGTCGGTGTAATTCTTCTCTTGGTTAATGAATTTTATTTCACCCGCATATTTTTCTGTTTTGATTTTTTTTCTCTTTATAGTTGTGTTGATTTCAGTTCTGTTGAGGAGACGAATTTTTGGTAAAAATTCGATTTAACGTTTTCGCTGCGGAATCCCAACAATCGGTATCAGAGCAGGTTGCGAATTCACAAAATCTGGTACCGGGGCAAGTACCAGATTCCCAACAATTGGTATCAGAGCTAAAGGTTATCGATCTTCGAAAAAGATCGACGGAGATGGCCACGAAGTTCGAAATCGAGAAGTTTGACGGTAAGAATAATTTCGGCTTGTGGCAGATTAAAGTTCGAGTCGTTTTGGTACAACAGGATTTGGACCAAATGTTGAATGGGAAGAGGCAAAGCCGAAGAAAATCACAAATGCGGCATAGGAGAAAATGCAGCTGGAAGCATTGAGTACGCTTTATCTATTATTAGCAGATGATGTTTTTTACAACATAGCCAACAAGTCGACACCCGCGAAGTTGTGGAAGAAATTAAAAGATCTGTACATGACCAAATCCTTGATGAATAGGTTGTATCTGAAGCAACGATTGTTCATGCTGCGGATGCAAGAAACGGCCATCCTACATGAGCATCTCAACGAATTCAACAAGGTGGTGACTCAGTTGACCAGTATCGGAGTCAATCTGGATGATAAAGACAAGACACTTATTTTACTTTCTTCGTTACCGGTGACATATGAACATCTGATGACCACGTTGCTTTATGATAAGAAGACCATAAGCGTGGAGGCGGTCACGGCGACGCTTCTCTAGAATGAGATGCGAAAGATGACTCAAGAGTCCGGTATGCAGAGTCATGATACGACTTTGATAGTAAAAGCGAAGAAGGATGTAAAAACATTGGCGACTGAAAGTAGATAAAAAAAACTGCTATCCGAGGTGGAGTGCTTCTATTATCACAGGAAAGGTCACATTAAACGCAATTGTCATAAGCTTAAGGATGACTTTAATGAGCTAAAGCGACAGAAGGGAAAAACTATTGCGAATTAGGATAAGGACAATGGCGCAGGCGTCAGAATCAGAGATGATCGATTCTGATGTGCTATATGTGGCGACCGGTGATACTAAAATTTCGGATGATGTATGGGTGCTCGATTCGACATGTTCCTTTCATCCCTGCCTCGAAAAAGAGTCTTTTGCTACCTATAAGGCGATAAAAGGTGGAAAAGCTCTTATGGGGAACGGGACGGCGTGCAAAGTTTTTGGAGTCGGCACGGTGAAGATCTGGATACACGATGGGGTTATGAGGACGCTGACAGGTGTACGACATGTTCATGGTTTGAAGCGGAATTTGATCTCGTTAGGTGAGTTGGACTCGAAAGGTTGCAAAATATTAGCTTCAGGTGGAGCTATGATGGTCCAAAAATGAGATCGTGTTGTTTGTGTGGCGAACAAGCGTGGGAACTTGTATGTTCTGAACGGGAGCATAGTCAGAATAGAACAAAGTCAATTTGGGTTGCAAAAGTTCGCAGAGGTGTAGTCACTCAAGATGGAGTGATGGATGCGACAACATCGAGCGGCGGAGACAAGCTTAAGGTGGAGGTTGCGTGGTGAGCTCGGTACAGCGACTGAAGATTACAAATCAAATTAAGGTGGAGATTGTTAGAATTTGATTAGATTTGTAATTAAATCTTAATTGGAGTAGGATTAATATTTAAATCTATTAGAGATAAATTAATTTGGATTTAAATATTAATTAGAGGATAATCCTAATTTAAGTAGATTTGGGTATATCTTGGGTGGAACTTTATATATATCTCTAATGTATAGAGCTTATATATATATATATATATATATATATATATATATATATATGGATGAGACTCTTGAGGTGAATCGTACTTTAAAGAAAGCCATATAGATTGCATTCACCTTATGCACGGGTGCATGTGAGAGAGAAAAGAGAGAAGTCTTCTAAATTTATAGAAGACGAGAGAAAGGTGAGAGAGATTTAGGAGGAGGGCTCGGGTCGAAGCTACTCTATTGTAGAAGAGGAGTCGGTGTAATTCTTCTCTTGATTAATGAATCTTATTTTATCCGCATATTTTTCTATTTTAGTTTTTCTTCTCTTTGTGGATGGGTTACAGTTCTGTTGAGGAGACGGGTTTATGGTACAAATTTGATTTAACATTTGGCTCCGGAATCCCAACAACCGGTATCGAAACGGATTGCGAATTCACAAAATCTAGTACAGAAACGAGTACCATATTCCCAACATTATTCCTTTAGATGCTCTTGCTAAAAATAGAATATTTACTGTCACGCCCCGGGGTCGAAACTGCGACTCGGGCCCGCCAACAGATCTGCCGCCCATACGGGAAGCCCAGTATGGACGATGCGTCTAACCTGCAAAAAGAAAGATACTACAGCTATACAGATATAAGACCTGAAAAGTAGACTACTGAAATAAAATAATACAACTCCAAACGTACAAGTCTGAACCTCACTACAAAAATCTCTAAAAAATAAAACCCTCAAAAGTAACTAACAACAATAATCCAGCAGACTGTACTACTAAGCTCCAAAAGGGGTACATCTATACTCCAAGGACGGGTAGGGAACTAGCTCGCGACTCCCTCACCTCGACCAGCAAAAGAAGGGTCAGCAACTGGAGCAGCAGGAACCGGAAAAGGGGTCCCTGGGAAAAGTCACCACGGCGGGTGTGAGAACTACATCCCACAGTAGTTCTCAGTGGGTACCACTACCAAGCCCGACGGTCTGCCCAATAAGTCTACTAGAGGCATAAGATAACAGAAAAACTGTAATAATTGAAAGATAAGCTGGAAAGAGTCTACAGCTATCATGACTTATCTACAATGCTCAAAGGGTGATACAGATGAAAATGATGCATCGACTCTAACCTAAATACTCAATCAATCCAATCACAATGACTGCCACATGGGGTCCAGTCAAACCTGCGCCCACCTACTGCCACGCATCCACAAGAGGATGGGACTTACGTAGGGCGTCCGTGACAGCCAAAACTGGCCCAGCCAGAGGGACTGCGTCGATAAGTCGTGATAGCAAAGTAACAGGCCCAGCTCCGGTGCGGCACTCGAGGGACGCGATCCCACCGAGGAAAGTATCCGCACATCTCTGTCGAGCTCAATATGGCTCATGCAGGCTATAATCCAAATCCACGATCAATCAAATCGACAATGTCCAACTCACAATACTAACCCACTGACTGGAGGTACTCAATAGCCGGGACCGTCGTCAATCCAACGGCTCCCAAAATAGTACATCCAACTCACAGACGAGAAAGAACAAACCGACACAGTAAGGGTCCGAGAATCCTGAAAGGTCGGTGTCTAGAATCCCAATCAAACAAGAACAGACTCCAGACTCAACCTTTCGAAGTTCTCAACCCCTTCCAGTTCGGAAAAACAACTCCCTTAGTAAAACATACGGAAGAAACCAACCAGGGTCCGAAAGTTCCGGGAGACCATCACCTACAACCCTATCAAACAAGAACAGGTTACAGATACAACCCCCGTAGCTTTCATCCGGAAAAAAAGGAACGACCACTAGAACCCATGTCACCCAAACTCTCTTGGGTGAGAAAGTTTGTAATAAAAGATGGCAGTTATTACTGAAAACTTTTTTAATCTGAGAAACCTAATTTAATATATTTTAGTTCTTTAGTAAAATCAGTTCAAATAAGTTTTATTTTTCAAACCCCGAAGGGCTATTGCCTTAACCCAAATCAAATAAGAACAGGCTCCGGCGACCCTTCCAAATTTGAAAGGAAAAATATTAGTTTATAGAAATTATGTGTGTCCAAAAACAGTCTGGGTTCTAGGTTCTGCTATCACTAGTATACCCCTATCACTAACATAGTGACGAGAAAGAAAATAGAGAAGTACGATAACTATGGACCACCGTTTACCCAATGGCTCTCGCCATAGATATAAGACCAGCTACATCTACCAGACTTCACTCTACCCCCAAGCACGAGTGTAACATACATCCCACACTAAAATAATTTCCGACCACTTAGCCCACTACCCGGGCGAGAAAAAACACTATGTCCAGGAATAGAATACGAAGTGTGGATGTCTAAAGTATAAATAAACCTAGCCCAAGTGAGGGTTTTCTACTAGTCTGGTTTACACATGCAAACATATGACAGGGTGCTAGGTCAAGTCCAATACTAATATTTAATCAATACAGATAGGAAGTAATAATCAACATGATTATAATCACCACACTAGAAAATCCTATCTGATACAACATGCTTTCTAATACTGCTCACATAATGCATGCTCACTAACAATATAGAGTTAGAGAACCGTCCACCGGTTATGGAGACGAAGCAACCCACCTGAAGTGTGCGTCAATCCAAGATCCTAATAGACTGAAACCGAACGGGTATAATCCTCGGATTCCCACAATTCCGACGAGTCCAAAAACTCCAGAAAACTCCTCCTGGATACAAAGATATGGCCCAAACATTGTAATAAGTCATAAACTCCCACAAATACATGCTGCTGTACAAACAGTTCAGAAAATGCTTAAATACCACCTATGAGATAATCTTCAAAAATTCCAATAAAAATACGACGGCGATCCTCGCGAAGAGTATATGTCAATCGAGTCCTCACAAGCTGAAATCCGATACCCGAGTGTGGAGATAAAAATTTGACAAGCCTCCGCTGTCCAGAAAAACCACTAGCAACAAAGGGGTTCAAAGATGCCTCGTAAGCCATGACAAGAACTCAGAATGAAGCAAGGTGATCAACACAGAAATCGAAGGTCTACCTCTCGTGAAACCAACGCCGCAAAAATCGTCCAAAAATTCCTTCGGAGTATCTCTGTGAACCTCGTGGACCGAAATGCGACGAAAATAGGCCACCGAAGAAGAAACGTTGCACTGCACCGAATCGCCGAAGCCATCGATGCCGCGCCCTCCAAAAATTTCGAAACTCCTTCGCAAGATGCAGCACAAGATGAGGAACAAACTTGCAATAGGGCTCAGTCACAGAAGGGCTCAGGAAAAGAGGTTAAAGGCCCAAGAAACCGGTCTATTTATAGGCCTCCACCAAAAAAAAAACCACCAAAAAACAAAGCCATTGGGCTTTCGGGCCCACAATTCGGGCGCCTGGGAGGATTCGGGCGCAAACAGTGCCTGAATTCGCCCCCCGGCCCGGCCCGCGACCAATGCTCGGATCGCCCAGCGCCCAACACGTGTCCCGAACAGCGGATAGCGGGTGCGGGGCTGTTGGGGATCCGCCGCGTGGCCCCACCGGGGCACATGGGGTGGGTGGCGCCCGCCAATCGCCGGGCGCCACGTGGCGCCCCGCGTACGGCAGTCGCCTGGCCCACCTGCCCCAACCGCCCCCGCCTGCTCCCCCTGACGCGTGGACCGTGCGCACGTGAGCTAGCCACTCACAGGCCGCCACATGGCCCGCCCCGGTGCATGCGCCAGCCCGCGCGTCTTCGTGGACCGCGCCGTGTGAGCCCACCAATCCGAGGCCGCCGCGTGTCCCCCGCGCCCGATCCATGCATCAGCGCAACTCTCTGTGGACCGCGCCACGTGCGCCAGCCAATCAAAGGCCGCCACGTGGCATCCAGCCGGTCCACGGCTCCCCCCCCCCATGCACCAAAATGAGCAGAAAACTTTCGGATGTCCGTTTTTAGGCATCTGG
Organism: Tillandsia fasciculata; assembly: GCA_029168755.2. Taxonomy (NCBI): domain Eukaryota; kingdom Viridiplantae; phylum Streptophyta; class Magnoliopsida; order Poales; family Bromeliaceae; genus Tillandsia; species Tillandsia fasciculata. Next base: position 15,614,174 of record CM054949.1, on the reverse strand, counting down.
ACTCTGAAAAATACAAGTAAATAATTGATTTTCGACGTTTTTCCGCGCTGAATCCAAATTTGGTCTCGGATTAGCCTGAAACCCTTTCTAAAATTCGGCGAAAGCAGCCGAAGGACAGGCTTGATCCAGAAACCTCACTGAGTCCGTGCATCCATTTGACGCGTTGCGGGTCCGACGCACCACTAATAGGTGTTCCACTACATGGGTCATGGGAAAAGCAGCACGGGGATCGGGGTCACCACATTTACTACCCCAATTTACTTGATTATTTTTTGGTTATTTGATAGATCTCTGACTTGCTATTTTTGTCGAAAAATATAATACACTAGTGAAAAACCCTGCACTACTAGTGAAAAACCCTGCATATTATGACTATATAAAAATAAAATAATATATATATAAAATAAATAAAATTTTACTAAAAAGGATATTAAATTATAGTTCAGTAATTTTTTTTTTTTTTTTTTTTTTTTTTTTGGGATTAAAAATTGTTATATCCGTGTGGAACTTGAGATTGTTCTGTGGTGTAAGTGGCAGAGTTATTCTACCCATTTAAATATCATACGTGATCAAATTTATTATATATAAATTTAAAATTTAAAATTTTTATATTTATACATGAAATTTTTGCAATTTTTTTTTTATTTTACAATATATAGAAGATTTTAGATTTTGAGTCCCAAAATTTTATTTCGTTCTTTTAAAATAATTTTTCGGCTTGAATATTATAGTAATTATAATATTATAATATGATTTTGTGGATTTCATAAATTTATGTACACAATCATTTCAATAAGCTAGGGATGAATCTAGAAGTGACCTAATATTGGGACTTGGTTTCGTATAACACATAGTTGGGTTGGTTTAAATTATTACCTATTTTTATTACTATATATCTAGTTATTTTAAATATTTTATAATAAATTATTTATCGTGCACTATATAAATTTCACTTAATTTATACTTTTTTTTAATATTATTACATCACATTTAATCATATTAATAACAATTTGACATAAAATATGACATACCTTATCTATTAAATATGGAAGAATTATGTCACTGATTAAATCTATTAACATATATGAATTTTCAATCATTTTAGTCAGCAAAGTTTTTTTCACTCTCACGAATATGATTCTTTATTTTTTTACTACTAAATTTTTAATTTCTCCTTCATCAATGCCATTAATAACAAGTAATTTTTAATTCATCCTTCATCAATGTCATCAACAATAAGAGATGCCAAGAGTCATGAATAATGATTCTTTATTTTTTCACTACCAAAATTTTAATTTCTCCTTCATCAATACCATCAATGACAAAGGATGTCAAGAGTCATGAATAATCCATAAGATTGTAGCGGGCTTAGTGGGTATTTAATTTAGACATTAGTGGGTATCTTAAGTGTAGACTTAGTGGGTAAGTTATGTATATGAGCCTATAAATAGTGAGGTTGTATTTTGTAGTTGTTATTTTCTAAATAAAAGAGTACTTAGTTTTTCTGCGGAATCTCTACTCTTTTCTCTTTTCTCTATTTTTGCACTTAGTCATAGGGCACGAAGGTCCGAGCTAGCAAACGGAAAGCAATACTTGCCTTCTTCGAGCAGGAAGGCGGGCGCCGTACGAGCTTTTGCTAGGCGAAAAGCTTAAGTCCGTGATTTTTATATATCTTAAATTAATTCATCATAATACTTTTTATTTTCTCTCTTTTTTCCTCCGTCGCGGTCGAAGGGATTATTGTTACCTTTACTATCACCTTCGCCGGTGAAGACGTCATCAATTTTATTCCCACCATCAATAATAAGAAACTTTTGATTGATATGACAAATGAGATACACAAAAAAATATTTAATATTTTATTATTATTAATTATTAATTATTTTTTATATTTTCTACCCGCTACAAAATGCGGGTTCCTTCACTAGTACATCTTTTCAAGTTACCATGGGATAGTATTCATGATTCAGATGAATATTTATATATGGGTATATGTGTATCAGATATTGCAGATCCATGACTTCCAATAGATGCAAGCATCTATTGTTAATTACCCCCGTGAGATTGGGGCACCTTCAATTAAGAGAATTTTGTGAGATGAATAGAATAAATCGTATCCTAATGATTGACCAAATCCCAAGTATATATATTGGGATTCAGCTGGATTTGAAATTGACTAGATCCCGAGTACATGTATTGAGAACTAGTCAGCATTAAACTCTAATTATATGTGTTAGAGTTTAATTGGACTCAATTGGCTCTAAATGTATGTTTTAGAATCTAATTATATTTGATTCCACCTTTGGCGTATGTTCCAAAGTGAAGATATGATCAAACCCCAAGTATATATATTGAGGTGAGTCGGATTTGATGTTACTCGGAAGTAGAAAGTGGCTAAAAACTGAATGTATGTATCAGGATTGACCGAGTTTGATATATTTTTCACTCTAGTTATATCTAGTTATATGTGCTAGAGTGAGTTTGACTAAGCTCTAAGTATATGTATTAGAATTCATCAAATTTGATTGAACTTTCACTCTAACTATGTGTGCTAGAGCAAAAAGGTTGACTAAACTTTAAGTATATGCATTAAAGTTAGTCAGATTGATTTGGTTTCCACTTTAGATATTTGTGGGAGAGCGAAAGGTAGACTAGACCCTAAGTATATGTATTATGGTTAGTCGAGTTGATTTGAATGAACTCTAAGTATATGTATTAAAGCTCGATTTAATTTGATTTGACTAAATTCTAAGTGTATGATTTAGAATCTACTCGGTTTTGATATAGTTTTGCCTTAATTATATATATTAAGGTGGTGGAATTGAACTGGATTGGAATAGGTCTTGTGCTTTATTTATGGATTGAATGAGTTTTGAGTTTTATTTATGGATTGGAATGAGTTACGGGTTTTATTTGTGGACTAAATGAGTTTTCATTTTTTTTTTTGTGGGCTAAATGGGTTATAGGTTTTATTTGTGGATCGAATGAGTTTTGGATTTTATCGATTTTGGATCTTATTTGTATGTGGACTGGATTTAGGGCTTGTATGTGGACTGAACTAGATTCAGGGCCCGTATGTATTGTATGTAGACTGGATTCAAAATTTGTATGTGGACTAGGCCTTTATTTGTATGTGGGCTGGATTCAGAGCCCGTATGTGAATTGGACCTATATTTGTATGTAGATTGGATTCGGGACCCGTATATGGACTGGGCCTTATTTTCTTATGGGTAAAATTTGAGGCCCGTTAGTGGAGTGGGCCTTATTTTCTTAGGGACTAAATTCATTTGTTAGACCTCTTTGAATTGGACTTGCGCTCCAAGTTGATTAGGCCTCATTTGAATTTTGTTTAGAATTGATTCCGGATTCGAAGAAATTCCTTTTATTTCGATTTGGAGTCCGAGGAAATTCTCTTTTATTTTGATTTGGACCCTGAAGAAATCCCTTTTTTACTAATGTGGTGTCCGAAGAAATCTCCTTTATTGATTTGGGGTCCGAAAAAATCCCCTTCTATTTTATTTGGTCTGGAGTTCGAAGAAATCTCATTTATTGATTTGGGGTTCGAAGAAATCCTCTTTAATTTTATTTGGTTTGGAGTCCGAAGAATATCTCTTTTTTATTTTATTTTGATTTTGGGTCTAAAAAAATTTTCTTTTATTTTTAAATAATTTGGGGTCCGAAGAAATTTCCTTTTCTTAAATAATTTGGGTTTCGAATAAATTTCTTTTTTTTAAATAATTTGGGGTATGAAGATGGCTTGGGTCAAAACGAACGAGCCGGAGCTTGGATGTCCAAAGAACTCATACGAGACGGCCTTATCAAACTCCTACGACGCCTTTTCTCTCTCTTTTTTTTTTTTTTTTTTTTTTTTTTTTTTTTTTTTTTTTTTGCATTGGTTAATTGATTAATGATTTCAAATTGGGTGGAGAAGTCCGAAAAAACGGAGAATCATTGATCCTCCTCCCCTCTTCAATCGAAGGACGTTAATATGGAATTGTGGTACTGGCGGTTCCATTGATTAACAATTTCGAATGGGGTGGAGAGCTCCGAAGAAACGGAGAATCATTGATCCTCTTCCCCTCCTCCCCTCTTCCATCGAAGGGCGTTAAATGGGATTGCGGTGCTGATGAAGACGATGGCGGGGCAATTACGGTGTAAACCACCTATTTCCTTGATTGACGACTTCGAATGGGGTGGAGAGGTCTGAAGAAACAGAGGATCATTGATCTTCCTCCCTTCTTCCATCGAAGACGTCAATATGGGATTGGTGGTAGCGGCGAGGATGACGAGGGTGGCAATGTCAACGGGAATGGTGATGACGGCAGACAAAAGAAAGAAAAAAAAAAAAGAAAAGATTTTATTTTATTATTATTTTTTGATTTTTTGATTTTTTGATTTTTTGATTTTTTTACCTGAGCTCGGAAATGAGAATTGAAGATGATAAGCGGATAGGATCGTAGATGATGAGAGTACGAGGAAATTGGAAATTGAAGATGTGGGATCAGAAAAGTTGTGTTCTACCAAAAAATCTATTATTTTCTTCTTTCTAGAGGATTGGTTGGCGTAACGAGTAGTAGCGTGGGATGCCGTGTGGCGTTTGTTGGGATGTCGTGTGGCGTTTGTTGAGGGAATGTGGGGTTGACGTACGTGGGGTTAGTTGAGGGATTGTTGTGCGTGGGGTTTGATTCAAATTTCAAAAATAGGATAACGAACGAGGAATTTGCTTGGATTCAAAATTCAAAAATTGAATTCCAAATAAATAGGATATGGGTGAGTTTGGATAAATCAGTTAAAGATATTTTAAGATTTGGTTGGAAATTTGAATTTCGAATGAAATATGAATTTAGATAAGTCGGTTGAAAGATATTTTAAATTTTGGTTGAAAATTCAAAATTCAAAATTCAACTTGAAGATAATTTTTAAAGTTGAATCTTAAAACAAGAAGTTGATTATAATATAAGGCCCGTTGGGTAGAAAAAAAATAAGACCCGACTTATTTGGTAGACTCAAAAAGTTTGACGGGCTTTTATGAGGCCCACAAATTTGTGTTCACAAATGGTCTATTAAGGGGGCTTAAATTTGTAGTAAAATTTATTGGGCCCAAATTATGTATATGAGGCCTATTAGAAATATATATACCATAATTTATCTAGAACCCATAAAGTTTAACAAATCAATATTACGAACCAACCATAATCTTTCCCCTTATTTTTTTTTTATTATACTTTTTTTTTAATCCCAACAACCCCATACAAAGCAGAAAAATTCAGCTCTCGGGTTGGAGAATTCCAAGTGCTGGCGTACCGAAACCAGAACTCGGGTACTAGTACCTAAGCCCGCGTATCGGTACCCCAGTCCGTGTACCGATACTCTAAATTCCTGACAGCAAGTGCAGAGTTGGTGGAACCATGGTTAAATAGGGGTTTACCTTGGGTTAAGGTGGCTTAAACCCTCTTCCCATCACAGCAAACATACCCATACACGCCCTTTTCTCATTCTCTTCTCTTTCTCTTCTCTTTCTCTCTCTAGAAGTTGGAAAGAGGAAACCCTAGCTTAGGGTTTTGGAGGAGCTGATCTCTTGGAGGGCTAAGGGGTGAAGGGAAGCTTATGCTTGGGAAGGAAGAAGAGTTCTCTTCTCCACGTTTTGGAGCAAGAATAAGAGGTAAGTCTTTTAGGGTTTTTAAAGTTTTGAGTTTTTGTGTTTAAAAGAGATAGGATGATCTCTTATGAGTTCTAATCTCATTTTTAGGGGATTTCTTGGAGATTTGAGGGATCAAGCCCTATTCTTCTTCAAAGAGAACAATAGGTGGGGAATTCTACCGAAAAAGGGTTATCTCTCCCCTTTTTTCTTTGCTTTTAAATTTAGAAGTATGATAGTAAGAGTAGGATTGTAAAAGGGTTCATAGATATTGAACAATTAGGGTTTAACCCTAAGAATGATTGTGTTAAAACCTAGTATAGGTTATTCTTGCTTGTGGATAAGTAATACTTAACTTAGGAGATAACCTAGGTTAAGAGGTCAAGATGTGTGGCATAAAACCTAGAAGATAACTCTAGGTTAATTGAGTAGCATTAACTTAGGAAAAAAAATAAGGATGAATGATAGAGTTCTCAACATAGAGTTTATAAACTCTAGGGTTAGAGTAGTTCAGTTGAGGTTGGTGTGCTATGGATAATTAGCGATCCTATAGCCGTGGACTTAGGGTGAATGTACAAACTTGAGCAAACAAAATAACTCCAACCTAAATGCTGGTTCTTGAGACATCATGGCTATTCTAGAGTTAATAACCTAGGGTAAAAGGCGAAAGAAAAAGACAAAAGCCAAAAGCAAAAAGAAAGTGATCATGGCACCTTTGGATGTTGGAACTCGTAGACCTGGGAGTGTGAGAGCAATAGCCATCTCCCCGAGCATGGGTCCGTTGGTTTAGGCAAGGCACTTCCAAATGGTATAACAAGAGCAACTAAAGTGCAAGTGGCGTCTTTGTGTTAAAGACTCGTCTATTGGTAGCATAACTACTAGGGTTGGAACCCATCGGACGAGGTACTTTCAAAGGGTCGAGTAACTAAATGAAAGTGTAAAGTGGCCGAGGTGGCTGGGTTAAATGTGACCCTTTTTATAGCGGTATAGTGGCCAAGTCATGGCATAGGAGTATGCTATATGAGCATGATTAGCAGTGTAGCACTTTTATATCAGTGTGCTAGTTAGCATTACAGCTTTCCATATTTATATATCACCTTACTACTATTGCTTCCATTGGACTAAGCGGTGTATAACATATGTTCTCGGTGGTTGAACTCACTGAAAACTATTCGTAGTCCTCACACCCTTTGGTGACTATTTTTACAGATCCAGGTATCGTCGGCGAGGCACGCAACAGGGGCAAGAGCCAGACAGTTTAGAGACCTAGGGGGTCTAGCCGTGCCTTTATCTTTTTGGGCATTTGAGTGAATTTTGTACTGTGAGAAAAAACATGAAAAATTGCAATTATTGTTTAAATACATGTTGAGAGAAAGTTGTAATTAACTCTATATTCATGGTTCACTCTTATACTATAGTTCTAGATGCATGTTAAACCGTTTTGTTTAAATAAATGAAAGTTTCAGTTTAGTGGTTTTATACTCTAATATTGTACCTCATTGAACACTTGCTTTCTTTGAGATGGATGTTTCGTTCCTTTCGGGTATAGAGAGGTCATGCCCGATTGGTAGGTCTGTTGACGTGCCCGAACTATCCAAATTGGCGGTCTCGGGGCGTGACAACGCCACCATCAACCTTGGACCCCTGACAAAGCCCCTCTGGCCAGCACCAACGCTGCTCCTTGTCACGAGCCAAATCTAGAACTAGGTTCCAGATCTGGGAAACCTCAGGCCGTGCCGTCAACGGCGCCGCTACTCCCTGCTGCCTTCACGGGCTAGGGTAGACTCCAAGCACAAGTTTCGGAGCCAAAATCGGGATTTTCTGACACAAGTTACCATGTAGTTTTCGCTAAATGCATTTATTGGCGTTATTTCGATGTGTTGCTGCCCCAACACTCAAATTGGTGCTTTTTGGGGTAGCAGGTGACATACGGCGTAGATCGTTACTTTTTGAAACACTAAGAGGATTTCGGAAGTGTTTCGGTGAATTTTCGAAAATTTCAGCAGGTTTCGGGACTCGGTACCAAGAACCTATTTCCCGACAGTTTCGGAGTGTGTGATTAGTGACATTGAGTTATGTAGATTCTAGTTCCTGACTCTATGGATTTTATATAGGCCCAAGCAGGTTTGGTACGAGCACCTGTTGAGTCGCAGGCTCGGTTAGTCAACTACAGTTGAGGTGGGTACTCCGATCCGGATATTAGAATAGCATAACCATAATGTGTACTCTATTCGACATTGATTATAGTAGACTCTTGTTATCTATCATTTCATATATTTATATCACATCATGATTACATTGCTATACCTACTCATGATTTAGTGATCGATTACTATTCATCTAGATTCTGTACTTCCAGTCATTGCATGATCCGTAAAGTAGGGGATAGTACTATTGCACATTCGATGTAGAGGTGATTTGCCTTGGTCGACTTATTGTGATCCCAATTGGGAGTTTCTCAGCTTGTTGCTGGTTGTGGGTCGTTGGACCGTTAGCACTTGAGCATTTTGCATTATGATAGCCATGCACCTGCTGCACATGTCACGTACACCAACGGATTGCCCCCCGTTGTGGTGTTCTTTATCGCTAGAGTGGTCTAAACGACTTGTGAACCCCCCAACTATACCTTTGGATATGGGGTTATATGTCAGCCCTACCAGGTGCCCTGCTATGGCACGAGCTTGAAGTCCTTGTGATCAAGAGTGGCATGATTTGGTACTTTTTAGCTGGATAGTATGTTTACGCATTTCTTTATTACAGTTGTTTTATCTTACTGTTTTGCTATCATTCTAGTCATTGATGCCGTACTTCACATTATGAAAATCATGCTTATGTACCCTACTTTATTTCAGTCCTCCTATGATCATATTTATTTACCCTGCTTCCATTTTGATACCTCTATCATTATGTCGATTTATCATACTTCTTTACCTGTCGTTTATTATATATCAGTTGGTATAACTTGCTGATCACCAGCGCGTTATACCCACTAGAATACATTCAGTTGTATCTCACATCTTATTTTTATAGGTACCTCGGGTGTTGAGGTTGGGGGCACCCTGGTTAGCAACATCCCTGCTCCATCAGATCTATTTAGCAAGATAGACTTATCTTGCTACTTCTTATTTTAATAATTGCATCTGGATGTTAAACATTATGTTTGCTTCTTATCATTGGATGTTTTGATTTGCTATTTTTGGTTTTAATAAATGAATGTTTATATTGTGCAACCATCAATCTTGATGCTATTGTAAATTAGTTTTCGATTGTGGATTTCAAAATAATTTTATAAAAAATGGAGATCGGAGGAGTTTTGTATTTTGATTGTGGAAATATTGAGAAATATTTTTAATGTATTGCGGAGATATAGTGGCGGAGTTTGGATGATTATGCCATCACCTTGCTATTACATTAGTGTGTGTTATGTTTGTTTGTTTGAAGTGATCTTCATTCATGATTGATTATATTGCTTATGACTGATGAATAAGTAGTTTTGATGTGTTGTATGATCCTCGACGCCGTGTATGTATAAGAAAAGCTATGTCCGTGTGGACGGAGAAACTCAATGCACGTGATGGATCTGTGCACGTCCTGGATCACCGATTTTATTTCTTTTAAAACACGAGTGTTGGTGATTTGCACGAATGATGTCTTCGAAAAAAAAATAAAAACAAAATTGATCATTCCTTTCAAATTGAAATATTTTCAAACTGTAAGTGGTGATAAATTCTGAAACTGCTCACACTTACTGCTCCACTCCCGGGGCTTTTCTCCACTGAAGATTGGAAACTCCAATTTGGACAAGTTAGATGATGGTTGATTCTATTTTGGGATTCCTCCATTCTCTCTTGAGGCATGTAGGGATTCAGCGGGATCCCTTTACCCTTATCTTCTCCTTGTGCCTTCGGAGTGGTGTCTCCTAGATGGGTATTAGTAGTTTGCCTTCCCTCTTTTATGACTAATGAACCACTGCTTGCAGTGGCTGAGGCTGTGTAGCAAACTGCTTGAGCAACTGCTCATGTCTGCGGTTATTTTCTTGGAGCATTGCCTTGTGTCGCCTAGCTGCTTCGATTTGCAGAGCTTCTTATCTTTGTTGACCCTCTTGCTGCACCTCATCTAGCTGTTGTGCCCAGAGAACAAGTCAGAATTTTAACTTTAAAAAGATAAAAAATATATTATACAAAATATATTAAATTTTAAAAATTATTCATAAAAATTATATATAAGTAATTTTTTTTTGTTCATTAGCTTTCGAGTTTTAATATATATATATTTTTAGAAAAGGAATAGAGTATAGTTATCTTTATCATTAAAATAATAATATTTTAGATATCTATAAAAAAAAAATATTTTAAAAATTAAGTATTAAAATTTTTTATAATTTTCAAATCAAGTATTACGATACGTTTGAATCAATTAAATTTATATATATTTCGTGGCCTATAAAATAACATTAATTTTTTTTAAAAAAAATTATTTTGGCCCCTAAAATTTACACTATTTTTATATTTTTTAATAATTTAATAGTGGACTGATATATAATTTTAAAAATTTTAGGAGGGCCATGGCCACTGTGGGTCTCCACATAGCTTCGGCCCTGGTTGTGCCAGTATACCAATCTTATTGCTGTAGTGGATGCTAAACTGTTGCAGCTTCTCCTCAATTTTGTCATTACACTCCAAGGTGAGTTCTCTTCTAAGGTCTGGATGCGCTCATTGATTACTCTCTTTCGGGTTCCTCCTGCCATCTCTGCATCTGCTTTGAGTTTCTTACTATTGTGTTTGAATCGATTCTCTTTCTTTGCCCCTATCTTTTCTCTCATTTTTACTGGCTACAGTAACTACCCAAGGTTACCTATGATGCGATTGAGGCTAAGTTACTCTTCACCTTGGTACATTTCAAGCTGGCATATTAAAGATAAGATGGATAGATTCTATTGCAGGGTGGGCTCCTAGTACTGGTTACCTTGTATGTAAAGTGCTTGATGAGGGGTTGATCCGGATGTGTCTCGGGTTCTTACGAAATGGTTGCTGCTCTGCATCACCCAGTTCCCTAGCTCCGTGTATAGGGGGCTCTCCCATGCTATTGACTAGAGACTATTGAAGCCCCACAGCAGTATTCTTTGTGTTGAACCCGCACACGATCTTGCTGTGCCTCCCTGGCATCCGACAAGGCTCCGATACCAATTTGTTATATCTAGACTCGTCACGACCTGTCAAGGATGAAAATTCTCTGAGACGGAACGGCGGCGGGGATGATGGGAAATCAGAATTGCGCTCAGGGAGGGGAAATTCAATGAAGAGAAGGTGGGGTAAATAAGAGAAGGTAAGAAGGAGAAGAAGAGAGAAGACATTTGGGAAAAAAGTTACTGTTCTATTACTTAGCATCCTTCTTTGTAATACAATACTTCTTATACTTTGTTAATTTTGTACTAGTATGTAATTTACGAATAATAAAGAATTACACTATAAAATTGTAATTAAGTAAAACAGTAATGGATCATCATGGGCCTAATCTGGAAAGGATGTGGGCTCCTAGATTCCAGTCCTTAGTCTCACTAGCGGACGGATCTACTCTGCCTGAATCTCTCCTCCCCTCTCCGCTTCACTGTCAGATTTGTCCCTCTCAGTCACTTCCCCCGCTCTACTCTTACTCTTTCTTCCCTCTCAGTCACTTCCCCGCTCTACTCTTACTCTTTCCTCTCACTCAGTCGCAAGGTTAGGTCGACTTGGATATTATATCAACCGAAGACACCATCTCAAAGTACAACCAAAATTTGTCCTCATGATAAAAATTCTTTCAAAATCCAATAAATAAAAAAAAAATATTGAAGGAGACAAAAAAATGAAGAAAACTGGGGAATTATTTTAATTACTGTTTCTTTCTCACCGTCGTCCTTTGTAAAAACAGGAAGAAGATAGAAAGAGAAGATAAAAAGGGACGGGGAGTCAGATCGATGGAATCAATCGACCCACGTCCCCTACAGAAAGGCACAAGAAAGGAACAAAACAAAGGAAAATACATTGAATTTTCTTTCAGCCAAAGAAATCAATCAATCAATCAATCAATCAATTAATAATAATAAATAAATAAATTATAATAACAATAAATATTAAATAAACTATAAATAAAAAGAAATAAATAAACAATTCAATTTTAAGTTTTCCTACAACAAATTGTTGGATGATTTCTTTCCTCGCTCAGGTCCTCACCATTAGCCTAACTTCAAAGTGGAACACTCGACTAAATAAACAACCATTAAAAAGTAAAAAAAACAAAAACAAAAGAAAAAAGAAAGAAGACAGAAAAGAAAGAGCACGACAGAAAGCATGCATTCACAGCAAAAATATGGGATCAGGCAAAGTTTTCCTAATAAAAAAGCCAAAATGAAAATCATAAGCATCACTTGAAACATAACTGTTTAAGATGATTTAGCCCTTTTTTTAAAAATGAAATGAAATCGTTTTAAGATGACAATCATGCCAATACACTATCTGCTAATATTTAGCTCATACTTGTTACGAGAGGACTGGTGCAAGTTCAGGAATAGTGAACAGTTCAAATAACACAGATATTGTACAGCTAATGTGCAAACAAACTACAACAAGACAACTGTGGCACCAAGAAGAGTAATAACAAATCAGATACATATAATTCTTCAATCCAACTAAACTGGTGCCTGATCAGGATAGTGAACAGTTCAAATATCACGGATTTGTACACTTGATTAAGGGCTCAATGTGTAAACAAACAACAACATTTTAACTCTGTAGCAGCAACATGAATAAGAACAACAATTAGATGCATATAATTCTCAAACTAGCTATACTGGTGCTTGATCAGGATAGCCAGATTTTGTACAGTTAATGTAGTGCATAATGTGTTAACAAACTAAAATATGATAACTCTGTAGCAGCAAGAAGGATAATAGCAACAATCAGATACATCAAATTTTTCAATCCAGCTATGCACATTTTTTAACAAATTCCAAACTAATATCAGAATATGCTTTCATGATGTGATGCATAGCATTCATGCCTTTTGTTTAACACCACTAATCAACAACAAAAAGACAAACAAAACTGAAACTCTCAAACTGATTCTGGGCTCACGAAACCAAAGCTGCCGCTAAAAAGATAACAAACTAATCAAATACAAAAAAAAAAAAAAAAAAAAAAACATCATTTCTTGATCCATATGTTTTCTTTGAGAAACCAAAATACACAAAAGTCAAGAGGTAAGTGAACAAATGAACCAGCAAACAAATCACAGAGAACATTTTACCTATAAATATCCAGCTAGATACTACTGACTCATAAAGGTTTCCATGCTTCTAAATTGTTTTCTATGATGAGGCATCCGAATAGATGATTTGCTCTGTTAGACATGATCTACATAATTGGAAGCATTTAGAAATCAAATTTTATGATTTTTCAACGTCATTTACCTAGTGATCAAATAATCTCAAAATGAACAAGTACAAAAAAAAAATCATAAAAATAATGATAAAACATTTCACTTTTGGATCAGATGTACTGACCATGCTCTAGATAGTACAAAAAAAATATCAAAATTTCACTTGATTTGAATTGTTTTATATGATTAAACTTACAAATGTGTCGCACAGGCCATCAAAATTTCTAACTTTCAGACTTTTTGATCACTACATAAATAATGTCCAAAAAACATAAAATTTGGTTTATATATGCTTCCAATAGTGTAGATCATATCTAATAGAACCGATCGTCGATCCGGATGCTTCCTTATTAAAAACAACTTGGATGTACAGAGGCCTCCACACTTCGCAAAATATTTTAGCTGGACTACATATATATATATATATATATATATATATATAGAGAGAGAGAGAGAGAGAGAGAGAGAGAGAGAGAGAAAGAGAGAGAGAGAGAGTAGGACTTGCGTGCTTTTAGAAGCACGGAGCCCTCCGTGCTCTCAAGTTATTTTTAATGTTGGGACTTCCGAATGGACGATCCGCTCCGTTAAACTTAATCTAGAATATTTGAAGTATCTGGAAAATAAATTTTGTAATTTTTTAATATCATTTACCTAGTGATCGAAAGGGCTCAAAATCAACGAAAAATAAAAATCTCACAAAATATGATGATATGATACTAAAATTTTAGATTAAAAATATTAATTTTATCCTATATAGTATAAAAAATTTTCTATCAAAATTTTACGTGATTTGAATATTTCTACACCGTTAAACTTTCAAATGACTCACTACGACCATTAAAATTGTTGATTTTGAGTCACTTTGATCACTAGGCAAATGATATCGAAAATTCGCAAAATTTAATTTCTAGGGCTTTTAAATACTCTAGATTGAGTTTAAAGGAGCAAATCGTCCATTTGGAAGTCCCAACATCAAAAATAACTTGGAAGCACGGCAGCCTTCATGCTTTTAAAAGCACCAAGCCTAGCTCTCTCTCTCTCTCTCTCTCTCTCTCTCTCTCTCTCTCTCTCTCTATATATATATATATATATATATATATATATATATATATATATAAATTAAGCTCCTATGCTTTTAAAAGTACAAAATTATCGGTGCTTGCAGGTTTTTAGCACTTGAATGAAAAGATGTGTGGTTAGGATGATAGTGGGCCCATTCGGTTAAGTGACTAGTAAATATTGGTACTTGTAAGTTTTCTACCGTTAGATCTACCCCTTTAGCTAGTTTTATCCCTTAGATCATTCTATTCCAACAACCACTCACTTATATATATATATATATATATATATATATATATAGAGAGAGAGAGAGAGAGCGAGAGAGAGAGAGAAGAGAGAGAGAGAGAGTCCAGCTACTATACTTGTATAAGCGCTAAGCAATTGGTGCTTGTAAATTTTCTACCGTTAGATCTACCCCTTTGACTAGTTTCATCCCTTATATCATTCTATTCCACCAACCACTCACTTAACCCAATGGACCCACTATCATCCTAACCACACATCTTTTCATCAAAGAGCTAAAAACCTACAAGCACCAATGACTTGGTACTTTTAAAAGCATAGGAGCTCAATTCTATATATATATATATATATATATATATATATATATATATAGAGAGAGAGAGAGAGAGAGAGAGAGAGAGAGAGAGAGAGAGTTCGGCTACTATGCTATCAATAGCACCAAGCACTTGGTGCTACCAAGTTTTCCACAGTTAGATCTATCCCTTTGACCATTTTCACCTCTTAGATCATACTATTCCACCAACCACCCACTAAATTCTAGGGGACCACTATCATCCTAGCAGCACATCTCTTAATCCAAGGGCTAAAAACCTAATAGCACCAATGATTTGGTGCTACCGATAGCATATTAGCCTAATTATATATATATATATATATATATATATATATATATATAGAGAGAGAGAGAGAGAGAGAGAGAGAGAGAGAGAGAGAGAGAGAGAGAGAGAGAGAGCTCAGCTAGGGTGCTTCTACAAGCACCAAGTTCTTGGCGCTGTCAACTTTTTGGCCCCTTGGATCATGCGCAATTGGAGGCCCCAACATGAGCCACCATTATTGGCTTTTGATCCAATGGCTAAAAGGCTTGATCCAAAGGCCCAAAACTAAGAAGCATCAAGGGCTTCGTGTTTCTAAAAGCATTCCAACATTCCAGTTATATATATAATGTAGCTGGAATGCTTCCGAAACCATAAAGGAGTTGGTGCTTCCGACTTTTTGACCCTTGGATCAAGGACTTTGACCTTCCAAAGCCCTTAGATCATAACAAATCCATTTTAGGTTTAGAGGTGGTAATTGAAATAGTAGTGATCCAAGAGCTAGGAGGTCAATCCAAGGATTAAAAAATTGGAAGCACCACACGAGGGGAGGGAGCTGATCAAATTGTGAATTTCAAAAGTAAAGCACTTACAAATGTAACAGTTCATCCACATCTGACTTTACATCAGTTACCAGCACAGTTCTAATGCATATCACTTGCTTTTGATTTAACTGTCCTGCTCAGAGTGATATACGATGAAGACAAAGGGAAAGAAAAGAAAGAAAAGAATATTTGCTTGGCATGTGTTCCCTTTCACCCGAACACCACAGACAAAACACAAGTACACATCCACATAAAAGCACGCGTACAAAATGTACGTAGGAGCGCATGCACCCACTCAAACAAGTAGGCGCAAGCACATGCACTCACTATCTTCACCTGCCAAGGGTTGGTGGAGGGTAGGAGGTGGGGGTGTTGGGGTGAGAGCGCACACAAGATAGATAGATAGATAGAGAGAGAGAGAGAAAGAGAGGTCAATCAAATTTCACATTTTCTGGAATAACATCAGTCCAGCTATAGTTACTTTTACATTAGTTGGATTTTTTTTTGTTGTATGAATTTCCGCCACTGCAGCAGTCATCCTGATTTGTAACCCGCTTGCTTCCTCGTAAAATCTATATCAATACATCGGAAAGCCAAAGCACACCACTCAAAACAGCTCTTTCAGTTCCGATCTTTGCTATCAGTTGTATTCTTTAGAAGTATTTACATAGATGCGGGACTCCCTATCTTTTTCTCTCGGTCATAACTAAGAACCACCTAGCATAATGGGAGCCAATTGAAAATTTTCAAGTTGGAGCAGCTGCTGCTCCACATAGCCTCGTCAGTTGGTGTATAATTTTTAGTACTATTTGACATCAATCTCCACATAAATTTTCTTGAAATCGATGATATAACCTCATCAGTATACTCGAAAATATTACTATTATCGTACTTCAGCATCTTTTCGTTTCTTCCCAGCCTTGTTTGTTAATTTGGGATTTTCTGTTGTATTCAAACTGGGAAGAGATTCCTTGGTGTAGATTATTGAATTATCAAGAGTGTATATTCTGAGAGCAAGAGAAGTTACTGTTGGAGTTTTAGCTGCGGCTGTGAGTGAGGACCAGTACCACCACCCATTCTTCAGATACTCCGTCTTGATCATGCAATCCAACAAGATAGTTGCTTGTACCATCTGCACGAAGAACAGTCACATTGTTAGAAATGCAGAAAGTCTTCCAGTATCCTTCAAACCTACAACATTTGAGAGAGAAGGAAAAAGAACATGCTATACAAAACATGGTCTCTATCTGGATGGACAAAATATTAGGTATTTCACAAAAGATTTTTGTCTCCTAATTAGAAGTTCAGCATCCTTGAGATTAGTGCCACAATTTGAAGAGATAGTAACTTGAAGTACTAAAGCTTTTAGTCTCAGAGAATTGATTCTCCATACAGTAGAAGGGATAAAGAAACAAAAGGTGGATGGCCATCTTGGAGAGAGAAAGGGAGCAAAACAAAGCATAATATACACATAGGAAAAACAACTCAACAGACCGAGTTTCCAGTAGATCAAGGGAAAGACACAGAACTTAAGAAGTCCAATCGTAGATCAAGTTGAAGGTTCAGAACTTTAGAGGTCACGCCTTGGGTATTTCAGAGATTGGGAACTTACGATAGATTTGAACTCATATGGTTGATTTTCCTCCATTTATGAGTCATAGAAACAATTGTTTATATGATAATCATGATTCTTGCAATTCAGTGATCCAGATGGAGCTTAGGGGGTCAGTTTGGTGTATACACATCGATAACAAGCAGGATCTTGAAATTTTTGAAGTGTTACTGTTTGCAAGAAATCTTGTATATCAAATTGAGGCCCCACAGAATAACCATTACAGCCAATATCTAAAGAACAACCAACTATTCATAAGTAAATTAACTAAAATCCATATCAAATAGTAGCAGTTAAAGCAATCCAAAAAGGCATAGTACAAAATTAGTCTAAAAGGTAAGAAATCTATAAAACTAGAAATTAACTGCAAGTTTCTCGATAAATTGACTTACCTCAAATATTGACTCTGCAGCTTTCACAAAAGCACGCCATCTACATCTTTTCATAACCTGACACTTTGATGGTTTAAGTGCTTCGTCAGGCAAAGCTGCATCCATATCAAGTAAGTTTATCTTTAATTGCTTAAGGATCTGAGAAGTTCTCCCTGCAATAGGCCTCAATGAAGACTCTGGAGGAACTGTGCAGCTGTGACTACCAGCTAATTCTTTTATCCCATCAGCAGCACAGGATGGTCCCTCTCTAGTACTGCTATCAAGACTGGACTTCTTGGATTTTAGTATCTGTTCATGAGCGATATTTCCAAAACCATTCTGAACTATAGACCAATCATCAGAAGAGGTAAAAGAAGCATTCAGGGAAGTATCAGCCATTTCCTGATTAAACACCAAGGGCGGGTCAAGAAAGAAGGGAGCTGCAGGTTCGAAAGATGGGATCCCACTTGAACCAATAAGTCCTATTTCCTGCACCAACTCCTTATTCGAACTTCTTACAATGAACTTCTTGCTTATTTCTTCAAAGTCATAGGGGCATGTTTTTCTCGCAAAATTAAACAGCTTAGTACTGTTATTCAACCTTTTAGTCCTAGGCATTTCATCAGTACCAACCTCATCGAAGTGATCCTTTTCGCTAATACCCTCAGACTTCACACCCTTGCCTTTCGAAAGATCATCACTTTCTTTGCCTTCATCAGTAGGATTACTTTGGGTGCATTTTCCACAACTATGCCCTTCAAGTTCTCCAGCCATGTAGAAAGTTTGGTGGCATGATGAACAGTGATGCCGAGAAGGCCAGACAGGTTCTAAACACTCACACCTATACATTCTTGGCTCATGATTTACTTTTGCCTTCTTTGATCGTTTTTTCGAGGCTTCACTAGTTTCTGGCTCCAAGAAAGGACCATACCTATTCTCAAGAACTGCTGAAGCCTTCGCCATCAAATGTTGAGGAGTTTCAATCTTTTCATTGAGGAAAGACTTTAACGCCAGTTGAACGTCATTAGAAGATTGAGTCTCTTGAAGAAACAAAAGCCGTTGCCACTGCATGATGCAATCCTTCAATTCCCTCTCTCTAGGATCATTGGTGTTTAACCAATTGACAAGAAACTGGACTACCGTATCAGAATCAAATACTACAAATGAAGATGAACTCCGCTTATCTAAATAAGTAGATTGAGAGTAGGCATTGGTTCCACTTGGGCATGTAGATTGAGAATAGGCATTGGCTCCACTTGAGCATGTATTTCCCCTGAGAACTGAGCTTTGTGAGTTGTGGTCACTTGCCTGTGACACAGGCATACTGCCATCAGCTACTAACCAAGGGCGTTTACCAGGTCTCCCGACAACCCAATACAACCGACCCAATGAATCCCTACCCAAATACTCCCTTCTCAATGATATCGTCATGAGCTGAGACTCTAAACCGGCAATTGAGTCTTGCAATTGTGAGATCTCACTCTTTAAGGAGTCCATTTCAAGATTACCAGCTTCAGGCTCGATTGACCCAGGATTTGACTTACTTTGATCAACTTGGATTAGTTGGTCTTTATTGGATTCAGGTGATTCTCTATCACACTTACGCACTTCGATTTCCATAACTCTTACCGGCACGTCTACATGCTCAGCAACATTTTGCACCTCTCCCTTGGTTTCCTCACTAATTTCTGCTATAGTTATCGATGATTGGTTATATCCAATATTTTTATCTCCTTCTGGTAAATGGTTCAGATTTACACTAAAATTACTTTGTCCGGTCTCCTCAATGCAATTTTCTGAAGCAATAGATGGCCCTTGCAGTGGATTCTCCGAACTTATTCTGCTATTGTTGCTGAAATGCTGTTCATGTTCTGCCAATCTCACAAGGCTACTACAAGTAGTTGTCACCTCTTCCCTTTGAATATCACTATTCCCACTGCATTTGTTTAAGCTTTCTTTTGCTGCCTTTATCGCCAACAATTCTTCCTTGAATTTCAAGTTCTTCCATTCTAGAAGTAAAGTACGTAATTTCTGCTGGAGATCAACTGACTTGTCAGCGCACTGTTCAAGGTGTTCTCTGATAAGTGCTGTGTTCAGCACTTCATCACATAGAAAATTCAGCAGAAAAACTCTCTGAGAAAAAGTGAAAGGTTTATTAGTTTTTTTATTAGAAGTGTACAAAGAAACAGATGGATCTAGGAAGCAAGATACTCAGAATTCTTCCTTGCTTCTTATAGAGTATTGAATCACTGTTCAGATAAAAACATGGCCAACAGTTCATTGCACAAAGCGATGGACAAACAGAACTGCATCACATAAAAATAAAAGGCAAAAACTTTAAACCAACAAACCTGTTCTATACTGAACTCCCAATACTCTCGTTCTTCCATTGCCACAGCTAACTGATTGAGAGCCTCCTGAAAAACACGAGCTCCCTCTCCAGGATGCCTC
This sequence comes from Tillandsia fasciculata, assembly GCA_029168755.2. Lineage (NCBI taxonomy): Eukaryota > Viridiplantae > Streptophyta > Magnoliopsida > Poales > Bromeliaceae > Tillandsia > Tillandsia fasciculata. The sequence goes on along the minus strand of CM054949.1, from coordinate 15,594,246 downwards.
CTTTGATGCCATTTCACTACTTGAGCACTTCGTTCTGCATTTTGCATACATGACGGGCAATACCAGTTCCCTTCTGGAATCCGAGCCAGCGGGGGATTCAAGCAATACATATGGTACTCCGAGTCACAAGTATCACAGAGCAAAACACTATCATCATCTTTATCGATGCCACAGACCTTGCAAACTCCTTCATCCCATGGAGCTTTAGGTATTTGATTTGCTGTAAGAAGAATATCATGCACTTCCCGCTGCCCGTCAGCATCTAAGTTCTCAGTAGCAGCACTATTAGCAAACTTCTGAACCACGTAAAGCACCTGAATTAAGAAAAAAAAAAAAAAAAGAATCCATTAGATCAATTATGAAGCTGGTCAAAATTATGCGCGGATACCAAGGATTTTAGTATCCATCGGCACGGTCTGTATCTACCATACCGTATCGTACCAGCAAGATACCGGCATGATATAGCTCCCGTGCCGATGGCACAACTGAAAACCCTCATTTTTTTAAATTAGTAAGTAATTTTCTCAATAAAGTTCAAAAGATTTAATAAAGATACATAATAAGTAATTAAAAAATTTTGTTACTAAAGAAAATAATTATTTCATGCCATTATGTGTCGGCACACATGTAATTTTGTGGCCAACATTCATCGGCACTGCTCGGCACGCATCGTGTCGTACCGTGCTGGCAAGTTTTCGGCACGATCCCATGCCATGACACTTAAATCCTTGGCGGATACTATAGAATGTTTTAGTTGCATGCATAACAGATAACCAAATTAATTCATTTTCTCCACTTAGAATGAGTAATGGAATAAAGGAGTCAAATGAGGGCATCAATATGATTGTTCAAAAGATACAGTCATGCAACAAATTTGGTTCTTCTGTGGAACAGCACCAGCCATAATGATATGGAACCCCAAGATCAACACAAGGGACTATCCTTACAAACTGACACATCCTAATCATTTGGAAGATACAATAGTTTTACTTTATGTATAACAAGAAAAAACTAATTGTCAAATAGCTATACTGCTATGTAACTAAGCAAAGATCAAATTACAAAAATATGTTTTGCCAATAATATAGATATTAATGCGGAGTCTAAACTATATCATAAAGCAGGAAAATTATATCATAAGAATTAAATCATGCAAACACCAGGAATGGCAAATGTACAAGTCATTTGCTTGATGAACTTTCCACAATATTGCGATTGAAAATAGATTTTTAATTTTTTATTTGGCTTACAGGAAGGTACTCATTGGACTTATATTTTGATTTTTATATTCAACTATTCATTCCTATAATCTTCAAGAAAATAGGGATATTACTGTCATTTCATTTACTAACCCATACATATTAAATATGTGTGCATTAAACTCACCAAATACCATATTCCCCACTAGTAGATTGCACAACAAGCATAAAGAAATAAAATTTGAAGAGCTGAACTTATATTTAGATTCATAATTAATTAAACACTTTTAGATTCAACTCTTCACTCCAAGATCTTCAAGAAAATAGAGAAATTACTGTACCCCTTCGGTTACTGGTCCAAACATATTAAGATATGTTTGCATTAAACTCACCCAATACGATATTCTTCACTAAGTGATTGCACAATAAGCGCAAAAAAAGAAAATTTGAGTTGGAATGAACCTCTTTCTCATACAATGAGTCAAAATTCTGAGATAAAGTTTCAAGCATTTCCATGAAATCAGGACGATCACCATATGCAGTGGATATATTACGGAAAACCTGCAAGAAAGAAGAATACTAGTTGTGTCAAATTGATTAACCTGTAATAGAATTCTTCAAAGTAACCACTATAAATAAACACAAAATCTACAGATAATTAGATATACACACTAGATTCTGTGAAAGTCAACATGAACTTCGACATGTGCACCTCAAACGTGCTCAATGCCCTCATAATTACTTCTATCCTTTTCTCATATAATAGGGCACTTTAGTAATTTACCATTCCATCCTCTTCATTTCTGCTCCCGTTACTCTTTTTCTCATTCAGAGATCTTATTGCTTAGACCTGGCCTACCATAAACCACTAATCTAATAATAGTAAAAATAGAGAAAAAGATTATTTGGTATGTAGCAAGAATTTAAGTATCCATCTGCACGGTCCGTATCCACCGTGTCGTATCGTGCCAACAAGATACCGGCACGATACAGGCCCCGTACCGACGGCACAGCTGAAAACCCTCTTTTCTTTAAATTACTAAATAATTTTCCCAATAAAGTTCAAAAGAATTAATAAAGATACATAATAAGCAATTAAAAAAATTTGTTGCTAAAGAAAATAAATATTTCATGCCATTATGTGTCAGCACACATGTATTTTTTGTGACCGACACTCATCGGTACCGCTCGGCATGCACTGTGCTGTACCGTGCCTGCAAGTTTTCAGCACAATCTCGTGCCATGACACTTAAATCCTTAGTATGTAATTTTTTATGTCACATATTACATTTAAAAAAACAAAAATTCAAGTAATATCTTAACAACTCAGTTTTGAAAAATGGTCCATGGTGGACCTAATTCATGTAAATAATTTGCACAAACACAATTCTTTTCTCTTATAAAACTTTTCCTCTAGATCTGGTCCTGCATAGACCATTTAATATTTAATGAATGTCGAGATAGATTTTCCAATGTTGTGATTTTGACATAGTATTTTGTAGGTGTTACAGATAATATCGAATAGAATAAAATTTCATGTAAAATCTTTAGAATTGAGTTTTTTAAAAATGGTCAACAATGGACTTAGACCATGCAAATAAGGGCATGTTTCCTGAAACAGTAGCAGGATTTCAAGATTCTTTCTTATTGGCTATGAAGGAAACCATTGAGATTTTGTTCCAGACTATAGGAAGTTATACGGGAAGTTATACTGAGTGGAGAGTTACAAAATACTAAATTCTGTTCACTTTTCGTTCTCTTCTTCCTTTTCTTTTTTCTTTTTGGACTTTTTCCAATTGGTGCCCCCTAAGCTTGAAGAGATTATTGTCCAGACTTGGTCCGCTATGGACCAATTTTTCTTATGTTTAACATGGGTAACAGATTTTCAAATTCTTGACTTCCAACATGCAGATTTATTAAGTGTTATAAATAGTATTAAAAAGGTTACTATTTTACTTAATATCTCTAAGATCAAGGACACTACGAAATCAGTACATAGTCGACTTAGCTCATGCAATAATTTCACCTACACCAAAACCCTCAGAAGGACGAAAATTATTGCATGCGCATTTCCATAAATACTACTACAGGTCATCCATAATATTTTATATATTATAAATTAATTAAAGTAAATCATGTAGACAATAAATTATATACTATAATAAATTATTTTTATTAATTGTACTATATTAATACATATTATTTATACTTAAATATTATAATAATGTATACTTAAATCAAGGATTTAAGTATCCATCAGTACGGTCCGTATTCACCGTGTCGTATTATGTTAATACCATACCATCACGATACAACCCCCATGCCATTGGCACAACTAAAAACCCTATTTTCTTTAAATTACTAAGTAATTTTCTTAATAAAGTTCAAAATATTTGATAAAAATACATAATAAGTAATTAAAAAAATTACTAAAGAAATTAAATATTTCATGCCATTATGTATCGGCACGCATATTTTTTTGTGACCGGCACTCATCGGCACCGCTCGACACGCGTCATGCCGTACCGTGCCGACAAGTTTTCGGTACGATCCCATCCCACGACACTTAAATCCTTGACTAAAATATTATAATAAATTATTTTTATTAAATTTAAGTTGAAGTAGAATTTGAAAAAAATAAAAAAATTATTTTACAATAAATTATTATTAAATATTATAATAGATTATTTTCAATAAATTATTTTTATTAAATCATATTTTATATCAAATTCAACCATCACTTTGCACTATCCTCTACTATTCAATAAAATTAACCAAACACAATTTATTTAAATTATTTCTAAGAATAGTAGCATTACAAACCAAATACAATTGCATTTTTATTCCTAACTACTCCGGAATAGTAAGCTATTCCAGAGATAAAAAAAAAAAAATTTATCCCAATATTCATTGTCCCCGAAACAAACGAGCCCTATGAGTGTTACAGATAAATCCTATATCTATTCATTTTTTCTTGGTTTGGTAAGTTTCTAGGTTCCTAAACCAAACTGAGAATCGAACTGAGGTTTTTATTAAGTTTCAAACTGAACTGAAATGGTTTCTAAATATAACCGAACCAAATAACCCAGATAACCTCGATTCGGTTTAGTTTTTTCCTTTACACCGAATAGTGCTCACCCCAAAGTACAATGATCAATTTACATATTTAATATTTAATATCTAAAAAAGGGTTAAATAGGGAAAGGGAAATTTCAAATTGAAATCCTTCACAATTCGCCAATAATAAATTTCAATTCCAGATGGAAACCCTTTCACTAGATGCATATTAACAAAATAATGGTATAAAACAAACAGAAAAAGAAAACAGAAGTGTCCAACAGCTGGACTAACTAACCATTCCAATTTCCATCTCTTTCCTTACGGTTCTATCTACCTATTGTTGGAACCACCAGTTAAAGAGACATGCTGCAGCCCAATACACGACGGTTTCCTTTCATAGCAGATTACTCATGTTTCAAGACTTTCGAAACTAACAACTATATTGAAAACCTGGTACTTGATAAATAAAAAAAAGGGGAAGGAACAAATGTAACTTGCTTAAAGAACGAGAACCAGTGTATAATATTTTGTAGCTGCTCTGAAATAATTTCTAATAACTTCCAACGTGAAAAAAAGACAGCATAATTTCCAGTAGGAACAAAAATCTCCCCCCCCCCCCACCGAAAAAAAAAGGAAAGAGCATACCTCCCGAACATCCTCAAGAAAAACGTCATGCGATCCATAATAGACTCCAGCAGCCAGACGGAAATCGATAGTACGAAAGTCCAAAGGCCGAGAAACCATAGCAGGAAATCCAAGAATGCCCTCATCTTCATTCTCATTACAAGAATTCAGGAGTGTGGTCCCAAGCAGATTGCAGAAAACTTTGGATTCATCAGCAGAAATAGCGCGACGTAGTGCAATTCGACACTTTTTCATAATTACATCTGAAACAGAAACAGGGCTTCTCCTGTTTTGCCTCTTTTCAGGCTTTTTTGGCCGGTTTTCACTACATGCCTCTGCCAGAACTGACAGAACAGCTTTCTGTATGCATAAACAAATAGTCATCAGATTACCCAGTCAGCTCAAAAGAAACATAAAAAGCAGGTAATATAGAGCAAATGCTAGGCACAAAAGAAAGATTAAAAAACAAAAAATGCATTCTAAGCCTCAGGTTCATACTAAATTATTTAGACATTATAACATATGGTGGCTAGTAAGAAAATGTACTGCATTTGCATATTGATAAAGAATAGGACTATCTTAAGGTCATCGAGATCTTCGAGTACAAAGAAAAAATTCCTAAAAACAATCTATAATTTTCCACTTCCATTGAAGATTATTTCAACATAAAATAATACTTTAACGTCCAATTCCCGTGCCCAACAAAAGCTTAGACTGTAATAGAACAGAGAACAATATGTTTGTAAGACTTGTCTTTCTTCAGATATCCTGATGACATCCAAATGTTTAGAGAACATCACTAGATACTGATCTGGTAGACAAACGAGGTTAAAAATTAAAGAAGTATATCAAAAAGAAAACAAAAAAGCTAACACTTGATGTACGAAACTACTAATCAAGAAAAGGTGGCATCAATTTCATGAGGCAAACTTAATGATGATCGCATATATAAACAAAAGAAATGGGAGATTCCAACTTAATTTTTTGCTTGATTTTTCAGTAATTAAGGATGAATAAAAATTCAACTGATAACCAGCTCAAAGAGGGTAGTAAAGGTGAATAATGACATTGCATTTTAAACAAGAATTTAAATATCCATCGAAACGGACCGTATCCACCGTGCTGTATTGTGCTGACAAAATACCAGCACGATACAACCCGTGTCGATGGCATAGCTCAAAATCCTCTTTTCTTAAAAATTACTAAGTAATTTTCACAATAAAGTTCAAAAGATTTAATAAAAATAGATAATAAGCAATTAGAAAATTTTGTTGCTAAAGAAAATAAATATTTCATACCATTATGTGTCGGCACACATGTATTTTTTGTGACCGGCACTTATCGGCATGGCCCGGCACGCACTATGCCGTACCGTGCCGGCAAGTTTTCAGCACGATCCCGTGCCACGACACTAAAATCCTTGATTTTAAACAACAACATAGTAGCTTAATACCTTGGTTGGCCCTGATGCATTTCCTTTATAAACCTCTTTACTTATCGAGTGTTCCAAAATCTTCTTTGCCCATTCTGGTGGATTTCTTCCCAAAGAATCATAGATGCACTTTCTAATTCTTGTTCCCACATTGGTTGGTAGCTTTTTCACAGGTTCTAGAGGTTGTGCCCACTCAGGCAAAGTTTTGCAATGAACTACTGGCTCAGGAGAAGTTGCTGCATCAGAATCAGTGAAATCCATCAATAAAATTTCCTTTTCTTGATTCATTGAATCACATATCTGCCTTTTTGCATCTGCAAGCAGCTGAGAATCAAACAGATCAGCACACAAAAGTCTAATCTGTCATGTCCAAGTCTCCAAGATAACAGACCCTCAGTCATTCAGTACGGAACAAAAACATATACCAATAAAAAGAGGGAAGTAATAAAGAATAGACAACAATTCCAATGATAATACCATTTAACAGACCAAAATTCACTATGTAGAGCAAGTTCTTAATGACATAGGTACATGCTCAGTTAATCAATTAGTTATAAAGAAAATGCACTCCACTCCATTATTTGTAAGATGATTCCAAGCATAAGCATTCTACAAATACAGAGCTATAACATATCAATGCAGGAAAGCTTTAGTAACTAACATAAATATACAACCTACCAATGTTAACAAAGAGCAAAAGGTATAACTGAACTGGAAACTGTTACGGCATTTTTTGGCGAATTTCGTAAGTCTTTGGAGTCTTGAAGGTGTAGAGAAAAAGATTCGAAGTTCGAACGCTCGAAGGCAAAAAAAACTGAATTTCACGATCTCAAGATATGTTTAATTAATATTAGTGGTGATTGAATTTTCAATTAAATAATTAGAAGACATTAGAATAGGTTTAAAATTGACGAAATTGAGTTTTATGTGTTCACGGACCGGACCCCTGTGTGAAGGACCGGTTGAGTTTTATGTGTTCAGGGACCGGACCCCTGTGTGTAGGACCGGTCCCCGAAGAGATAAGTTGCATCTCTACCGCAGACAAACCAAACCTTGTGTCAAGGACTGGTCCCTGAACCCACTTTCTTAATATTGCGCAGAGGCAGACCGAACCTTGTGAGAGGGAGCGGTCCTCGAACGGCTTTCCTAGTTGTTACACAGGAAATGACCGGACCCTCATAGAAGGACCGGTCCTCGAAGTTTTTGGGAAACATCAGGGACCGAATCTTGTCAAGAAGGATCGGTCCGTGATCCCGTTGCAACTATCCAAATATGCAATTTTTCAATCCTATTTTGATTCTAATTGCTTCTAAATGTATAAATAAACACCTGGGATCATTCTAAACCGTGGGAGAATATAAAAACACATTTTATTCCTTAAAATCCTTGTTTTGATCTGTTGTTCATCTTCCACAAATAAGTTTTCGTCGTCGATTTGATTCTTTAGGTTTTAATTCAGATTTTCTCTAAATAATTAAATCGATGATTGCTAAGAAGGTTTCTCCACAAATTTATGTTTTTCTAAGCGTCTAAATTACCACCGACAAGTCTTCCACAAGTTCCGGAAGGAGCACTTGCGTGTGGATTCGCATGTGGGCCGTGAAGACAATGGAGAGACTTTGTGGATTCAAAGTTGGACATGTAGCGTGGACTCGTGACGTGTTGTGGACCAGCGAAGGAAATCTATTTCAAGCGTACGATAAAGGTTGAGTCGTTTAGTCGTTATATCACCTTGTATGTTGATTTTTCTTAGTGGATTTTTGGTGTGATTGATCCCGTGGGTTTTTTACTCCGCGAGGAGTTTTCCCGCATAAAATCTTGACGTGTTGATTTTAATTTTCCACACCTAGTTTTATTTTGCCGAGATTGGTTGTTTTATTGTCAGCACACATGTATTTTATGTGACCGGCACTCATTGGCATTGCTCTGCACACACCGTACCATAACTTTAGAAGAAATAAGGCCAACAAATCATCTTCATACTCGAAGCAGAACGAGCAAAGGGACTTCAAGCTCGAAGTCAAGGAAACAAGAAGGTTAAAAAAAATTCCGAAGGACAAATCCAATGCTATAAGTGCAGCGGTTTTGGGCACATAGCATCGGATTATCCTAATAAGAAGCTTTCGAAAAAGAAAGCTATGCAAGCCATTACTTGGGATGATCCGTCTTCGGGCGAGTCAACCTCAAGTGATGAGGACATAAATGCTACTGCTTTAATAGCATACTTTTCTTCTCCTTTTATGTGTTTAGCTTCTACATCCACAGACTATTTCTTTTCTTTGTATGAAAAATTCACATCGGAGATTGACTCAAGCGACGAAGAGTTGGAAGGAGATGACATTTCTATCGCTATCAACAACTGTTGGTCGAATCTAGGAAGATGGGGAAGCACAACAAGAAGCTGAGGAGAAGGTTGTTTAAGCGTAAAAAACATTCCAACATTGTATCTTCTCTTTCAAAGACTCTTGAAGAGGAAAGAAATAATTTGATGGACGTCAACAAATCTCTTGAGGCATGTGAATGAGAAGCATGTAGACAAAGCTAATCATCTCTCAAAACTATACACTGAGAATGAGAAGCATGTAGACAAAGCTAATCATCTCTCAAAACTATACAGAGGCACGTGAATCTAACATGAAAATGACCAAAGACTATTTTCCAGCTTAAGGATGATATCAAAAGATTCTCATCTGGAAGGAGTAAGCTAGATTGGATGTTGGGTCATGGTCAAACAAATAGGATTGGACTCAGGTTTCGTTGAACGAACATTTGTGGAGCAATTTCCGAAGGAAACAAAACAAGTTCTCAAATCGGCTCCACCTACTATTGCAAAAGCTTCTACTTCCCAGAATAACAAATTAATGAACACAGTGTGCAACCATTGTGGATTAAAAGGGCACATTAAAAAGACGTGCAAACAAGAAGCTAAGCAAAGTGCAACAATGTCAAGACAACCGTATTCCAAAGTCTATCTACAATCAAAGCCGAAAAAAGAGCAACAAAACTCAAAGAATCAAAGAAAGGCAGGCTCCTAAGACAAAGCCTACATGGAACCCAAAGAAGGATGATCCAAAGAAAAAAACCATTCTCGTGAAGGTTCCAAATCTGCCACAAATTCCAAGTAGGCCGACGAAACCTAAAACACGTAAGGTTTAGGTGCGCAAAGATGAACTCTTTCTGTCTAATCATTCACACTTCTCTACATGCTTATGATAATACCTCTTAGTATTTGGATAATGGTTGTTTTTGACCGACACGACCGGTGATAAAAATTAATTTATCTCTCTTAATAAAATCTCTAGAGGGCTTGTTGTCTTCGGAGACGGTCGTTCGTCAAAAGTTGTTGGAAAGGGAACAATCACTATCCCAAAAGGCCCAACGTTGAATGATGTTTTTTATGTGGAGGGTCTCAAGACTAATCTCATAAGCAATAGTCAATTGTGTGATGATAGAAATTCTGTGAAATTTTCTTCGAAAGAATGCTCTGTGATCGGGATGATTCTTTCTTCTTGAAGGGTATTAGGTAACAAAATAATTGTTATACAGTTCCTAACAATGCAATTGAACATTGTAACCTAGCGTCATTAGATATTGAAACATTATGGCATGAACATCTAGGTCACATTAACTTTAAGGAGCTATCTTAGATATTACAGAAAGACATAGTTAGAGGAGTTCCTAAAATTAGCTACAAAGAAAACAGTGTGTGGCAGATGTTAAAAGAGAAAGCAAATCAAATCCACACACAGGAACTTGAATCATTTAGGAAGTAAATGGCCATTAGAATTACTTCATATGGATTTAATGGGGCCAACTAGACAACAGAGCTTAGGCAGAAAACTGTACATTTTCTTATGGTCGATGATTATTCTCGCTTTGTTCGGGATGCTTTTCTAAAAGAGAAAACTAATACTTTCGATTCTTTTCATAAAATCTGTCATTATCTTATGAATGAATGCGGTGACAAAATTGTATGAATTCGAAGTGATAGAGGTGGAGAATTCATAAATTCTAAATTTATTAGGTGTCCACTAGACACGGTTACTATGTTGTTTAGCTGATCCCTTGGGATAGTATAAGCGGTAAAGTGGACTTGTATGGCGGTTAAACATTACTTGACGGATTATGATAGGATTGGGACATTCCTGAACATCTAGGTGATTCAGATGTTTAGCTTTCTCTTGGACATCATGTTTGAACTTCGGGTCGGTTTTACTTATCTTTTTGCGACTGATTGTCGCAGCTTGACTAAATCTCTTATGATCGTCATGCTCTTGTCGTATTTCACGCACACTAGCGGTGTCGCCACCGCAATAGTGTACTTTTTCGGAGAGGTGGTCAGATACACCCGTGATCCCTACGCGGCGGTTTTGCGTGAGGGGACCCCCTGCGGTTATTGCAATGCCGCGGCTAGTGCGGATGGGGTTAGCTTGCACCGGTACATCGAACAGGTTGTGACAGTGCCTGAGGTCTGCAGACAAACTTAAAATGGCATAAAACGTGAATTCTCTGCGCCCTATACATCACAACAAAACGGGATGGTCAAGCGCAAGAATCGAGTTGTTCAAGAGATGGCTCATGTCATACTTCACAGTAAACAACTTCCTTTATATTTTTGGGCTGAAGTAGTTAACACTGCTATCGATATAACTAATAGAATCTACTTGCACCTAGACACTTTGAACACTTCATATGAATTGTGGTACAGTAAAAAATCCAACATCAAATATTTTCGTAACTTCAGGAGTCGTTGATATATTCTTAGAGATCGAGAGAATCTTGAAAAATTCGACTCTCGAAGTGACAAAAGAATCTTCATAGGTTATTCTACTATTAGTAGAGCATATCGGGTGTACAATTTGCATACTAAAACGATGATGGAATCATTTAATGTTAAAGTAGATGAAAGTTCTCCAGTTACTTCTTATGATATTTCTACTTTTGTGTTGAATGATAATGATGATTCCATATTTATCTTGCCTTCTAATGATGCATCTTCTTTAGATAACACTATTGAAAATGTAGTTACATCTCACGACACTGTTACTCCCATTGCATTGCATGATTCATCTTTACTATATGAAGCTCCCAGTACATCTGTAGTTCCTCAAAACTCGAGAATCTCCAAAGATCATCCTCTGTCTAACATACTTGTAGATCCTCAAGGGGGTGTACACACTCGAAGACAATTGGAGTGTGAGTTTGCATGCTATGTTTCGTTTTTGGAACCAAAGAATATTGACGAAGCTCTTCTAGATGAGTACTAGCTTGATGCTATGCAAAAAATGCTCGATCAATTTGAACGAAATAATGTATGGGAATTAGTTGAACGCCCAAAGAAACAAAATATAATCGGTACCAAATATAATCGGAACCAAATAGATCTTTAAGAATAAGAAAAATGAGGATAGTACTGTAATTCAGAACAAAGCAAGACTTGTTGCACAGGGCTCCTCAAAAATAAAGGGAATTGATTTTGATGAAATGTTCGCCTCGATTGCTCGTCTAGAATCTATTCGTATCTTGTTTGCAATAGTTTGTCATTTTAAAATCAAATTCTTTCAAATGGACGTAAATAGTGCTTTTCTAAACAGATATTTAAATGAGGAGATGTATGTAGCACAACCAAAAGGTTTTATTGATCCAAACCATCCTGATCATATCTACTTTTTAAAAATGCTTTTTGTGGACTTAAGCAAGCTCCCCAAGCATGATATGAACGATTAAGTAAATATTTGTTAGATAAGGGCTACATCCGAAGGGGAGCGGATAGAACTCTATTTCTAAAGCACTATCAGAACAATTTCATTATGGCACAAATTAATGTTGACAACATTATTTTCGATGCTACAAAGGATAAGGATGCTGCAAAGTTCGCCAAGATAATGACGAGTTTGAGATGTCTATGATGGGCGAACTAACATACTTTCTTGTTACAAATTAATGTTGACAACATTATTTTCGATGCTACAAAGGATAAGGATGCTGCAAAGTTCGCCAAGATAATGACAAGTGAGTTTGAGATGTCTATGATGGGCGAACTAACATACTTTCTTAAATTGCAAATAAAATAGAGTAAGGATGGAATTCACCCATGACAATCCAAATATGCAAAGGAATTAGTGAAAAAGTTTGGATTAAAGAATGCCAAGAACTTCCCTACACCTATAAGTACAAGTAATAAGGGAATAGGAATAGATACCCAAGGAAAAAACGTTGATGAGAAATTATATCGAAATATGATTGGAAGTCTTCTCTACTTTACAGCAACTCGCTCGGATATTGCATTCAGTGTTGGTGTATGCGCTCGCTATCAAGCCAACCCAAAGAAGATACATCTAAAAGCGGTGATGCAGATAATTTGATATGTAAAGGGCACCGTGAATTACAACATTTGGTATCCAATGGAAACGACTCTTGATTTAATAGGATATTTAGATGATGATTGGGTTGGTTCATTGGATGACAAAAAAAGCACGAATGGAGCATGTTTTTATCTTGGTCACTATCTTGTGGCTTGGCACAGAAAGAAACAGAATTGCATTGCTTTATCAACTGCTGAAGCTGAGTATATTTCTACCGGTAGTTGTTCTACTCAATTGTTGCGGATGAAAAGTGTTTTGAGTGGCTTCCAAATTTCCACAAACACCATGACCATTCTATCTGACAATACCAGTGCCATAAATATTTTTAAAAACCCTATTTTATATTCTCATACAAAGCATATAGAACTTAGATATCATTTCTTACGAGAGCTAGTTGAATCAAATACTTTTCAACTTAATTTTATTTCCATTGATAATTAAGTAGCAAACATTTTAACAAAACCTCTAGGTCAAAAACGTTTTATACATCTAAAATAGGCTATCGGTATGAATACTTCGGTCTAGATAGTTCTATAGGCCATTGTAATGCATATTTTGATTTTTGATTGCATATCTTTTTCTACATATTTGCATTTTTGTTTCTTTGATTTTTGAATTTTTAATATGCAATGTGCTACATTCAAGTATTTTAAACACATTATTTGACTTTAATTGCATCATATTGCATCCTGGTAGTCTGATTACAATCTTTATATCATTATGGTTTAGTTGTTGAAATAATCATCTATAGTAATTCTAATTTCTTAGATTGATCAATCTCAATACCTCTTAAATTGAACTTTCGATAGTATTATTATCTTATTTAATTGTTGATGTTTGTATTAAATAGAGCTCCCATTATTGGTTGAATACTTGATAATCTTTTATATTGATGGTTGCCTATTATGGTGGAGTTTTACTTTTTCCAAAATTTTTCATATCTAAAAGATGTGGAAAGAGTTACATTCCGAAGAAAGAATGAAAACTATCACCATATGGAAGAAAAAACTACTACCCTAGTCGTCCGTTTAGTGTCTACAGCTACCACATGTTTTGAATGCATGTCGTGTCTTTGACATATTCTAATCTTAATGCTTTTGGAGATAAATACGTTCTTATGTAGAACTTTAAAAGTTCTCCTATTTTTTATAAGGCGGGATAAGACAAAGATATTCAAAGAGCCACTCCCTAGGTTTATGAAGCACGATTCAATTTGAGTATTATTGAGAATTTCAAACATTTTCAGATTTTTTATTTTATATCATTCTGAAAACTTGATGACATGATATTTCATTACTCAGCTCAATTTTGTTGTGTTGTCATTAATCAATTTAAGCTTTTAGAATTTCTATAAATTTCTATTTCGCAAAATGTGATACTATTGATATGTACATTATAATCATGCATACCTCGATGTAATTTGGAGAGTTTCGTTTAAAGTTATGGTGTTTAAATACTTACATATATATTTTCTTAATGTTTACGTCATTCTTGACCTGCCTGAGACTCTTCGAAACTTTGTTTTTAAAATTTTTTAAATCTCAGATCATCAGGGACCGGTCCCTGCCAAGAAGGCTTGTCCCCGAACGCATGTTCTAGTTTGTGCGATGGCGGACCGGTTATTCTCAGGACAGATCGGTCCGTCCACCCGACTACTTCATCCAGAGTATAGATTTTTGAATTTCATTGTGAGTTACAATATCGTTCCCACGATGCAAACTAAGATTATCCGCTAGGATAAACTTCTCTACATGTATTTGGTCGGTCATCCTACTGAGACTCGTGGTTTAAATATGAATATTCCGTTTTTGATTTGGAGCCAGATGATGAAAGATATGAAATCAACAAGTCAGCAAAAACGACTTCCTTTTCCCATGATCATTATGCGAATTCTAAGGAATCACAATGTTAATACCTATTCGACTAGCTATGAGCACAGCTTAGATACAATCAACGAGTCGACAATCGTTAAGTCAGGGCCTACGAAGCCAGTTGTCGAGGTTTCGAGTACGTCTCGTCCGTCTACTGAGACTTCTGAGGAGGATGCCTTAGTAACTTCGATTTATCGAGAGCAACAACGCTTATCGACCGAGCAGGAGCGTCTTTCCACTGAGCTCCAGAGGATTTCTACCGAACGAGTCAAAATTACGAGAAAATTAAAGCAATTTTTTACAAGCTCGGATGTTGCAACACGGACATCCCTCCACAAGATGATGACTCCGATTAGTCATCTCAGGCTTCATGCATTTTACTTTTCTGCATGTTTCTCTTGCATGATAGTAGATCCTCCCTCTTTATGTTTGTTTTGGCTTTTTTTGACAAAAAAAGGGAGATGGGAGATGAGAGATAAGAGATGGGTTGTTTTGAATGTTTTGCGATGTATAACTCTAGCTCTCTATACTCTACTCACTCTTAAACAACAATGTTTAATTAGTCTTCTACACTTTATCCATATTTTGAATGTTTTTGACAAGCTCGGATGTTGCAGCGCAAACATCCCTCCACAGGATGATGACTCGGATTAGTCATCGCAGACTTCATGCATTTCTTTGATCATGCATTTTACTTTTCTGCATGTTTTTCTTGCATGGTAGTAGATCCTCCCTCTTTAGGTTTGTTTTGACTTTTTGTGACAAAAAGGGGCAGACGGGAGACAAGAGATGGGTTGTTTTGAATGTTTTGCGACGTATAACTCTTAACTCTCTATACTCTACTCACTTTAATTCTAATATTTAATTATGATATTCTACTCTGTATCCATGCTTTTATATTATGAATAATTGTGTTACTACCGTTTTTCTTTGTCAAGAATTTATTCTTTTGCAGAGAGTACAAGACTTCAAGACTCCTAGCTGCGTCTAAGTCATAGAGTTTGTCTTAGGAGTTGTTTTTCTATTTTTGTATTTTTTGGATCGATCATGTGTGGAATTTGTCATTTGGTGATTGCGACAACTTTTCTTTATTTTCTCTTTTTGTTTAGTGAACTTTGTATATTTTTGTTTTGTCACGAAATCGTCAAAGGGGGAGATTGTTACGACATTTGTTAGCGACTTTTGTAGGAGTTTCATAGAATCTTTGGAGTCTTGAAGGGGGTAAAGAAGAAGATTCGAAGTTCAAAGGCTCGAAGGCAAAGAAACTGAAGTTCACGATCCCAAGGTATGTTTAACTAATGTTAGTGGCGATTTAATCTTCAATTAAATGATTAGAAAACATTAGAATAGGTTTAAATTGATAAAATTGAAAACTGAAAGTTTTATGTGTTCAGGGACCGCACCCTATGTGAAGGACCGGTCCCCAAAGAGATATGTAGCATCTCTGCAGCAGACAGATTGGAACTAGTGTCAAGGAACGGTCCCTAAACCCACTTTCTTATTGTTGGGCAAAGGTAGACCGTAATTTGCAAGAAGGATCGTTCCCCAGACGGCTTTCCTAGCTGTTACGCAGGGAAGGACTGAACCCACATGGAAGGACCAGTTCCTAAAGTTTTTGGGAAACTTCAGGGACCGAACCTTGTCAAGAAGGACCAGTCCGTGACCCCTATGCGACTTCCCAAATATGCAGCTTTTCAATCTATTTTTAATTTTAATTGCTTCTAAATCTATAAATAAACACCTGGGATCCTTCTAAACCGTAGGAGATCATAGAAACACGTTTTATTCCTTAAAATCCTTATTTTGATTTCTAGTTCATCTTCCACAAACAAGTTTTCGTCGTCGATTTGATTCTTTAGGTTTTAATTCATATTTTCTCTGAAGAATCAAATCGATGATTGCTTAGAAGATTCCTTCACAAAAGTTATGTTTTTCTAAGCGTCTAAATAACCACCAACAAGCCTTCTACAAGTTCCAGAAGAAGAGTTTGCGCATGGATTCACATGGGCTGTGAAGACGGTGGAGACTTCATGGATTCGAGGTTGGACACGTTGCGTGGACTTGTAACGTGTTGTGGACCTGCGAAGGAGATCTACTTCGAGCGTACTGTAAAAATTGAGTTGTTTAGTCGTTATATCACATTGTACATTGATTTTTCTTGGTGAATTTTCGTGTGATCGACCCCATAAGTTTTTTACTCTACTTTCCAACGTAAAATCTTGGCGTGTTGATTTTAATTTTCCGCATTTATTTTTATCTTGCCGAAACACCTATTCACCTCCCTCTATGTGTGATTTCCATTTTTAGATCCTAGGGTTAATCTAAACTTACGAAAACCACAGCATAAATACCAAATAAAGCCAACATATCTTATTTTCCACCAGCCCATTTGTCTCCAAATTCGTTAATATCTTATTATTGATCATAATATTTTTTGTCAAACAAGATGTGTTGACACTTTCGTTAAACGCTGTCCTGAGAGAGTATAAGGAAGACAACTATTTGTTTATAACACTTAAGGACTACTGAATCTGGTTGCCCTATATTTTATGGTCAACCCAAAAAATAAAGGGATTTCCTTTAGGGGGCATTTGGTTCGGGTTATCTTGCCAAGTTTACAGGCAATTCTGTCAGGATTACTGTGGTTGGTTTATCCAGTCTGTAATCCATCCGGTAATGCAGCATTACAAATGGTGCAAAATTACATCGAAAATATTACCGACGGGGGATGCAGGTATCTCACAGTACTAAAGGCGGATAATACTGCATATCATGTAAAATTATAAATTTACCCTCATTTAAAATTTTGAATTATCAAATTTCAAATTTTAAATTCCATATTCTAGATTTCAAATTTAGATTTTAAATTTAAAATTTTTAATTTAAATTTTAAATTTTCAAATTTTAAATTTTAAATTTCAAATTTAGATTTTAAATTTTAAATTTTTAAATTTAGATTGTAAAATTTAAATTTTAAATTTAGATTTTAGATTTTAAATTTTCAATTTTCAATTTTCAATTTAGATTTTAAATTTTAAAATTTATATTTATACTTATATTTAAAATTTAAAATTTAAAATTAAAATATTAAATATTATATTTTTATTTAGATTTTAAATTTAATATTTCAAACTTTAAATTTAAATTCAAATTTTAAATTCAATTACAAATTATATTAAAGTTATAGTTTAATAAAAAAATAATATTAAATTTGACCACAAGGGCAATTTTGGAATAGACTATTCATTATTGTCGGGATTACTGAATTTTATAAAATGAACCAAACATAATAATTCTATATACACTAATTCAATATTATATTACTACATTAAACTAAGCGCGGTAATACAAGATCAGTAGTAATCCGATTCAGTAATCTCAAATACCTGGTTATGTGGACATAACCTATAAAGCTACATAGCGCGAACCAAACACGCCCTTAACTAAAACAGCTCCTTCAACATCAAGAGCATGCATTTATGAAGATCATAAACTCCTTATAGCTTGTCTAGGCAAGTATGATAGAAATGGAGCAATTTAGAAATGGAGCAAGTATGATAGAAATGGAGCAATTTAGACTTCAGAGAGATGTATATGATCTTTAATGAACTACCAAATAAGAATTTATAAATTTCATATGCACAGCAAGTTTTCTGTTCAGTCACACAAAAATACAATAAGCTTGAATTCTTTAGGCTCGCTTCACCCTCCTTCGGCAGAAAATATAGCATAGGCAACATCATCATAAAACATAAATCCTAGAAGTCTTTAAATAGTAATTTTATGAAAAACAAATTTCAGGCTTCACATAATTGTTTCATAAGTTTATCTGTGAAAATAGTGATGGCAGTCAACTTCGAGAGAATTGCACTCCTGAAGGCTTTGGTTGAATTGCACTTCTGAAGGCTTCTGATAGCAGTCGCATAATTGTTATGTACTTAAAGATCCGTAAGGCTTTGGTTGAGACTTGAGTTTATGTAGTCTTTATTTCCGCTGTCCTGTTTATTGTAGTATTAGATTATACATGTTGGTTGCTTTGTACTGACACCATGCAAGCATAAGCACCGCAGTGGACTTATGTTGGTGGTAAATCTGTTCACACTTCAATTAGGTTTTCAAATGACTTTCCATGGTGTTCTCAAAAGGGACTCAGGGCGTGACAGATTAAATTGGTATCGGAGCGTAGGTTTGAACCATAGAGTAAACTTAAGGTATTAAGGCATATGAGAGCACAGGATTGTGATGTCAAGGAGTTAGGACTTGAGGTCAGTGAGTTTAGTCTGTTCCCAACCTAACCTAAACCCTATTGAACCTCAGGAGACATGAGGTGCAAACAATCGCCAGCCAAGGGTGGTGACAAAAAGCACTCTAGTGCCGAGGAGCCTGATGACGCTGATCGGTTTCAGCAACTCGAGGACAGGATGGAGTCCCCAAATTGGCTTGTTCAGTAGTTGGCGCAACAACAGGCAACTGCGGAAACTAAATGAGCCCCACCTCCTGTGCAGACTTCGGGTTGGGGACCCCTCATGCGAATGTTCTACCTGTTGCGGCTGGTACCTGCTGCTGCTAGTGTTGGGGTGCCACTCGTAGTCACTATGGCAGCCAATCCGATGGTTGCAGTCGCTAAGGTAGCTCCTCCCCTATTGTGTCTGCCATCTCTGTCATCAATGACGAGGTTCTCACAGTGCAACGGGCTCAGGCTAGGGTGAATTTGGCGGATTTCAAGAAATTCAATCCGCCCACCACCTTCAACGGCGAAGGCACTAACCAATGGTTGGTCAAGTGGGTTGACACAAAGGAAAAGTTGTTCGAGGACTTTTTCATCACAGAGTAGGAGAAGGTACCACTGGCTGCTCATTTCCTCGACAGGGCAACTTATCAATGGTGGAAATTTGTGAGGGTGGATCGTGTTGCCGACTCTTCCCTCCCTACCTGGAAGGCATTAAGGGATCGACTCTTCGAAGTTTTCTTTTCGAAGAGTCTGAAGCAACAGTTGGAGAGCAATCTGAAGCAACTCCTACAGAGAGAGCAGACAGTGCTAGAATATGAGTGAGAATACTCTCATATCATCAACTGTATACCGATTGTGATCTGAGAAGAACAGCACAAGGCCAAAAATTTGAGGCGGGGGGGCGACCGAACATCTATCGGCTAGTTCAATCGTCTAACCTTATTCCAAGAGATGGTGGGCCAAGCCCACTTGGTCGCACGTGGAGCAGCTGTGGCCCATGTCGAGAGGAAAGTTATAGGCAAAAATAAGGTGAAGAAACAGCACTTATACTAAATACGGGAGTGGATCATCAACATCAAGAAACCACCCATACCCCTGATCCCTCAAGCCTTGTGCACCGGCGGGCAACCAGCAGCAAGGAGCACAGACCTATGTGATCTGTGGCGGGTCTCGTAAGGTGGTTTTCTGCCCTCACCGTGCTGGCAGATGCTACATGTGCCGCCAACAAGGATTTAAGTATCCATCGGCATGGTCCGTATCCACTGTATCGTATCGTGCCAACAAGATACCGACACGATACAACCCCGTGTCGATGCCACAACTGAAAATCCTCTTTTCTTTAAATTACTAAGTGATTTTCTTAATAAAATTCAAAAGATTTGATAAAGATAACTAATAAGTAATTAAAAAATTTGTTGCTAAAAAAAATAAATATTTCATGGCATTATGTGTCGACACACATATATTTTTTGTGACCGGCACTCATCAGCACTGCACGGCATGCACCGTGCCGGCAAGTTTTCAGCACGATCCCGTACCACCGTACTTAAATCCTTGGCGGCCAATCAGCGCACGTTCGAGCTAATTGCCACCAAGAATCTTATGGCTCAGTTTGCTATTTTTGTTCCCTCTATCCCAGTGTAGCTTCGTCTGGGCAGCCCTCTACCTCGCGTCAGAATGAGGGGGCGTGCCGAGCACCTTAAGGTCTGGTGTATGCGATGAGCCGATAGGAGGATGCACCCAAGAAGGTTGTCACCAGTATAATTACTTTATATAGCATAAGAGTTAGGGCACTATTCAACACCAAAGCGACACACTCATTCTACGAGTTCACCGTGATGTCGTTTGGCCTTACCAATGCTCCAGTAGTGTTCATTGATATGATGAACCACGTATTCAAGCCGTTTCTAAATTAATTCGTGGTAGTGTTCATTGATAACATACTGATCTACTCTTGAAGCGACGAAAAACAAGAAAGGTATCTACGACAAGCTATCCAAGTCCTATGGGAGAACAAGTTGTATGTGTAGCACACTAGACTTTTGCAAATTGCGAAGTCTTAGTGAGAGAACTAGTATTTAATACTATTCTCGAAATTTTGACTGAGTCTAGAGAGCTTAGGAGTGTTTTCGATGCTTAATCGACGCAAAAACAGACTTCAGAGACCAAAATATGCAAAAGCAGCAGTTTTGACATTGTGTACCAGTACTGCTTGAGGTGTACCGATACCCAATAGAAAGTTGATGGAGTAACTTTCAAGTTTTGAGGAACTAAGAGGAGTACCAATACTAATGTTTGGGAGTATCGGTACTGATGTTTGGAGTACCCGTACGCAGTAGAAAACTGTTGCGTACAACATTCGAGTTTTGCAAAACTAGTCCTCAATACCGGAACATGTTGGTTGTGTACTAGTATTTAATACTATTCTGGAAATTTTGACTGAGTTTAGAGAGCTTAGGAGTGTTTTTGATGCCTAATCGGCGCGAAAGCAGACTTCTGAGACCAAAATATGCAAAAGAAGCAATTTTGACATTGTGTACAAGTATTGGTTGAGGTGTAACTTTCAGGTTTTGAGGAACTAAGAGGAGTACCGGTATAGATGTTTGGGAGTATCGATACTGATGTTTGGAGTACCGGAACACAGTAGAAAACTGCTACGTACAACATTCAAGTTTTGTAAAACTAGTCCTCAATACCAAAACATGTTGGCCGTGTACCAGTACTTATCTTCGTCAAGGATTAAAGTGTCGTGGCACGAGAGCGTGTCGATGATTGCCTAGTACGGTACGGCATAGGCACGCCTCCGTGCCGACACGTGGCACGTTTGCGTGTCGATGAATACGTATGACCTCCTAGTGGCACGCTCCGACAAGATTTTTTTAAATTTTTTTCTTCCTCATAAGCTCTTATAATGTTATTTTGAAAGGATTAGTCAAACAATTATGAATATTGGCTATGTATAGTTTACTCTACTCATTAATTAATATAGTGGTAAAGTTTTTTTATATGTAAAGAAAAACTATACATTATAGAGAATAGAAATTAAAATACAATAACAAAATTCACAAATACAATCCATTCAAGAAAGTTAAAAAAAGAATAACGTGATGAGAAAATCATATTTATCAACTTTGAAAAAAAAAATTTGATTTCATCATTTATTTTCAAAATTTAAAAAATTATACAAAAAAAATTTCTCAAATTTTTTTAAGATCCATATGTTGGTGCGACAAGGGATCAAATGAAGACTAGAGCAACCAGAATAGGACCACAATTACACCAATAATTTCTTTTTGTTTTTGCTTTTTAAAATAAATATTTATTAAAACTTTGAAGAAAAAAACTTTTTTCAAAATTTTTAGAAAAATTGTGAGAATTGATTAACTTTTAAAATTATTTTGATTTTATCTTTATTTTCTTGAAATATAAAAAAATTTATAAAATACAAAATTAGAGAAATATTTTTCCTCAAAATATTAATGAACATTTGCAAGATTGATCCATATTGATTCGACGAGGGACCGCTTGATAATTAGATTAACTATAATAGGACAAAAATTGCGTCGATAATTCCATTTCATTTGAATCTTTTACAAATATTTATTAAACATTTGAAGAAAATTATTTTTTTATTAAAATTTTTAAGAAAAATTGTTAGAGCTATTATAAAAATTTAGCAATAAATTATATGGCAAATAAATTAAACAAAGTTAAGTATCAATAGATTTAATTTAACTTTCAATTTTATCAGTATTTTCAATCTTCTAAACCCAAAAATAGAATTTTCAAAGTTAAAATATTTTTGTCACAAATCTTATATAAAATACTAGATCTATCCAAAAAAATTAAAAGTTTGACCATATAATAATTAAATCAAGTAAATCTATTTTCAAACTTTTTATAAACTATGGATAAAAAATTGCCTAATTTTATATTTCTTCAAAAAAAAAGCTTTACAAATTAAAAATATTCAAAAGAAAAAAAAAAACCACCAAAAAAAAAAAAAAAGAGCGGGGACACAAATACCCACACAAAAAAACCACCAAAAAAAAAAAAAAAAAAATCAGGTAGGGAGCACAAAGGCCCACCAAAAGAAAAAAAACAAAACAAAAAAACGGATAGGGTAGCCCACCAAAAAACAAAGCCAAAAAAAAAAAAAAAAAACCTTCCAAAAAAAAAAAAAACCCATAAAAAAATAGAAGAAAAGATATAGGCAGCTCAGAGAGAGGGAGGAGGGGGGGAGGGGGTCGCACAAAAAAAAGAAGAAATAATCACAAAAAAAAAAAAAAAAAAAAAAAAAGCCTGCACGAGCAACACGAGCCGCGGAACCCGCGCGGGTATCGCGCGATACCCACGTGGGTATCGCTGCACGAGGGGTGTTGCACCACCCCCTTGTACCGCGCCCTCATTTTGGGGGCACAATACGTACCGCCCCGTGCCGTACAACACGGGACGATACTTTAATCCCAGATCTTCGAGTACCGGTACTCAATACTACAAAATCTATTTTAGCACAGGTTGCAAATTCTGGGATTTGGGGAACCTTTTGGGATTTTGTGGCAATCTATATATTTCACCCTCTCCCCCATTTCACTGCTGAATGCAGCAACAAGAGAGAAGAGGTGAGTTTTGAGTCTTCTTCTTCATTTCTCCTTATTTCTTCTCACTTCCTTGCATTTCCTCTTAGCATTTCTCTTCCTCTTCCTTCTCTAGGGGACTAGGATCTTATTTAGCTAAGTGTGGAACTTGGGCTTGGAAGAAGAGTTGTTGAAGCTTCCGATATTCATCCTCAACACTTGGATTTGAGGATTAGAGTTTGCAACAAGGTTAGTAAGCTTTTTAGCATCTCTAATTTGTAGAAATTATGAGATTTTCGGTAGTATCTCTAATTTTCATAAAACTAGGGTTGATTTTGGGGTTTTTCCAATCAAGGCTTTTGAGATAAAATTGATGAATGTAGAATACTTGTATAGGTTGGAATTGAAGCCCCATTGCTTTGATTTGGAGCTTTGGCTAGGATTTCTAGCTTTGAGGTATTTTACACTCATTTTTCTTGTGATTTTTGAGTAATTTCGTTAGAGAATTTTTGGATAGTTGTGACCCCTTGGGAATTTTTCTTTGGGCATAAGAAATCAAGGGGACAACTTTGAATTGAAGATTGATCGAGATTTAGTAACTATCCAGTGGGTTCGACCTTACCGAAATTGGTGAACTCCCCCCTATGTCTTCCTTCTCTCTTGTTGAGTTCGATTAATGTTCTAGCATGCTAATTAGACTATCTATGAATTTATTAGTATGTGGTTTGATCACTTCTTGCATGTTGTATGGCCACTCTCTATAGTAGAGATATATGTAGTAGAATATATGCATGTTATGATCCATGAGTTTTCTTGCCAGTAGCACCATTCATTTGCTTGTGGCATGAATAGTTAGCTCCTATACTTGTATTATAGTTGAGTAGAGATGCATGTTCCTTGCATTGTTGGTTATCTTCTATACTTGTATTATAGTTGAGTTGAGATGCATGAGATCTGATGTAATAGTATATGTATATGCTTATGGCATTTGTAGAAATTCTCTTTTTTTTAAAACGAGTTGAGACAATGGAAATAGTAAATTAGACATTGAATCCGACCTAAAGATCGAAGGTTGAGATTCCATATTTTAGACATGATGCTTACGACTACGCTTGTTTGCCAATTATGCTCAGTCGCATATGCTTCGTAGGGTCGCTCCCTTCAAGCCGGCACTCCGGAGTTTAGCCATCACGACACCATGCTCGCCCATGTGGGATTGGGCGCCGAGATAGGATGTCGTGGGCGAGGCTCATCGCTAGAGTAGAGATGTCGACTACCACGGGACCATGAGGCACGGCACAAGCCAGGACTGTACCTTGTATGAGTCCTCGAAGATTAGGTAAAATAGCTAATTAAGCTTAACATTGAATATCACACATAATTGATGGTAATTGAACATTCATGATAGTAGTAGAGCTACTTTCCTTTTGGTCGTTATATATAGAGGCATAATAGTAATAGAGTTACTTTCCTTTCAGTTATTTCATTTTTGCTTTTACATTTAAGCCAATTTTTATTATTTATGCCTTAGTTGACCCAATGGAATAGTACGCCTCTCTTAGCAGCTTACCTATTGGGAACTATATGCTTATAATTCTCACCCCCATTAGTTGATTGTTTTTATTTCAGAGCCTTCCGCAACGGGTGACGCTAGGGATCGCGGCAAGCAAGGAATTAAGTGCCGTGGCACGGGGGCGTGCTGCTCTCCGCCTGGCACGGTACGGTATGGGCACGCTTCCGTGCCGAACCGTGGCACGCTTGCGTGCCGATGGATACGGATGACCTTCCAGTGACACACTCTGGCACGATTTTTTTTTGCTTTTTTTGTTCCCAATAAACTCTTATAATATTGTTTTGAAATGTTTAGTCAAAAAATTATGAATATTGGCTATATATAGCTTATTATACTCACCAATTACCATATTGATAATTTTTTTATATATAAAGTAAAACTATATCTCATAGAAAATAAAAATAACAATATAATAATAAAATTCACAAGTATAATAAGTATTTAACTATGTGTTTACTGTAAAACCATGTGTAAAAAAAAAAAACTTGGCACGCTCGGCACTGCACGGGCGATACCCATTGGGTATCACTCTGTCTCGAGCGATACCCAATGGGTATCACCGAGACCGCCCCCCCCTTGTACCGTTCCCCTACTGTAGGGGCACGGTACGTGCCAGCCCGTGCCGCTCGGCACGGGCGGCACTTAATTCCCAGGCGGCAAGAGAGTCATGACTAGTTAGAGCCATCCCAACTGAGCACATCTAAAAGTGGACCCAAAGCACCATTCATTTGAGTAGTGTTGAGAGGTGTGCATGTACTTATATTAGCTAGACTACCTTGGGAGCCTTGAGATGTATCTTTGATGTTTACATTTTGGGATGTTTTATGTTGAAGCTATGCATTTTAGGAGAAGTTCTTGAGGTGTACGATCTAAACTTACGTTAATACTAGTTTAGTTATGTTTACTTGCTCTGATAACCTTGTTTAGGATGTGTATTTCATCTCTGTGGATTGTATGTTGTAGACGCCTTGTGTGTACCGAGGGGTGTCTTGTACACACAGCAGGTTTGTACACGTGTCGGAGGCTTCCGCTAGGGCCACACAGCAGGTCTGTACACATGTCAAAGGCTTCCGCTAGGGCCACACAGCAGGTCTGTACACATATCAAAGGCTTCCGCTGGGGCCCAGGGCATGACAGTATGCCAAACTCAAGTGTGACTTTTGACTCCGCAAGGTGGCATTCCTAGGGCACATCTTACCTTAGAAATTTCAAGGGACCCTAAAAGCATGGACGTCGTGGAGGCTGTCGAATGGCCACGACCAACTAATGTGACTGAGGTTTGAACTTCCCTAGTCGGGCTACTATCAGCAATTTGTAGAGGACTTTTCCAAGATCGTCAGCCTGCTAAACCCTTTGACTCAAAAGGGAGAAAAGTTCTATGGAGTCCAGAGTGATAGAGCAAAACTCGAGCATATTTACGCAAGTTCCAATTCTATATTGTCAATTTTCAGAGAGGACTTTGTAGTTTTATTGTGATGCCTTCCGAATAGGTTTGGGTTGTGTAGAGATGCAGAATGTTAAGGTCATTGCCTATGCTTCGCATCAACTGCAGAGCTACGAGGAGAATTATCCGATGCATGACCTTGAACTTGCGGTTGTGATCTACGCTCTGAAGTTGTGAAGATATTATCTCTATAGGGTGTGTAGTAAGATGAATACGGATCACCAAAGCCTCAAGTATTTGTTTACACCGAAAGAATTGAATCTAAGGCAAAGGCGATGGCTCGAGCTTTTAAAGGACCACAATATGTTGATTCAATACCATCCAGGGAAAGTGAATATGGTGGCCGGCGTCTTGAGTAGAAAACACTTCCCTGCCGAGTTGTCAATAATGATTACCGAGCAGGATCGCTTGGTTGAGGAGTTTCATCAACTAGAATTGAAGGTGGTGCCCCTAGGCAGGGCTGCTCATCATATGGCCTTGGTACTACAGCCCATCTTAGTGGACAAAAATCAAACTAGGCAGTAGTCCGACCAACACATCTAGAAGCTGATGACCGAGGTTGAGAAGAAAAATCAAACGAATTTAGCATTCGCCCTAACGGCTCTTTTCTATTTCGGGACCATTTGAGTGTACCTGACAATGCAGAATTGAAGAAAATCCTATCTGAGGCACTCCGATCTCCCTATATGGTGCATCCCAACGGTACCAAAATGTACTGAGATCTAAAGCAAAGTTACCGATAGCCAGGAATGAAGGCGGATGTGATGCAGCACATGGCACAATGTCTAGTATGTCAGCAGGTTAAGGTCAAGCACCAGCAACCTGCATGAAAACTACAAAACCCTCTCTGTGCCTATGTGGGGATAGGTGGAAGCAAATTACTATGGATTTCATCTTGGGATTGCCTTGATCATAGCAAAACAACGATGCAATCTAGGTCATTGTTGATCGGTTGACGAAATCAAGCATTTTCTACCAATCCACACTACTTGGTTAAGGGATAAATTAGCACAACTTCATATTAACGAAACTGCCCAACTACACTAGGTGTTGGCGTTGATCGTGTCTGATCAGGACGTGCTTCATGTCACAATTCTGAAAAGGTTGCATCAGTCCTAGGGCACAAAGTTGATTTTAGCTCTACATTTCACCTTCAAAGCAACGGCCAATGAGTGTGTCATATAGGACCTCGAAGACCTGCTCTGCAACTGTGCGCTTGATTATAAAGATGGATGGTTTAAGTACCTACCCCTGGTGGAGTTCGCATACAACAACAGTTGCCAAGCGAGCATTGAAATGGTGCCCTATGAAGTATCGTATAGGCGCAAATGTCGATCTCCAATCAGTCGAAACGATGTGAGAGAGCGAAAGGTTATCAGGCCGAATTTGGTGAAAGACATTGAAGCGAAGATCCAGTTCACTAGACAGCGGCTCTTGACTGCCTAGAGTCAGCAACAGTTATACTGACAAATGCCAACGCAAATTGGAGTTTCAATTTGGTGATCATGTGCAACTCAAGGTTCTGCCCGCAAAGGGAATTAAGCGATTTGGGCTACGGAACAAGGTGAGCCTGCAATTTATTGGCCTATTTGAGAGTATGAAGCGCATCAACCCCATTGTATACCAAGTTACCAACTGGAAATTCCGCCGAGCCTCATCCGTGTGCACAATGTATTTCACGTGTCCATACTTCGGAAGTGCATACCTGATCTTTCTCATGTGATCAATCCGACTACCATTTAGTTTCGAGAGGATTCGAGTGTTGAGTAAACTCTGAAACAACTATTGACACGCCAAGAGGAAAAACTGCGGAACAAAACTATTCTGTATGTTAAAATTCAATAGGAGAATCAAGAAAAGCACAAAGCCGCTAGGAAACTAGAATATGTAATACTAGAGCAGTATCCATGCCTGTTTTCTGTTTCAGGGGATGCATAATCAAGTTTCGAGAACAAAACTTGATTTAAGAAGGGAATGATGTAGTACCCGAGACTAATAAATTCTAAAGTTAAGAAACTTATATGTAAATTCTTACCATGAAAGAGATAAAATATTTACAAATTGAGGAGCTTATGTGGCTTATGTGCTAAATTCATGGTGTAATGAATTAGAGAGACGATTGAGAGGGCATTGTGCCAAAGATAGGGACCCTTGGTGCAAACTTACAATCCTATATAGGGGAACCCCAAAGGGTCACCCTAATCTTCTTCACACATCCATCTTTCTCTCTCTCAACTAGTGCACCCCCTCCCTCTCCCCTTTACCCGACGGCTCTCCCTCCTTCCCTATAGCCAGCGACCACTTACCAAAGCCCTAAGTTGGTGAAGCATGGGCCGAATCTCATCATCTTTTTTCTCATATTCCTCGAAGTGGATTCCGAGAAAAATCTTCGATAAATCGATCTAAACCCCAAACTTGATGTTAGGAGTATAGGGCATGATCAAGAGACTTTTAAAACCATGAATTAACACTCGTCTCAAGAAAATCCGACAGGAAATCAATTTAAGATTTTGGACATCGTTTAACGCACTGTTTGTGTGTCTAGTTCCGGAACTCAAGTGTTGTTTTCTCGAACCCAAGAGGCTTAAGCAGTAATTAATGTGCTAATTCCGAAAATCAAATTAATGAAAATTTATGTTCCAGAACACATCGTCGTGCGTTGTTGTCACATACAAAGGTTGTAATTGATCCTAGTTCATTCTAAATAGGTCTGGGAAGTTCCTAGGGACTCTTGATCGAGTTGTGGACTTGAGGATCATAGTGCATAGGTGGGTGCTTCGATCCGAAGTTGGTATAGTTGTATATACTTTGTTTTCCTTTCATTCATTCCTGGTAATTCATACTTGCTTGGATATTCTCTTTACTAGTTTATTATCCATAATTGAAATTATAGCATATTTTCTTGATGTTATGCATTTGTCAATGCTTATTCATTGATACTTGAGTAGTAAGGAATAGTAGCCTATTATATGAGGTTTTCTATCACGCTTGTGGGTACAGAATATTTGTCGTTTTATTGATACTCTATGCGGGTTCGTCTTGACTTCTAGACTTTGTTTGTGGACATTGGATTGAGTTGGAAGCCAACCTGTAAAACCCAGGACACACCCATCATGGTATATGGCAGCTCATTTGGGTGTAGGGGCAGAAGCCCAAGGTCTATATGACAACTAGTAAGGATTGGGGAGTATACTCGACGAATTGCCTATTCGTTTGATGCCATAGCACATCCACTTCAAGATATAATGTAATTGACTCTTATTACAAGTAACATTCACCGTTCAATTTATCATATGCTCTATTGTTGTTATCTTATTATGTTATTATCTTCTTAGTTGTCTTTTCTGTTGACCGATAGATACGACATGCCTTCGATGGCTCGTGGCTAGTTTGCCACCTAAACTATCTTCACGAAAAATTTATGTGCTTTGGACTAAAGAATTGTAATAAACTAAGATAATCAATACCTTACTTTGAATCATGGAAGATGTTAAGTGATGTACTTAAAAGATTCGTAAGGCTTTGGTTGAATTTATGCAATCTTTATTTCCTCTATCTTGTTTAATGTAGTATTAGATTATGTATGTTGGTTGCTTCGTGCTGACGCCGTGCAAGCACAAGTGCCGCGGTGGACTTATGTTTGTGGCATATCTGTTTACGCTTTGAGTAGGTTTTCAAATGAACTTCCACCGTGTTTTCAAAAAAAGGCTCAGAGCGTGATAGTCTCTCAATACTATAAGGTTTATTGTTTTTCATGGTTGCCAAACAAGAGAGATTGCACACTAATCTACAACAAGCAAAAAGGTGAGTAAATGTTAATTTTGTATTGGCACATAAAGATTGTCATGCCACTAGCATAGGGCATGTTGGCGTGCCATCGACACAACCAAGGATTTAAGTGCCCATCAGCACGGGTCGTATCTACTATGTTGTATCGTGCCAACAAAATATCGGCACGATACAGCCTTCGTGCCGATGGCTCAACTCAAAACTCTCTTTTCTTTTAATTAGTATGTAATTTTCTCAATAAAGTTCAATATATTTGATAAAGATACATAATAAACAATTAGAATATTTTATTGCTAAAGAAAGTAAATATTTTATATTATTATGCGTTGGTACAAGTATATTTTGTGACCGGCACGCATAGGCACGACCAAGCACACATCGTACCGTATCATGTCAGCAAGTTTTCAGCACGATCCCGTACCACGCCACTTAAATTCTTGGACACAACACAACACACTAGCACGCCTCGGCACACCTATTTTATATATCGGCTATGCCAGACCATGCCAACTGGCACAACAATCCTGTGAGGTGCTCGCCGATTTTACTTCATTAATTGTAAGTTTTTAACTTAGGTGGGGAAGAACTAATCTATTTCGTATATCTTCAATTTGGACCATGGATGAACGCCTCCCTACAAGTTTCGAAAGCATCTTGCATAACTAGCAATTATTCTAACAAAAATAAGAGTACTTAACACTTCAAAATCTAACAATAACTTCGAAAAACATCTTACATAACTAGCAACTATTCTAATAGAAATAAGAGTACTTAACATTTCGACATCTAACAAATGATTGACTGTTCTTTATCCAATTTCTTTCGTTCCTTTGAGCAACAAAAAGCCACATAAGCTATTGGTTATTGAATCCAAAAAATTATGGTGATAATTTTCATCCTATACTACTGATCGTAGCGACAAACTTAATTGGCAACCAAAAAATAGTGCAGATAAAACAGTATGAAATTTCAAATGATTTTCTCTTTTCTCTTACCAATGCATCTGCTTCCATTCCAGCCACTCCAGAAAGTGAGCCACAAAGCACACCCCCATCACCTTGCAAGCAGCGGTATAACTTCACACCTTCACGAACAGAAATATCTAACGAATCCATGCACCCACTATTAGACGAAACGGCTAAAACATATCTTCGGGCTAATTCAGGCCATGTGAGTTCATTTAGAGTTAGTATATTGATCTTTGTGTCTTTTGTAATAAAGGAGTTGTCAACTTCTTTTTTTCTTCCTCGTCTTGGTTTTGATTCTCTGACTTCAATATTTGGATCCACAAAAATTGCAGCCTTCTGCACTAGCTCATGAATAAGAAGTTTCAACAAAGAGGTATGAGCCTTTGCCAAAGCTATGCCACTGCACCTGCCAAGGGTGCGTTCTGCCAACTTAGCCTGTGAAGCCTCCCTGGCAGAAGCCGTTTCAATAGGAATTAACATTGGTCGATTCTCTCCACTAGCTGAATCAGAGTCATTAGTTGGCAACACATTTAGGCAACTTCCATTTTCAGTAAATACCGAGGTTTGATCCCGAAAATGGTGAATTTCTTTTGCTTGTTTCTCCTTACTGGAGCCAACAGGCCATGGATCAATAAGTTCTTCTTCTAGATCCTCAAATGACGGAGGATCCTTCAGACCAAAAATTTCATGAAAGCGCCATAGAAATTCCCATATCTGTATAATGTGATAAAATAATAAAAAGTAAGAATAGTAAGACAAGAAACAGCCAAATAGGCATAGAAGATACTTTTTTAAACAATAAAGTATTTATTTTTGGGGTTTTGCTATTTAGTTTCTTGAAAACTCATTTAATCACAAATATACCATTATAAAATCTAAATTTACATATATACCACCCAATCCATTGTTTTTTTTTTCTTTTTTGCTTGTTTGTTAGGGATGCTTTCTCTGTGCAAGAGGGTATATATATAAGAAATTAAGTTTTTGAAAGGTACAAATGGAAATTCAGATTTTACAGAATTTAGAATTTACAGTGATACATAATTGTATATAATTTACAGTGGTAAATGTGTAAATATCTATCTTTCAAATGACGACTAAAGTACCTGGAAAACATTCCCAGCCAACTCAGCCGGCAGTTTACTGCTGATAGGTTTTCCAGGAGGAGATTGATGATCACCTAAATGGTGTCCTTCAGCAGAATCCTGCAGCCTAGGTACTTTGTATAAACCATATGAGACAGCTTCACCACATTTCTCTCCATTCTTCTGTGTGGCTGAGAACAACCCACTAGCAACAGTCAAGGATGTTGAAAAGTCATTCCTATCGCTTAAAAATTGGTATTGTGCACAAGCACGGGAGCCCGGAAGGTTCTCGATGATTTCCTGCACAAATCCCACATCCAATCCAAATCTATCCTGGTTTAACCATTCTGCAAGTGACTCACATGTAATTACCAGATCAAATTCATTCTGGACAATTTGAGGAATGCTATTATGGGCAAAAGAAGAGCTAAATTTCATTAAAGGACCATAAAGCTCTATGTTTTGTTGATTTTGATTGTCGGATTTTAATGACGAAAACCCATTATTGTGCCTACAGCAAAACTGCAAGTTGCCTGACTGGTTGTATGCTTGGCGGCAGGCGTCAACAAAAGTACGAGACAGAATCTTCCACACTGAAGATGGTGATTCCCCTTCTACATAGATTTCTCCAATTTGGTCCCTCATGCAAAGTTTTTTCTTCAAAAAGCCCACACAACTTTTTGATTCAGAAATAGGTTTTGGCATGAGTAGCTTTTGAATATCCTTTTGCATAGAAGATTTATCCATTCCTGTACCATCGAAGTCGCTGCTAAAACATGACAAAAAATCTTGATCTATTTCACAAGGATCTATTAGGAGCATCGAAATTTCATCATCTTTATCCTTGCTTGCATCAAAAATTGCACTGCTACTTCCTGTTCTCTCTGCGATATCAGCTTTACAAGCATTGTTATGTAAAAGAACAATTGATGCGTTAGGGATTGGAAACTCTGAACAGGGTATCCTTCTCACCTTAAAGACAGGACCAGTATTTCCCCCATCAGAAACCTCACATTCAAAAAGTGAACCTGTATACTTATCATGCCAAACTGATGTAAATCCAACAGGCCAAATCTGCTTGCTGTCATGATATGTCGATCGCAAATCAATTTGTCCCAGATCAGTGACAAAGAAATCTTCATACTGAACTGGGAATTCGACCTAGAATTATGATAAAAAGATGTAAGGTCAAATGTGAATTGTCATAAGTCTAGTGATATTGGGGAAGGCAAAGATAGTGAATAAAATCTTGTTTGAGTAGATATGACATAAACACTAAACAAAGTACATTTATCTATACACACCAAAAAAGCAAGTTGCATGTATTTGTGATAAGTGTGAGTGCATGATGAATTGTTAGTCATCTGATATGTAAATATAATTTAATGTGGGAAGAAAATAAATGAGGCCACAACATTACCAATAGAAACAAAAACACTCTACTTACACCAAAGTGTCGAGACCCACGACCATCATTTTTATCCATAAGATATTTCGGAGCACTTGAAAAACTTCTGACATCCATGAAGAGAGATTCCATGGCTTCAGTATCTGATGATGGATCAACAACACTGCTGCCCCTCAAGCAGTCTTGGTTTTCGGCGAAACTAGTTGACATTGAAACACTTGAGGAGTCTCTTTTCCTTCTACGAGTAGGCGGTAGTCTCCGTAATATGCCCGAACCATCACTTCTATTATCTATGTCCATAGAAGTGAAACTTGAATTTATACCAACTTGAGAAAGATCAAATGCTGATACAAAATCATTTCTACCTGTAACAGAATAAAGACAGCATGAATTACACTAGTCTTTAAGGCCGTGTAATTCACAAGAAACCTATCCTTTCCATATTTGTCAAAACTAAAGGAACACCCTAACATTTGCCTAATAATATTGAATTGTAAACTCAATATTTGAATAGAAAGGGACAAATATTCCTATAATCGAAGACTTGAAGTGGAATTAGAGAACCTTACACCTAGTCACTGATGTATACCTTCTGAACTTGTTTTGAAAGCTCCAGTTGTTGTTTGAACATCTTCTCTAAAATAACAATCATTCTTTGTGTGGGGGGGGCTCAATTGTGCCAATGGTGCAATAAATTCACCCAAAAAAGCTCCATCAGGATAGTTTATTCTGCAAACATCAAGTACATCAGTTCCTAGCAGCAAATATTTCCAATGAAACACAACAAGAACATAACAGGAAAAGACTGTCTGATTGTTTGCGCAACTATGCTATTGGAATAAAAAGGTTCAAGAGAGTTTACTTAGCATAAAATGCAAATTAGAACGAACTAGATGGAAAGCGGGACCCATTGAAGTTGACCAGTGAAGTAAATTTGATAGAAAAACAGCAGTGTGTTGTGAGCATATCAAATTATATACATATACATTCACACATATAAATATACGCACACACATACATGTGTACATACATATACACACAAACATGCATATATACGTATATATACATACACGCACATACATATAAACTTACAACACATACATACATTCACACATACATACATACACACATAATATATACATACACACACGCACATTATGTATGTATGTATGTATGTATGTATGTATTTTACACACACACACACACACACACACACACACACACACACATATATAGAACTAGGCTACTATACTATTAATAGCACCAAGTCATTGGTGCTAGCAGGTTTTTGACCCTTGGATGAAGGGATGTGCGGTTAGGGTAATAGTGGGCCCCTAGGGTTTAGTGAGTGGTTGGAGAAATAGCATGATCTAAGGGGTGGAAATGATCAAAGGGGTAGATCTAACGGTAGAAAACTTGGTAGCACCAAGTGCTTGGTGCTATCGATAGCATAGTAGCCGGACTATATATATATATATATATATATATATATATATATATATATATATATATAGAGAGAGAGAGAGAGAGAGAGAGAGAGAGAGAGTCCGGCTACTATACTCTTATGAGTACGATCGACTTCGTACTCATAAGTTGTTTTCGATGATAGAGTTTCCGAATCGACAATCCATTCCGTTAAACATGATTTAGAGTATTTGAAACTTCTAGAAACTAAATTTCATAATTTTTTGTCATCATTTACCTTATGATCAAAAGATCTCAAAATTGACAATTTTTAACGACCGATATAGGATGCTTACTAGTTTAACGGTGTAAAAGAATCGAAATAAGTTGAATTTTTTATAGAAAATTTTATTCACTATCTAGATATAGATCCATAACTCCGATCTTAAATTGAAGAATCTGATCCACTATTTTTAAGAGGCCGTTTGATTTTGACCGTTCATTTTATGCTCACTTGATGGACTTTATTATAATTTTGAAAAAATACGAAATTTAGTTTCTAGATGTTTAAAATGCTCTAGATCATATTTAACGATATGGATCGTCAATTCGGAAAGCTGCATCATCGAAAATAACTTATGAGTACAAAAGGGTCTATACTCATAAGAGTATAGTAGCCATACTAAATATATATATATATATATATATATATATATATATATATATATATATATATATATATATACGGCCACTATACTATCAGTAACAAGGAGTCCTCCATGCTACCAAGTTGTTTTCAATGATGCGGCTTCCAAATCGACGATCGGTTCAGTTAGACTTGATTTATGCTATTGAAAATATCTAGAAATCAAATTTAAATTTTTTTCGACATCATTTACCAAGTGATCAAAGAGTTTCAAAAGTTGACAGTTTTAATGGCCGATGTGGTATGTTTATAAGTTCAATGGTGTAAAATAATCCAAAGAACGTGAAACTTTAATAGAAAATTCTACTTAACATAAAGAGCAAGATCAATAGCTACCTAGAATATAAAGAGCAAGATTAATAGACTTGATCTTGAGTATTTGAAATAACTGAAAAATAAATTTCATGATTTTTTGATATCATTTGCCTAGTGATCGAAGGAGCTCAAAATCAAAATTTTAATAGTCGTGGTGAGTCACTTGCGAGTTTGACAGTGTAGAAATATCCAAATCACGTCAAATTTTGATAGAAAATTCTTTATACTGTATAAAGTAAGATCAATATCTTTGATCTAAAATTTTAGTGTCATATCATCACATTTTGTGAGATTTTATTTTCAGCCGTTAATTTTGAGCCCTTTCGATCACTAAGCAAATGATATCGAAAAATCGCAAAATTTATTTTCTAGGTATTTCAAATATTCTAGATCAAGTCTAATGGAGGAAATCGTCAATTCGGAAGTCCCAACATCGAAAACGACTTATAAGCACAGAGAGCTCCGTGCTTATAAAAGCATACCAGCCGCGGCCCACACTATACATATATAGAGAGAGATGTATGCATGTATACATATCAGTGTCTGAAAAGGCGCGAGGCGCAAAAAGGCCCAAAAGCCTTTCGGAGCCTAGGCGCAAGGCGCGCGCCTCAAGAAGGCGAGGCGCAATTCTAATAAAAATAAAAAAAAAATTAACAAACATGATTTAAATTGATATTTTACATTAAAAAAAATTCAAAATAGCTATACAAAAACAAAATAACCATAAAAAAATAAAGAAATCATATGTATAAATGTTCTCAAACTAAAAAGAAAAAAAATTATGTCTCACCTTTCAACTTAAAAATGCTTGATGCCTTGTTGACATTGGGGGAAGAAAGAACGACCAAGAAAAAATAAATAAATAAATATTCAAATTATGATTTTTTTTCTCTTAATATTTTAGAGTATATATTGGAACAAATCTAAGACTGGAAAATCCAAACCCTAGACACATTAAATTTAAATATTACGAGGTGCGTCTAAGGCCTGAGCCTCATGCCCTGAGGCGCCGAGGCGCGCGCCTTTTCAAACACTGATACACATATATATATATATCCACACAGTTGGGCTAGAATACTAACGATAGCAAACGGGCTACGTTGCCACCCATTTGTTTTTGATGATAGAGCTTCCAAAACAACGATCAGCACCATTACATACTAAGCTTGTAAAAGCACCAAGCAATTGGTGCTTATAAGTTTTCTATCGTTAAATCTATCCCTTTGACTAATTTCATCCCTTAAATCCAAGGTTCGAAGTGCCGTAGCATGGGGGCGCGCCGCTCGCCGCCTGGTACGGTACGGTACTGGCACGCTTGCGTGTCGACACGTGGCACGCTTGCGTGCCGATGGATACGCATGACCTCCCAGTGGCACGCTCTGGCACGTTTTTTTTTTTTTTTTTGTTCTCAATAAGCTCTTATAATATTGTTTTGAAATGTTTAGTCAAAAAATTATGAATATTGGCTATATATAGCTTATTATACTCACCAATTAACATATTGATATTTTTTAAATATATAAAGTACAATGGAGTTTTTGTTCAAAATAACCCTCTAAATTTTATAATTTGCGAAATAATCTTATCAAAATTTTATTTGTAAAACTAACTCTATTTTTGCCATATCAGCTTGCCATATCAGCGCCACATACAGAAAGCTCACCGCCTTCTAAAGACGGTGGACCGCCTTTAGCTATAATTTTCATAATTAAGTTAATTTCAAACAAAATTACAGAGAGATACGTAAACAAAATGAGAATGTGGGTGCGAGTCAGATTTTTAAGAGATTTAGGTTGTTATTGTAGAAAGATAAGATAACATAAGAATGAGGGTACCGATTAAATTTTTAAAATATTTAGATTGTTATTATTCATTAACTAATATAAGAAGGAAAAGAGATAAAAAATATTTTTAATCATAGAACCTAAATCTTTAAAAGATTTAGATTGCTATTAGTTAGTAAATAATAACAACTTAAATCTTTTAAAAATCTGATTTATAACCACATTCTCATTTTATCTTATCTCTTTACTTTTTATATTAGTTAGTAAATAATAATAATCTAAATCTCTTAAAGATACTCACATTTACTAACAACCTAAATTAGCTAGTGAACAAATAACTTAAATCTCTTAAAGATTAAAATAATAAAAATAAAAAATATATACCGTACAATATGTGATTTTTTAAAAAAATAACAAAAAAAAAATACTCTACGCATGTGATTAAAAAAAAAAAAAAAGGGAAAAACTGTTGTGCCGCTCGGCACGGCACGGCGATACCCCATGGGTATCGCCATGTCTCGAGGGTATCGCTCGAGAAGCGCGCGGGGGTGGCGGAGGGTATGATACCCCCCTGTACCGTGCCCCCATTTGGGGGCACGGTACGAGCCGAGCGGCACAGCCGACACTTGATTCCTTGCTTAAATCATGCTATTCCACCAACCACCCACTAAACCCAAGGGGCAGACTATCATCCTAACCGTACATCTCTTCATCAAGGGCTAAAAATCTACAAGCACCAATGACTTAATACTTTTAAAAACATAGGAGCTCAATTCTATATATATATATGAGCTAGGCTCCTATACTATCTATAGTATCGAAGCTCTGCTCTGATACTATAGTCTCGATTTCGATCTTAGGGTGCTCAAATCAACGAACCACACCGTTAAATATGATCTAGAGTTTATGAAGTTCTTAGGAATAAAATTTTAATTTTTTCGACATCGTTTACTTAGTAAGTAAATACTGTCAAAATGAACGGTGGAAATTGAACAATCTTTAAAATTTAAGGATAGGACTTTTAAATTCAAGATCAAGAATGTTGATCTTGATTTAAATAGTTTAAAGTATTTTCTATCAAAATTTGAATAAATTTAGATTCTTCTACACTGTTAAACTACAAACTCGCCATAGTAGCCATTGAAAATTAACAAATTTTGAAATGGTTTGATCATAAAGTAAACTATGTTGAAAAAATATTAAAAAAAAAAAATCTAAAAACTTTAAATACCTTAGATTAATTTTAACGGTGTGGATCGTTGATTTGAACACCCTAAGATCGAAAACAACACTATAATACAGAAGCTCCGGTACTATAGATAGTACAGGAGCCTAGCTATATATATATATATATATATATATATATATATATATATATATATAGCTAGGCTCTTATGCATTCGAAAGTACGGAGGCCTCCGTACTTGTAAGTTGTTTTCAATGATGGGACATTTGATTTGACAATCGGTTCCGTTAAACTTGATCTACAATGTTGGAATTATCTAGAAAACAAATTTCATAATTTTTGACATCGTTTGCTTAGTGAAGAAGTAGCCCCAAAATGAGCAGGTAAAAATAAAAATCTCATAAAAAATAGTAATAAATGACTCAAATTTCAAATCGAAAATATTGATCTTACTCTTGATGTTAGGCAGAATTTTCTATTAAATTTAAACCTAATTTGAATTGTTTTACATAGTTAAACTTACAAACGCGTCACATCAACCGTTAAAATAATAATTTTTGAGACTCTTTGATCACTTGGTAAATGATGCCAAAAAATTATGAAATTTAGTTTCTAAATAGTTCTAATAGCATAGATCATGCCTAACGGAGCCGATTGTCAAATCAGATATCTCATCATCAAAAGCTTGAAAGCACGAAGGCCTCCGTACTTTCGAAAGTACAAGAGACATACTCTATATATATATATATATATATATATATATATATATATATATATATATATATATATACGTGCCTCCGTACTTTCGAAAGTACAAGAGACATACTCTATATATATATATATATATATAGAGAGAGAGAGAGAGAGAGAGAGAGTTAGGCTGGTATGCTTTTATAAGCACGAAGCCCTCCATGCTTATAAGTCGTTTTCGATCTTGGGATTTTCCAATAGATGATTGGCTCTGTTATACTTGATCTAGAGTATTTAAAGTAACTAGAAAATAAATTTCACGATTTTTCGATATCATTTGCCTTGTGATCAGAGAGGCTCAAAATCACGTGAAATTTTAATGGTCGTGGTGAGCCGTTGGCAAGTTTAACGATGTAGAAATATCCAAATCACGTGAAATTTTGATAAAAAATTCTGTATACTATATAAAACAAGATCAATATTTTTGATCTAAAATTTTAGTGTCATATCATCACATTTTATAATATTTTTATTTTCAGCCGTTGATTTTGAACCCTTTCGATCACTAGACAAATGATATCGAAAATTTGCAAATTTTATTTTTTAGATACTTTGAATACTCTAAATCAAGTCTAACAGAGCCAATCGTCAATTCGGAAGTCCCAACATCTAAAACGACTTATAAGCACGGAGGGCTCTGTGCTTATAAAAGCATACAAGCCACACTATATATATATATATATATATATATATATATATATATATATATATATATATATATATATATATATATAGTCCGGCTATGGTGATTATAAAAGTACCAATCACTTGATGCTTAAGTTTTTCACCGTTAGATTTATCCTTTTAATCAATTCTACCCCTTAGATCATGCCATTCCACCAACCACCCACTAAACCCTAGGGGCCCACTATCATCCTAACCCAGCATCCTTTCATCCAAGGGCTGAAAACTTACAAGCACCAATGACTTGGTGCTTTTAAAAGCACAAGAGCTCAATTCTATATATTGTGTGTGTGTACACACACATATATGTATATGTATGTACATTGTATATATATATATATATATATATATATATATGTGTATGTATACATATATCAAGCAGACAAACAGTTTAGAAAAAGTATGAAATGACAATTGTACAACTTTTTTAATATTTTAACTCTATTCTTATTATTTTAAGTAAGGAGAGGATATCAATCAACATGTCCGCCTAAGAACACAAGGGGCGAGTTTTAATCAAGGGCAGTGCATTGGCTTAACTTGTATAATGGTGATAGAAAGTTTACAAATTAAATTTTAAGAAGAATAGATCTATAATGCCTACATGGAACACGTCAATATTCTTATTAAGTAAATGTTTTCCTTCTTTGGACCACTGTAGATGATAAAATATTGTTTTGTTCTCCCCACAGGTTTGTTTTCAAGTCTCCAACATAAGATTCTTCCTCATACCTGAAATTCTGACATTTGTGGAATGTCTCGCACTACTAGGTACATATAGTAAACAACATAAATCAAACAACTGATCTTGTGGAAAAAAATCACTGTCACCATTGAATCCATTTCGAACATTTTTCACCTTGAAAAGTCAAGAGAACAAATAACAATAGCAGTTCTGAAAGTAAGGGCACTTGTCAATTGTAGCTCAGTCATAATCTGAGTCAGCAGTGAGGCAAATAAATTTGAAAACTTGATAGACCTTTAATTTGAGCCTCCATTTGGCCAATTACTCTTTAGAGTAGAGCCAAATTTAGGTTTAGGGAAATACTTATCTGTCAATAATCTTAGTTCAGTCACTAACGGATTATTACGGCACCAATCATTCTACACTATTATCACAAATATTAATGAGCTACTTCTACCAGTCACATTCTGAAATTTGTTTTCTAGAAAGTATAGGCACTTAAAAGCTCTCAGCAGGAGTGTACTAAATAACCAACAAAAATAATGTTTTAACTTTCATCGAAATCCCTCATTGAGGCATTATAGTTGAAACCAGCTGGTCGCATATCTTTATGCACTCTATTTCCCCGTTTGAATGTCTCTAGTTAATAGCTTTTGCGAGGTAAAAAATTGTGAAGGCCTCTCATGCTTCCTCTTTTAGCCTTACGGTACAGATTCCTTTAAGAAATTAATCTATTTCAATGTCTGTGGGTGGATATATTTATTATTTTCTGAATAAATAGATTTAGCAGAATAAATGATGTAAGGCTTCTCTTTCATATTTCTCTCTATTGGTTACACTTACATAATGGCCCGATATTTACTACTCTCAATTTGTAAAAGGAAGAAATGAAAAGAAAGCAAATTGAGAAAGCACAACCCAATGGTGAATTGTTGAGAAAGCAAATTGAAGTAGTATCCACAAAATAAGTTGACAAGCTCCATTTTAATATGATACAGATGAAAACCCCATTTCTAGTAAGTACATGGTTAAGATCAGCTAAACACGAAACACCAAGTCTTGGTCTCTTTCTTATAATGACAAATTCAGAATTAATTCTACCCTAAATCAATTCAAACATCAACCATACTATGATCCTATTGATTGTAGCATGAGAAGAAAAGTGAGGATGCCGTATTGTACTTACGGGCAATAGTTCACAACAAATGCCTAATTAAGATCCTCAAAGAAAAGCTTCTAGTTTGACTAAACAAATTCTGCTGCACATTACTTCCCAACAAAAGAGACTCTATGTACCACCATATCCAGACAGCAAAAGGAACAATTAAGCAACACAATGAGAACTTGAAGTTGAGCAATAGGCAGTGTAACATATCGAGGATCAGAATAGGAGAAAAGGCATTCAACCTTTTATTCCTAA
Organism: Tillandsia fasciculata; assembly: GCA_029168755.2. NCBI lineage: Eukaryota > Viridiplantae > Streptophyta > Magnoliopsida > Poales > Bromeliaceae > Tillandsia > Tillandsia fasciculata. The sequence goes on along the minus strand of CM054949.1, from coordinate 15,551,686 downwards.
CCAAAAACGATATCCAACAAAAAGCTTAGAAAAGGCTCAATCACCCTACCCAAAAACAATATCCAATAAAAAAGACATTCAACCTTTCATTCCTCCAAATTTACAATGTCAGATCGATTAAAACTAAATGCACATATTTGGGTTCAACTTTATTTCCTTCCTATTCTGTTGTACAATATCAAAACTCTTTTAAATTAATATATTGTTTCTTAAGTTAGCATCCATTTCTTCTAGCTGGAAACATCCATCTTTCCTATAGAACAACACCTGCAGGCTGCTGCAAAAGGATAAAATTGTTAATTACTAAGGCAAGACATCAAAAAAGAAGTTAGGTATTATTAGTCCCTTCTGCTCCCCATTTCTTTAGTTTCTCTCTTTTATTTTACTCAAACAGTTTTCAGCTGGAATCACCACAGCTCTCATTTTGATGTTATTTTTTTATGAGTTACAATTGTCGAAGGAGGATTATTAACAAACATTAAGTTTAATGGAGAAAGGATTCATGTAGGTAACCACAATTAATAGGGAACACAAGGTTAATCTTTTTCCATACATCGTCAACCTCTTCCTTTTTTAGTCTGCCATTATAAAAAAATATTATTAAAGCATTTGTTTCAAAGTAAAATTTTCTTCCTTTCCTTTATCCACATTCCACACTATGACATATCAATCATCTTTGTGAACTTTATACATTTTTTTTCCAATGCTCTATCTTTTAAATCATAGATCTCTATTTATCTTCCATTCAATGACAACATATATCTAAACTACCATCCTTACTTGCCGACTTCTCTCATTTTATAATCAAACAGTTAAGCATTTCTTCCTTAATTGCCATGCTCAACAAAACACCAACATTTCCAACAAAACCATTTGATACGGTGTGACTAGAGAAAACTAATGAGGAAACTTCATGATAATTTAATATAAGGAAGCTTCTTGCTATCTCACCGAGTTAATCATTTTTGGACCACACAAAAAAAAAAAAAACCTTAATATGCATTATGCAATCAATACAGAAAAACGTCATGATAATTTAGGTATCTTTGGCTTACTTATTCTGGTCAGGGAGTCATAATCTTCCACTTATTTCCACAAAATTACAGCTTAGTCTTTGTGCCAACAGTTACTATACACGGTTTGAAGTTTTGGCAAATACTTTAAGCTAAAACTGACATGTCATCAAAATGCCAACAATGCTCTACAACCAGAACATTTCATGAAGTTATTTAATCAGCAATGCTCTATAATCAGAACATTTCAAGCAGTTATTTAATTAGCAATAAGTATAGTTAGCTAACTTTTGTTTGTATGTAAACTTATCAAGATTCAAAGGTATTTCAACTCCATATTTGCGAGCAAAATTACAAAGCACTACATTTGAATGACAAAGATTCAAGAGAAAATCAATTTAACCAGAGCAAATAATTTGTGAGTGCTATTTTGGTGAATGGAAGGAGCATAAATAAGAATATAGAAGAGTTTAGATTCTTCTTCAGTACAGGTACATCATTTGGAAACTAGCCAATAGAAGAATATCTAGAATAGATTCTGCAAATGATTGGAGTTCATATCATCTCAAGAAAGAAAGAAAAATAAAACAGATAATAAAGAATTTACTAAACAAGGTTCCCATATAATCTAGTTCAAACAAAAAAAAAATTAACTAAAGTTCTATAAACTGAACGAGTCTCCTATTCATTCCTTTTGCACTCTGAAAAAATAAACAGTACATATCTTCCAAAAGGTCAGAAATAATTGGAAAAAAATGTATCACAGGTAAGTCAAAATTCATGGATATTGAAACTTAGGAAAGAGGCAAAAGAGTAGCCGATCGTATAATGCAGAAAGGTTGGAGGGGCAAGACAAAATCAGGAAACAGAACTGGGAAATCTTTTCTGCTGAGTTACTTTATGAATTATTTATTAACTATCATATTACTTACACCCAGTAATTTGAATACCTGCAGCAGCATACCACCTAGATAATGTGTATTTTCATTAACATACTCTCCCACTTAAAAATTCTAGTTAATATGGTCTTCTTCAACAAAACTGGCAGAGTTCATAAATGTCTAATTGGCCAAAAAGAAGACAGCAACTAACCAAAACGAATAGATATTTTTCTTCTAGTGGTTCCAAAACCTTACTTCCTTCTCTTTCTAGGTCCTTGTAACAAACTTCAGTTAGATCAAGCCAACTTACTACATCAAAATATACTAAGGGTGATGTTGTATGGCATGGAATCGCAGTTAGCATAATATAGACAAACAAAATGAATTTAGTGTTAGAAATGAATCGCATGGATGCCGACCACCGGCATACATGAGATCAACAAACAAGCATCTACGCAGAATCAAGAATTCAGGCAAAAGGATGCAACTGAAGCACTTCAGCTTATCTACAACTAGTAAGCAACCAGGATTATGTATCACAGAAAACTAGAGTCATGAAACTTCATCAACATCTCACCTAAATGGATTAGCCGCATACTTACAAATCATGAAACTGATTGCCCAAATACCCAAGATAGTATTAGGACCTATTAATTTAAAATTTGAGAAGAATTGTTATGTATTTTATTATCGAACTTAATTTGAAGAATCGTGATTTCAACCCTCTAAAGTCAGTGACCTCTGAAAAGAAAGCAAAAGATATGTCTATGTATGTTATCATGTAAATCCTGAAACTACTCTCCTGTAGTCAATTAACCAAAGTGAGTCGTTAATTCACACACGACAACGAATAGCCAGCTCACTGTAAAATTCTACAAATTTGTCGCTTTCATAATAAGGAGCTAAAACCTAAAACACATCTAAGGCATCAGACAGAAAACATGTGGCGTTCTGTGGTTCAGAACAAACCATAATCAGCCCCCATAAGATGAGTGAGGGCACAAAAGCATCTGGCAGAAGTCCTATCTACTTCTTCCCTCGAAGTATAGCTGTTAATATTCATCATTAACAGTCTTAGTTAACTAGATTATCCAGATATCTACATTGAAAAAGACATATAACTAATTCTCATTTCTTCATCAGTAAAGAACTCTGCAATGTTTTCTCCCTAGAATGTCACTAATATGTCTAAAAGTAAAATCTGAGCAAGAGTCTACTAGTAGCAGGAAATAAACACTATTGCGCGAAATAAAATAAAAAAATGATATCTTTAAGAATAAAAAAGCTTCGGTATGCCTGTTATAGCCGCCGTTCCAGCTACAGGGAAGCTCCTCGTGGCCGTCCCATTCGCTGAGGGGCGGGGCGTTGATGTCGAGCAGCCGCGCCGCGCCGAGGCTCCACCGCTTTGCGGGCGTCCCGCTGGCCTCGCAGGCGGGGCAGAGCCAGTCCTCGGCGCGGCGCGCCGGCCGCGGGTCGTGGAGGCACCCGAGGTGGAAGCCGCGCTCGCAACCGTCGCACACCATGGTCCACCCGCGGATCTCCGGGCGCCCGCAGAGCCCGCACGGCTGCGGAGGCGCCCCGACCCCGGCCTCCCCCGGGAACTCCTCCGGAAGCCCTGCAGCGTGCGCCACGGCGGCGTGGTAGCTGCAAGCGAGGGCGTACGCATCGAGGGGGAACGACCTCGCGGCGGCGGAGGCCGCGGCGGCGGAGGCGGAGGCGGAGGCGGTAGGGGTCTCGCACAAGGACGGCGGCGGCGGGATCTCGTTGAGGTCGATGGAAAGAGGGGCGGGGCGCTTCTCCTCAGCACGGGGGTCCATCACAGGCGCGAGGTTCCCCTCGGTCGCATTCTCCTCCTCGCGAGAAGACTCTAGGGTTTCCGATCTCCCAGGATTTATTGAGGGTTTCGCGGGGAGGATGGGGCGAAGGAGATAAAAGAGAAAGGGACGGGGAAGCAGGAGAGACTAGAGCGTGCTTTTTATTTCTTTTCTTTTCTTTTTTTTGGGCGTATTGGCTGTTCGTAAATTTCGAGGCGGACGAGAAGAAAAGGGGAAGGGATAGAGATTGGGGGCTCGGGCGGCAGCGGGGACCGACGGAATTCCTATTGCGTGTCGCGTGGAAGATGAGGAGGAGGTTTGTACGATATTTGGTATTTGCACACGATAGGGGATGGGATGGATTGTCGTGAGAGAGTGGCAGGGCGTGCGGGTTTCATGTGACAAAGTGAAACAGATGTGGTAGGATAGGCTGCGGAGGGACTGAACAGCCGAGCTAATTTTTCGACATATGAGGACTCGACACGTAGCAAAACTTGAAACACTCCTGGTGGGCCCCACGAGAAGTTTGGAAAAAGTGTCTCGATGTCCAACCTGGTGGAAAGAAATAAATGCGTGCACCCAGTGTACCCGTACGTATCATGCAATAACCAATCAATTATATTTGGGCAATGCTACTTGGACACCCATTTATGGGTTGGGTGTACATCTTATATCTCACTTTTGGATGGATGGAGAGTAAAATGTATATTTCTTTTGGGATATACAAAAAATATTTTTCATTATATTTTGACCATATTTAGCTATAAAAATTTTATTCAATATATTTTTTAAAATTAATTCAAAATATATAATATTTGTTGATAAAAAGTGGGTCAATTTGTATAAAAAAATTTATGAATTTTACGTATTGGTAAAAATAGACTATAATTTTCGTTTTTATATATTCTATTAGAATTTTTAAAAAACTAGCCAAAATATAATTATTTTTTTTATTCTTTCTTTTTTTTCATTTTTTTTTCTTCCTCGAGCTTCATCTTCCTCCTCTTATCCTTTCCGAGCCCACCGTCTTACTCCCACGCCCTACACAACGTCCAAGTCGCTGCACCACCATGGACATCGCTGGAGCGCCGCTACTCAACGTCGCACCCACTCCCACCGCGCTCGCGCCCACCCCCACATATATCTAGCGGCGGCAAGGGCGGCGGAGGAAAAAAATATAGAGGGTAGGATTAAAAAATAAAGAAAAAATAAAGAAAAAATCAATAAGGAAAAATACTTTTTTTTTCTCCTGAGATGATCATTATGTACCATCGTTATTATAAGAAATGTCAAGAACTAGAGAAGAAAAAAAAAAAAAATGAACTTGCACTATTTCAGAAAAATTTTACACTGTTTTAACGAAAATTGCATTCTTTGAAACAAAATTATACTCTTTGATATGAGAGTTATACTTTTTAAGCAAAAGTTGCACTATTTGGAGTAAATTATACTATTTCTCCTCCTCCTTCTCCTTTCCCTCCGCTTCCTCGTGTTTTTTGTGCGCCTAGCCAGGACCAACAACGCTTACGATGAATGTGGAGAAAAGCGCGACGATGCCAAAGAAAAGGGCGGCCCACGGCCGCCTTTCCTCCACCCCGCGGGGGTTGCATGGCCGGGGATGCGTGTAATAACAGTACTTTAAATTTTGAAATTTAAATTTGGAATTCAAAATTTTGAATAAAATTTGAAATTTAAAAAGGGTAACAATTTCTATATTTTGGGGATTTAATTCCTAAAAATTTATATATTCACCAGTTTCATAATGAATCAATGCGGGAGGTAGTGGTCAAATCGGATCTCAAATCCGACGCCTCGATCACCCAAAAAAGCATATTTGGCGAGTAAGTCAAGAAAGTTGGATTTTTGTAAATTCAAAAATTTGTCGCGGCAATTTACGCGTAGGAGTGCATGAAATCAATCGTGAGAGTGTGAATTAATATTCTATAGGCGATACGAGGGGACCAGGATCTAAAATTTAGATTTTTGAGGACTTAAATGCAAAATTTACATTTAGGAGACTTAACGGTAATTAAATGAATGTTTATATAAGAGGAGGATTGGATTAGGGTTTCTAAACCTAATTCATAACTCAAGAAATTTTTTCCGTTAGTCGCAGCACTCTCTCTCTCTCTTCTCCGTCCATATACCCCTGTCGTATACTCAAGAAATATTTTTCCTTAGCCGCATCCCCCTCTCTCTTCCTCGTCCCTCGATGTCACGTCAGGAAAAGGGGGTGCCCCAGCCATCTAGTGGTCGAGTCTACTCTATGACTCAACAAGGAGGACATCCATCGGCGGATGTCGTTGCAGGTATAACCTCTTTCTTTGGAGCTAGAGCTAGAACCTTTTTAGATACAAGAGGATTGCACTCTTTTATTTCCCGTTCTTTTGTGCATGATCATGGCTTCGAGGTGAAACAACTAAGTGCGGGAGTTAGGGTGCACACATCGAGTGATTTTGTTGATTCGGGAGAATTTTGCCGATCGTGCCTTGTACAATTGGGTGATTGGGTTTTCCTGACAAATTTGGTGTTGATACCTCTATGAGAGTTTGATGTGGTGCTTGGGATGGACGGGCACACTAAGCACCACACCACGAACGATTGCGAGCAACGAACGGTGACCCTCCGAAAGCCATGACGCTTGGAGTTTACAAACCAAGCATGTAAAAGTATGTTCTTCGCTTTGTGTGTTTCTGGGCGAAACAAATGATTATTGGTGGATGTGTGGCCTATTTGGCCTCGGTAGATGTGTCACACGACCTACGCCTTCTTTGTTGGACATTCCGGTAGCTAGGGAGTTCATCGACATTTTTCCCGATGAATTACCAGAGATGCCTCCTAGCAAGGAGATCGAGTTCGCTATTGAGTTGATCTCCAGTACTACTTCTATCTCGAAGGCACCCTACAGAATGGCCTTCGCCTAGTTAAGGGAATTAAAGGCACAGCTCGAGAATCCGTTAGCCAAGAAATTTATTTAGCCGAGTGTGTCACCTTGGGGTGCGCCTGTTCTTTTTATTAAAAAAAAAAGACGGTAGTTTGCGGTTACGCATAGACTACCGCGAACTCAAAAAGGTCACGGTGAAAAGTAAGTACCTCCTACTTAGGATCGATGATCTGTTTGATCAATTTCAAGGATCGACAGTATTCACAAAGATCGATCCGCAATCCGGCTATCATCAGCTTAAGATCGAGGGTGAGGATGTTCCTATAACGACTTTCCGTACTTGTTATGGGTATTACGAGTTTATGGTGATGTCGTTTGGACTCACGAATGCCCCAGCTGCTTTCATGGATATGATGAACCGGATCTTCCGACCTTATTTTGATCGGTCTATTTTTGTCTTCATTAATGACATTTTTATCTATTCGCAAAGAGATGATGAGCACCAGAGTCATTTGTGGCTAGTTCTCCAAACTCTCATGGATAATGGGCTATTCGCAAAGCTTAAAAAGTGCGGATTCTGTCTCCACGAGGTATCATTCTTGGGGCATATTGTCACCGCCTCAGGAATTGTTGTGGATCCTAAAAAGGTGGATTCTGTTATAGATTGGCCTTGGTCGACTACAGTAACAAAGGTACATAGTTTCCTAGGGTTAGCGGGCTATTATCGACTATTTGTCGAGGAATTTTCCAAAATTGCCACCCCGCTAAATCGATTGACTAGGAAGGGTGAAAAGTTTCAATGGACTCCACAATACAAAAGGAGTTTCGAGGAGCTCAAGGACCAACTGACGAGGGCTCCAATCCTATTGTTGCCGAGACCGGGAGAAGACTTTGCAGTTTATTGCGATGCGTCGCAGATTGGTCTTGGCTGCATCTTGATGCAACAGGAGAAAGTGATAGCCTACGCACCGAGATAGCTCAAGGATTACGAGCGAAATTACCGCACTCACGACCTCGAGCTAGCGGCAGTAGTTTTTACCTTAAAGCTTTGGAAGCATTATCTCTATGGACACACTGTGAGGTGTTCACGGATCACAAGAGCTTAAAATACATGTTCGCACAGAAGGAGCTTAACCTTCGGCATGGGCGCTGGTTAGAGCTCTTGAAGGATTATGACTTGTCGATCCAGTACCACTCTGGAAAGGCAAATGTCGTGGCGGATGCTTTGAGCATAAAGGGTCAATTGTTAGAAACTTCGGCGAAAACTATTACCGAGCAGGATGACTTGGTGGATGAATTCCAAAGGTTGAAATTAGAGGTTGTACCGCTTGACACGGTTGCACAATTGATGGCTTTGACGGTGAAGCCCTCCCTAATTGAGCGGATCCTAGAGGGACAGAAAGTTGATGCATACATTCAGCGTCTTCAAGCTCAGATTTCTCCTAAGAAGGAAAGTAGTTTTATCATCTAGCAGACGACTCCTTCATTTTTGGGGTCGTTTGTGCATTCTGGATCTCACCGATCTGAAGAAAGAAATCTAGTCCGAGGTGCGCATCGATCCCCTTACACGATCCACCCAGGTGGGACCAGAATGTATAAGGACTTGAAGCGGAATTTCTATTGGCCAGGCATAAAGGCTAACATGACACATTTTGTGGCTTAATGCTTGGTGTGTCAGCAAGTTGATATGTATGTTGTAAATGTGTTAACACCGTGCATATACAGAGGAGACTTTGTCTAATTGTAAAGAGAGATCTTGTATGTGTAGCGGGTCTGTGCACATTTTAGGAGCGAGAATTTTAAAAAAAAATATGGAGGCCCAAATCCCCGTGTTACTTGCCCACGTGGTCCGCAATGAGAAACACCTATTATTGGTGTATTGAGGGCGTAACGCGTCAAACGGAAGTGAAAAACGAACTCAACGCGCGAAAACGTTGAAAAATGGCTATTTGGGCTCATGGGCTGATTCTAGAAGTAGGCCGATCCACGGCCCATTGCGCGTGCACCAGGCGCAGCGGACCGCAGCGCGTGCCATGTGGCAGGCGGGGATTGGGCAGGGCGCAGCGGGCAGGTGGCGTGGCAGGGCGCAGTAGGTGGGCTGGCAGGCGAGGCAGCCGGCGCCAGGCACGCGGGCGCCACGCGACGCCCCGCGGTTGGCTGGCGCCAACTACCCGGGCACGCGGGGCGGGCCGCTTGGCGCAGCCCGGTTGGCCAGGCCCCGTTGTCGCGTGGGGTAGGACATGCAACGCGCCCGGATCAATTCGGGCGCTCCTTCCCGTGTTCCCTGTTTCGCGTCCGAAAATTACGGGCGCCCGAAAGTGTACCCCAAACCCGCAATGTGTTATTTTTTTGGGTTTTTGCCTATAAATAGGCCATTCCACCCTTCCTCTTGGCTTTTTGGAGAAGTTCCTGGGGATTCTCTTTGCAGGCATTTTTCTTTATCAAGTCTTCTATATTTTCAAGGATCTTAGGCATTTTAGGAGGCCACGGCATCGACGTTTTCCCCGACTCGGCGCACGTCAACGCTTCTCTGATTGTGGCCTTTTCCGTCGACGCTTCGTCCGCGGGCTCCCCTAAGCTGACCCGAGGAAGTTTTTAGCCAATTTTTGCCGCGACGTTTCCATAAGAGGTAGGTCTTCGATTTTCGTATTTATCACTCCTTTCCGTTTGGGATTTTTATTGGGTTTTTCGAAGCTTCTTTAGACCTCATTTTCTGCTGCAATTTTTTGGACAAAGGTGGAGTAATCTTACATTTTCTCGGCCTACGATTGTCGGAACTGGGAGTTTAAGGACTCAATTGCCATCTACACTTCTATAAAAATGCAACCGTATTTTTTATGGATTTTTTTGAGGACTCTTAGCAGGTGAGAATTTCCTATTTTTGGGATTGTTGTGCAGAACAGTGAAATATAGTTTTTGTGATTATAATTTGTGCGGCATTCGACTTTTGTTATAGTTTTCGTGGACAGTTCGGCGTTTCTTGGGGACAGGGGAAGTTGAAATTTTTCATCACAATCGAGGTGAGCATTTTTCTTTTTGGACCTGACTGAAAATTATGTGCGGATTGGCCTCTACATCATCTTGACGCGCTCGATGAATTTTGTATCGGATTTTGGACAGCACTTCGGTGTTTTGATTGCTGCTGCCGAACCGGGAGGAGTTTTTGGGAGTTCTTGAATTCGTTGGAACCGTAGGAGTTTAGGGAATGCGCACGCCAAATTTCAGCCCGATCGAATTTCGGATCTGTGCGTTCTAGGTGGTTGTTGAGCACCTCTTTCTACGTCTTACTCACTAGGACTATTAGAGTGACCATCGACTTGTTATTTATCATTTCGCCACCCCATTGGAAATTATGCATGAATAAATTATCCTGATTAATTCTTAGCCTATCTATGTGAGATTGGTATACTATGGTTGTGATATATTAACATGCATTATTAGCACATAGCCTTCTATGTGTAGCTGGTACTTGTGGCGACATATGATCTATCCTATGTAAAATTGCTGCTTGATGCTTTTCATTCCATATTACTCGAGAACAATTGTATATTTGTATAGATATCTAGATAGGCCACCTTTTATCGCTACACTACCATATTGGGACTTGACTTAGGAGAAATCATGTTTATTCATTTTCTTCTCCTTATTAGTTAGACATGTGATTCATGTTGCTCGGGTTACAAGTAGGGGTTTGGTATAGTGTAGTCGAGATTATCGAGTCAGGGCGGGATTGCGCTAAATTGTGGACTTGTGGGGTGTCGCGGCTACCGTGGATATTGGGCGGTTGACTGGGTATTGATTTTTGCATCAGGTTGGGGTTGGGGTTTCATTTATGGATAGAGTTTTCCACTTTGAGTATAGTCGTGACTAAGTACTGCTGTATTGAGATATGTTCGACGAATTACTTCCTCGTGCGGGTAGCTCCTCCCGAGTGCCACTCCGAAGTGTGAGATAGTACCGGGTAGGTGCCGGTCAGTTACTGAATTCTTGGGTTCGATATCACATCGGTATTACGCGTTGGCTGGCGTGACCGTTGGTGACGACAGAGCAGGCAGTACAGGGTTTTATACCGGTCCATTTGATTGGGTTTATATTAGCAGATACTGTTCACTAATGCATGCATACAATCGTTTTTATTCAGTACTATATTAGAGGCATAGTAGTGGTAATTTTCCTTATCAGCAGATTATTTCAGCATACCACTGTACTTCCTTTCTTGCCTCTGGTAGACTTAGTGGGTACATCAGAGTTTGAGGATTTACCCAGTAGGGAATACTGGTTTTGCGAGTAGTTCCCATACCCGTTGTTGTTCCCCTTTTTTCTTCCCTTTGTTTTGCAGAGTCTTCTGTGAGAGCTGCTGGCCTTTCGGCGGCTGATCGAGATAAGGGATCGCTGAGTAGATAGATCTCATGTGAGACTGTGAGAGTTTTAGCTAGACTATTAACGGTTTACTCAGACTATTGTACTCTTATTATTTTGGGTCTGGCTTCTGCTAGCTGGTTGTATTATTTTGGTTAGCTGGGAGATTTTATTGTTTTTATTACAGCTTTATTTCACTTCCAATTTCAGTTTCAGTCTTAGATGGTATAATTTTTAGTTTCAGCTCTATACTTGTGCTCTTTTATTGTGTATCTTATATCTGAGCAGGTTTTTAGCGCTTCGTTTACGCGAAAAATTTCGTGTGCACGGCGGATCTGTAGACGAGCTCAGATTCTAATTTATCCCTAGGGCGTGATAAAAAAACTTTCCTAAAATTGAGGATTTTCTATATTTTCGATTCCCATATTGCTCTCGGGGTGTGGCTGTCACGCCCCAGGGTCGAAACTGCGATCCGGACCTGCCAACAGATCCGCCGCCCATACGGAAAGCCCCGTATAGATGAAGCGTCAAACCTGCAAAAGATAATACTACAGCTATACAGATATCAGAGCTAAAACGTATACTAGTGAAATAAGATAATACATCTCCAAAAAGTACAAGTCTGAACCTCACAATACATAAGTCTCTCAAAAGAAAAACTCTCAAAGTAACTATCTACTACAATCCAGCAGACTGTACTACAAAGCTCCAAAAAGGGTACCACTATACTCCAAGAACGGGTAGAGAACTAGCTCGCAACTCCCTCACCTCGAACTGCTGTCTCCGCTCGAACAGAAGCCGGAACAGCTACCTCGAAAAAACCTGTCACCACAGCGGGTGTGAGAACTACACAGTCACGTAGTTCTCAGTGGATACCGCCACCAAGCCCGACGGTCTGCCTACTAAGTCTACTAGAGGCATAATATAACATGAAAACTGAGATAATGTAAAGATAAGCTAGAAAGAAATCTACAGCTATCATGCCTCTATCTACAATGCTCAAAGGGTGATATTGATAAAAATGATGCATCGACTCTAACCCAATATACTCAATCAACCCAATCACAGTGACTGCCACATGGGGTCCAGTCAAACCTGCGCCTACCTACTGCCATTACATCCACGGAGGACTGAACTTACGTAGGGCATCCGTGACTGCCAAAACTGGCCCAGCCAGAGGGACTGCGTCGACAAGTCACGATAGCAAAGTAACAGGCCCAGCTCTGGAGCGGCACTCGAGGGGCGCGACCCCACCGAGGAAAGTATCCGCGCATCTCTGTCGAGCTCAATATGGCTCATGCAGGCTATAATCCAAATCCACGATCAACAAGATCGACAATGCCCAAATTACATCTCTAACTCACTAGCTGGAAATACTCAACAGTCGGGACCACTGTCAACCCGACGGCTCCCACAACAAGACATCAAACTCAATGTACTAAAACCCACTAGCCTGGAGATACTCCACAGCTAACAATAATGAAGGGTCCGAAAATCCCGAAAGACTAGAACCTACAACCCAAATCAAACAAGAACAGGCTCTAGGCATAGCCTCTCATTGTTCTTGACCCCAAAAAGGAACAACCCTTAGAACCCAGATCACTCGAATCCTCCCGGGTGAGGAAGTTTACAGGAAAATGTGACATTTATCACTGAAAACCATTTTCACTCGAACCCCCTCGGGGTAAGGACTAAAAGTAGTTCCTTTTTCTTTTTATAAAACCATCTTGATTTGAGGTAACTCATTTTAATGATTTTTAGCTCTTATTAGAAAAATCAGTTAGAAAACAAGTTTTATTCCCAAACCCCGTAGGGCTAATGCCTTCGCCCAATCAGACAAGAACAGACTCCGGTGACCCTTCGATGTTTGGAAGAAAAATATTAGTTGACTAAAATCATGTGTGTTCAAAAAAATTATGGGTTTAAGGTCCTGCTATCACTGGTACACCACTGCCACGAACACAGCGGCGACAAATAAATCGAAAAACTCGACAACTCGGGACCACCGTTAACCCAAACGGCTCCAGCCACTGGTATCAGACTAGCTACATTTATCAGATTTCACTCAGCCCCCAAGCACGAGTGTAACATGCATCCTACACTAAGAGAAATCCCGACCACTCCGCCCACTACCCGGGCGAGGAAAACACTATGTCCAGGGATAGAATGTAAAGTGTGGATGTCTAAAGCATAAATGAACCTAGCCCAAGTGGGGATTTTCTACTAGTCTGGTTGAACATACATCATATGACAGGGTGCTAGGTCAAGTTCCAATAATAACATTGTTAACAAAACAAAGAAACATTAGCTGAAATGATCTCAATAACAATACAAGAAAAATATCATCTCTTTCTAACATGCTTCCTAGCTTCTCTCGCAATCATGCATGCATTCTATTTAATAGAATTTGAGAACCGTCCACCAGTTCTGGAGACGAAGCAAGCCACCTGAAAGTGCACGTCGATCCAAGGTACAATCTAAACGTCGATAATCCTCAAGTTCCTATGATTCCAACGAGCCCAAAATACCTGAAAATTCCTCCTGGGCACAAAGATACAGTCCAAATACCGCGGTAAGCAAAAATTCCAAAGGTTACAATGCTGCGGCAAAATCAGCTAGAAAGAAGCTGAAATATCACCTGCGAGATGAGCTCCAAAAATTTCAATAAAATACGACTGCGATCATCGCGAAGCGTAAATGTCGATCGAGTCCTCACAGGCTGAAATCCGATAACTGAGCGTGGAGATAAAAATCGAACAAGCTCCGCTGTCAAGGAAAACTAGCAGCAAAAATGGGGTTCAAAGATACTCCAAATACCCCAATAAAAACCCAAAACTGAGAGGAATGGCACACATAGAAAACGAAGATCTACCTCTTGTGGAATCGATACCGCAGAAATCGACCAAAAACTCCCTCCCGTCAGTCCAGGGGAGCTCACGGAAGAAACGTCGACGGAGAAGATCGATAACGAAGACACGTCGAAGCTCGCGATGTCGAGTAGTAAGCTGATGAAACGCCTTCCAAAAATTCTCGGGATACCGAAAATCGAAGAAAACCTGATGATAGACCTCCCTGCCGAAGATGGGCTCAAGAGGGCTCGGAAAAAGCCCTCAAAAAAAGGCACAAATGGCTATTTATAGCCCAATCCACAAAGAAAAGGGGTCCGGATTCGGGCGCACGATTCGGGCGCCCGAATCCGGCCTAGCCCAGAACTGTGCGCGCTCGGATTTACCCGGGTGCGACACGTGTCCACTCCCGCGCCCCGCGCGCCTCGCCCATGCCCGCCCGCTAATCATGGCGCGCTGTGTGGCAGCGGGGTTCAAGGTGGGGTGCACGGGCCGCGGTCCCCGCCGGGAAAGTCGGGTCCATGCGCCCGCCAACAGACGTGCGCCACGCGTCCTCCGCGGTCCACCGTGCGCCGCGCCCGGCGCGATTGGCGCCTCGCACCGCCGCCCAACGAATGGGAGCCCGCCACGTGTTCAAGCGAGCCGCTCGCTAGTCCCGGTGCACGCGGAGGTCCCGTGGACTGGCCCGCCTGCGCCCTGCCCGCGCCTGCCCGTAGCCGCTCCGCCGTGCTCCGCCGCCTGCCAGCGCTGCCCCGGTCGCCGGAACAGTGTTTCTTGCCTCGAAATTCGTGTTTTAGCATCCGGGCTCCAAAAAAATAAGTAAATAGTCAATCTTCATCGTTTTCGCGCGCTGAGTCCAAATCTGATGTCCGTTTTGCCAAATTTCACTTCTAAAATTTGTCAAAGGCATCCAGATAAGTAATCTTAATCCAAATTTCGCACTGGGTCCAATCATGAGGTCCGATTTGTGCATAACCATCTTCATCACGCATCATAAGCCTCCAGAAGCCACAATTCATTCTGCCAGACCTTCGCGGAGATCTGGGTCATCACAGTGACAATGCGCAAGGGAGGGAAAGAATCCTATGCCTCGCCTCCACCGCGCACGTCGCTGGGGGCGGAGGCGAGCACCTTGCCTCGCCTCCACTTAATTAAGAAAATATTATTTTGTAATTAAGTAGAATGTCGTACGTTTCCTTATATTGGGCGTAGAGAATGGGATAAGGACGACGAGAAGGAGCCGAACGAGGAAGGGTACCGTCTGCGAGGCCGCCTCCGCCGGCCTCTTCTCCGGCATTGCAACGTTCTCATCCACCTCCACCGCGCACGTCGCCGGCCCCAGATGGGCGCAGAAGAAGCACGAGGAAGTGGAAAGAAATAAGGAGAATAAATAGTACAACTTTCACCCAAATAATGCAATTTTCGTCTAAAGAATGTAACTCTCATATTAAATAGTGCAATTTTTGTCTCAAAAGTGTAATTTTCACCTAAAATAGTGTAATTTTTTTCTAGAAAATATTATAATTTCATCTATAGTGCAAAATCTTCTCATCATCATCCACATTCCCTTTTCCACGCCAAGTACAAAAAAGTGCACGAGGTTCCACTTAACTAAAAAGTAATATTTTCTTAATTAAGCGGAGGCGATGCGGGGGTGCTCGCCTCCGCCCCCAACGACACGCGCAGGCACGATGGAGGTGAGACAGGGGATCCTCACCCGCCCTCACGCACCCCCGCCCGCGCACCCCTTGTAGGGCGGAGGCAAGGTGTGACGCCTTCGCCTCCGCTACCCTTTTCTCCGGCGTTACTGCACTCTCCTCCACTTCCACCGAGCGCGTCATCGGTCCCGGATGGGTGCATAAGAAATACGAGAAAGTGGAGAGAAAGAAGGAGGAGGAGAAATAGTGCAACTTTAGTTCAAAGAGTATAACTTTCGCCTAAAGATTATAACTCTCATATTAAAAAGTGTAATTTTTGTTTAAAAGAGTGCAATTTTCGTTTAAAATAGTGTAAAATTCTTCTTAAATAGTGCAACTTCATCTTCTTCTTCCTTTTTTTTATGGTTCTTAGTCTTTCTTATAGTAGCGATGATACATAATGATCTTCTCAAAAGAAAAAAAAAAATAGTTTTTTTATTTTTCTTTTTTTTCTTTTTTATTCTTTTTTTTTTCTACCCTCTACATCATTTTCCTCTGTCGCCGCCCTTGCCGCCGCCATAGACCCCTTCGAAGTCCCGCCCCTCGAAGCCACGCTCGTTCCTGCCATGCCTGCTCCCGTGCCCGCGATGTTGTGCTCATTAGATACGTGTGGGACATTCGATACATATATATATATATATATATATATATATATATATATATATGTATGTATGTATACATATCGAAATCTATGTCCAACTCAAGTAACTGAAATACTGAACTAAATAAAATATAAAAAACTGAACCATGCAGTCGCTAGCTCTAACTGACGTAAACCTCATGCCACGCTCGTACCTATATCACCGACCACATCACTTGTAGAGTAGGGAACATGAGAAACCAATCATAGATTTTTTAGTGGGAACAACCTGCTTCGAAGATAAGCCATGCTCACCGGGAGAAAGAATTATGCTGGTGACAATAACAAGAGAGAGATATAGTAGAGACCAAAAATAATACATGAAACGGTAAAACAAAGTATAGTAGTCAAGATAAGAAAAGATGCCACTACTGTAATGCCATGATACCAACTGTCATCCACATGCTATGTACAAACACATGCCAAATCTGTACTATCGATACCTCCACAAATGCCATCGGCCCGTCGAACTCCGGCAAATACTAGCCAACACCGCACTGACCTTATCCATGCGTCATACCGACATACTGCACAGATAGTGCGCCTTCTGTCGGTGGCCAAACCAACTATGCTCATGAAAATCCTCAACAACTATGACCGATAAATGGATTCTCGTTGGAGCCGAAGAGAATGCAATGTGCCATATGCAAATGACGAGACCCAAAGATCCATATATGCTCAATAATAATAGCCACCATATGTATCCAAATCAGCCTATCTATATGCTAGATGATAATAGAGATAAAGAAAATAGAAATGGTATAAGAAAAAAAAAGAGATGATACGACTCACCAACTGCCATCATGAAGTACCTACCTTAATCGATCAAACTTTCAAGTTATATAAATGGTTTCCCCTGGGTAGTGTCTTGTGATTTGGTGAGTCCACTAAATTGGAGGCGAGATCATACTCATATAGTCTATATCGGCTCGAGGAGGTTTGTCACGCCCTGGGATCGAAACTGCGATCCAGGCTCGCCAAACAGATCCGCCGCCCATACGGGAACCCCGCATAGGCGGAGTGTCTAACCTGCAAAAGATAGCTATACCACATCTATACACATATCAGAGCTAAAAAGAAACTAATAATAATTCAACATCACTGTACAACAGTCATCTCATATACATAATCATCTCCCAAATACATAGTCAACTCTCAACAGAGTAAAGTAAAATAAAATACATACTATACAGAACCATTAGCTCCAAAAACTGAAACAGGGTCCTCCGTCTACTCTCCTCAAGCATGGGTAGGAATCTAGCTCGCGACTCTCTGTCCTCGATCAGAAGGAACAACTTGTGCAGGAACAGGAAATGGGACCTCTGAAAAAATAGTCACCACGGAGGGTGTGAGAACTACATAAACAAAGTAGTTCTCAGTGG
>CM054949.1:15468262-15534070 GCA_029168755.2 Tillandsia fasciculata | reverse complement strand
TATATATATATATATATAATATATATATAGTCCGGCTATGGTGATTATAAAAGTACCAATCACTTGATGCTTAAGTTTTTCACCGTTAGATTTATCCTTTTAATCAATTCTACCCCTTAGATCATGCCATTCCACCAACCACCCACTAAACCCTAGGGGCCCACTATCATCCTAACCCAACATCCTTTCATCCAAGGGCTGAAAACTTACAAGCACCAATGACTTGGTGCTTTTAAAAGCACAAGAGCTCAATTCTATATATTGTGTGTGTGTACACACACATATATGTATATGTATGTACATTGTATATATATATATATATGTATATGTGTATGTATACATATATCAAGCAGACAAACAGTTTAGAAAAAGTATGAAATGACAATTGTACAACTTTTTTAATATTTTAACTCTATTCTTATTATTTTAAGTAAGTAAGGAGAGGATATCAATCAACATGTCCGCCTAAGAACACAAGGGGCGAGTTTTAATCAAGGGCAGTGCATTGGCTTAACTTGTATAATGGTGATAGAAAGTTTACAAATTAAATTTTAAGAAGAATAGATCTATAATGCCTACATGGAACACGTCAATATTCTTATTAAGTAAATGTTTTCCTTCTTTGGACCACTGTAGATGATAAAATATTGTTTTGTTCTCCCCACAGGTTTGTTTTCAAGTCTCCAACATAAGATTCTTCCTCATACCTGAAATTCTGACATTTGTGGAATGTCTCGCACTACTAGGTACATATAGTAAACAACATAAATCAAACAACTGATCTTGTGGAAAAAAATCACTGTCACCATTGAATCCATTTCGAACATTTTTCACCTTGAAAAGTCAAGAGAACAAATAACAATAGCAGTTCTGAAAGTAAGGGCACTTGTCAATTGTAGCTCAGTCATAATCTGAGTCAGCAGTGAGGCAAATAAATTTGAAAACTTGATAGACCTTTAATTTGAGCCTCCATTTGGCCAATTACTCTTTAGAGTAGAGCCAAATTTAGGTTTAGGGAAATACTTATCTGTCAATAATCTTAGTTCAGTCACTAACGGATTATTACGGCACCAATCATTCTACACTATTATCACAAATATTAATGAGCTACTTCTACCAGTCACATTCTGAAATTTGTTTTCTAGAAAGTATAGGCACTTAAAAGCTCTCAGCAGGAGTGTACTAAATAACCAACAAAAATAATGTTTTAACTTTCATCGAAATCCCTCATTGAGGCATTATAGTTGAAACCAGCTGGTCGCATATCTTTATGCACTCTATTTCCCCGTTTGAATGTCTCTAGTTAATAGCTTTTGCGAGGTAAAAAATTGTGAAGGCCTCTCATGCTTCCTCTTTTAGCCTTACGGTACAGATTCCTTTAAGAAATTAATCTATTTCAATGTCTGTGGGTGGATATATTTATTATTTTCTGAATAAATAGATTTAGCAGAATAAATGATGTAAGGCTTCTCTTTCATATTTCTCTCTATTGGTTACACTTACATAATGGCCCGATATTTACTACTCTCAATTTGTAAAAGGAAGAAATGAAAAGAAAGCAAATTGAGAAAGCACAACCCAATGGTGAATTGTTGAGAAAGCAAATTGAAGTAGTATCCACAAAATAAGTTGACAAGCTCCATTTTAATATGATACAGATGAAAACCCCATTTCTAGTAAGTACATGGTTAAGATCAGCTAAACACGAAACACCAAGTCTTGGTCTCTTTCTTATAATGACAAATTCAGAATTAATTCTACCCTAAATCAATTCAAACATCAACCATACTATGATCCTATTGATTGTAGCATGAGAAGAAAAGTGAGGATGCCGTATTGTACTTACGGGCAATAGTTCACAACAAATGCCTAATTAAGATCCTCAAAAAAAAGCTTCTAGTTTGAGTAAACAAATTCTGCTGCACATTACTTCCCAACAAAAGAGACTCTATGTACCACCATATCCAGACAGCAAAAGGAACAATTAAGCAACACAATGAGAACTTGAAGTTGAGCAATAGGCAGTGTAACATATCGAGGATCAGAATAGGAGAAAAGGCATTCAACCTTTTATTCCTAACCAAAAACGATATCCAACAAAAAGCTTAGAAAAGGCTCAATCACCCTACCCAAAAACAATATCCAATAAAAAAGACATTCAACCTTTCAGTCCTCCAAATTTACAATGTCAGATCGATTAAAACTAAATGCACATATTTGGGTTCAACTTTATTTCCTTCCTATTCTGTTGTACAATATCAAAACTCTTTTAAATTAATATATTGTTTCTTAAGTTAGCATCCATTTCTTCTAGCTGGAAAACATCCATCTTTCCTATAGAATAACACCTGCAGGCTGCTGCAAAAGGATAAAATTGTTAATTACTAAGGCAAGACATCAAAAAAGAAGTTAGGTATTATTAGTCCCTTCTGCTCCCCATTTCTTTAGTTTCTCTCTTTTATTTTACTCAAACAGTTTTCAGCTGGAATCACCACAGCTCTCATTTTGATGTTATTTTTTTATGAGTTACAATTGTCGAAGGAGGATTATTAACAAACATTAAGTTTAATGGAGAAAGGATTCATGTAGGTAACCACAATTAATAGGGAACACAAGGTTAATCTTTTTCCATACATCGTCAACCTCTTCCTTTTTTAGTCTGCCATTATAAAAAAATATTATTAAAGCATTTGTTTCAAAGTAAAATTTTCTTCCTTTCCTTTATCCACATTCCACACTATGACATATCAATCATCTTTGTGAACTTTATACATTTTTTTCCAATGCTCTATCTTTTAAATCATAGATCTCTATTTATCTTCCATTCAATGACAACATATATCTAAACTACCATCCTTACTTGCCGACTTCTCTCATTTTATAATCAAACAGTTAAGCATTTCTTCCTTAATTGCCATGCTCAACAAAACACCAACATTTCCAACAAAACCATTTGATACGGTGTGACTAGAGAAAACTAATGAGGAAACTTCATGATAATTTAATATAAGGAAGCTTCTTGCTATCTCACCGAGTTAATCATTTTTGGACCACACAAAAAAAAAAAAAACCTTAATATGCATTATGCAATCAATACAGAAAAACGTCATGATAATTTAGGTATCTTTGGCTTACTTATTCTGGTCAGGGAGTCATAATCTTCCACTTATTTCCACAAAATTACAGCTTAGTCTTTGTGCCAACAGTTACTATACACGGTTTGAAGTTTTGGCAAATACTTTAAGCTAAAACTGACATGTCATCAAAATGCCAACAATGCTCTACAACCAGAACATTTCATGAAGTTATTTAATCAGCAATGCTCTATAATCAGAACATTTCAAGCAGTTATTTAATTAGCAATAAGTATAGTTAGCTAACTTTTGTTTGTATGTAAACTTATCAAGATTCAAAGGTATTTCAACTCCATATTTGCGAGCAAATTACAAAGCACTACATTTGAATGACAAAGATTCAAGAGAAAATCAATTTAACCAGAGCAAATAATTTGTGAGTGCTATTTTGGTGAATGGAAGGAGCATAAATAAGAATATAGAAGAGTTTAGATTCTTCTTCAGTACAGTTACATCATTTGGAAACTAGCCAATAGAAGAATATCTAGAATAGATTCTGCAAATGATTGGAGTTCATATCATCTCAAGAAAGAAAGAAAAATAAAACAGATAATAAAGAATTTACTAAACAAGGTTCCCATATAATCTAGTTCAAACAAAAAAAAAAATTAACTAAAGTTCTATAAACTGAACGAGTCTCCTATTCATTCCTTTTGCACTCTGAAAAAATAAACAGTACATATCTTCCAAAAGGTCAGAAATAATTGGAAAAAAATGTATCACAGGTAAGTCAAAATTCATGGATATTGAAACTTAGGAAAGAGGCAAAAGAGTAGCCGATCGTATAATGCAGAAAGGTTGGAGGGGCAAGACAAAATCAGGAAACAGAACTGGGAAATCTTTTCTGCTGAGTTACTTTATGAATTATTTATTAACTATCATATTACTTACACCCAGTAATTTGAATACCTGCAGCAGCATACCACCTAGATAATGTGTATTTTCATTAACATACTCTCCCACTTAAAAATTCTAGTTAATATGGTCTTCTTCAACAAAACTGGCAGAGTTCATAAATGTCTAATTGGCCAAAAAGAAGACAGCAACTAACCAAAACGAATAGATATTTTTCTTCTAGTGGTTCCAAAACCTTACTTCCTTCTCTTTTACTTCCTTCTCTTTCTAGGTCCTTGTAACAAACTTCAGTTAGATCAAGCCAACTTACTACATCAAAATATACTAAGGGTGATGTTGTATGGCATGGAATCGCAGTTAGCATAATATAGACAAACAAAATGAATTTAGTGTTAGAAATGAATCGCATGGATGCCGACAACCGGCATACATGAGATCAACAAACAAGCATCTACGCAGAATCAAGAATTCAGGCAAAAGGATGCAACTGAAGCACTTCAGCTTATCTACAACTAATAAGAAACCAGGATTATGTATCACAGAAAACTAGAGTCATGAAACTTCATCAACATCTCACCTAAATGGATTAGCCGCATACTTACAAATCATGAAACTGATTGCCCAAATACCCAAGATAGTATTAGGACCTATTAATTTAAAATTTGAGAAGAATTGTTATGTATTTTATTATCGAACTTAATTTGAAGAATCGTGATTTCAACCCTCTAAAGTCAGTGACCTCTGAAAAGAAAGCAAAAGATATGTCTATGTATGTTATCATGTAAATCCTGAAACTACTCTCCTGTAGTCAATTAACCAAAGTGAGTCGTTAATTCACACACGACAACGAATAGCCAGCTCACTGTAAAATTCTACAAATTTGTCGCTTTCATAATAAGGAGCTAAAACCTAAAACACATCTAAGGCATCAGACAGAAAACATGTGGCGTTCTGTGGTTCAGAACAAACCATAATCAGCCCCCATAAGATGAGTGAGGGCGCAAAAGCATCTGGCAGAAGTCCTATCTACTTCTTCCCTCGAAGTATAGCTGTTAATATTCATCATTAACAGTCTTAGTTAACTAGATTATCCAGATATCTACATTCAAAAAGACATATAACTAATTCTCATTTCTTCATCAGTAAAGAACTCTGCAATGTTTTCTCCCTAGAATGTCACTAATATGTCTAAAAGTAAAATCTGAACAAGAGTCTACTAGTAGCAGGAAATAAACACTATTGCGCGAAATAAAATAAAAAAATGATATCTTTAAGAATAAAAACGCTTCAGTATGCCTGTTATAGCCGCCGTTCCAGCTACAGGGAAGCTCCTCGTGGCCGTCCCATTCGCTGAGTGGCGGGGCGTTGATGTCGAGCAGCCGCGCCGCGCCGAGGCTCCACCGCTTTGCGGGCGTCCCGCTGGCCTCGCAGGCGGGGCAGAGCCAGTCCTCGGCGCGGCGCGCCGGCCGCGGGTCGTGGAGGCACCGAGGTGGAAGCCGCGCTCGCAACCGTCGCACACCATGGTCCACCCGCGGATCTCCGGGCGCCCGCAGAGCCCGCACGGCTGCGGAGGCGCCCCGACCCCGGCCTCCCCCGGGAACTCCTCCGGAAGCCCTGCAGCGTGCGCCACGGCGGCGTGGTAGCTGCAAGCGAGGGCGTACGCATCGAGGGGGAACGACCTCGCGGCGGCGGAGGCCGCGGCGGCGGAGGCGGAGGCGGAGGCGGTAGGGGTCTCGCACAAGGACGGCGGCGGCGGGATCTCGTTGAGGTCGATGGAAAGAGGGGCGGGGCGCTTCTCCTCAGCACGGGGGTCCATCACAGGCGCGAGGTTCCCCTCGGTCGCATTCTCCTCCTCGCGAGAAGACTCTAGGGTTTCCGATCTCCCAGGATTTATTGAGGGTTTCGCGGGGAGGATGGGGCGAAGGAGATAAAAGAGAAAGGGACGGGGAAGCAGGAGAGACTAGAGCGTGCTTTTTATTTCTTTTCTTTTCTTTTTTTTGTTTTGGGCGTATTGGCTGTTCGTAAATTTCGAGGCGGACGAGAAGAAAAGGGGAAGGGATAGAGATTGGGGGCTCGGGCGGCAGCGGGGACCGACGGAATTCCTATTGCGTGTCGCGTGGAAGATGAGGAGGAGGTTTGTACGATATTTGGTATTTGCACACGATAGGGGATGGGATGGATTGTCGTGAGAGAGTGGCAGGGCGTGCGGGTTTCATGTGACAAAGTGAAACAGATGTGGTAGGATAGGCTGCGGAGGGACTGAACAGCCGAGCTAATTTTTCGACATATGAGGACTCGACACGTAGCAAAACTTGAAACACTCCTGGTGGGCCCCACGAGAAGTTTGGAAAAAGTGTCTCGATGTCCAACCTGGTGGAAAGAAATAAATGCGTGCACCCAGTGTACCCGTACGTATCATGCAATAACCAATCAATTATATTTGGGCAATGCTACTTGGACACCCATTTATGGGTTGGGTGTACATCTTATATCTCACTTTTGGATGGATGGAGAGTAAAATGTATATTTTTTTGGGATATACAAAAAAATATTTTTCATTATATTTTGACCATATTTAGCTATAAAAATTTATTCAATATATTTTTTAAAATTAATTCAAAATATATAATATTTGTTGATAAAAAGTGGGTCAATTTGTATAAAAAAATTTATGAATTTTACGTATTGGTAAAAATAGACTATAATTTTCGTTTTTATATATTCTATTAGAATTTTTAAAAAACTAGCCAAAATATAATTATTTTTTTTATTCTTTCTTTTTTTTCATTTTTTTTTCTTCCTCGAGCTTCATCTTCCTCCTCTTATCCTTTCCGAGCCCACCGTCTTACTCCCACGCCCTACACAACGTCCAAGTCGCTGCACCACCATGGACATCGCTGGAGCGCCGCTACTCAACGTCGCACCCACTCCCACCGCGCTCGCGCCCACCCCCACATATATCTAGCGGCGGCAAGGGCGGCGGAGGAAAAAAATATAGAGGGTAGGATTAAAAAATAAAGAAAAAATAAAGAAAAAATCAATAAGGAAAAATACTTTTTTTTTCTCCTGAGATGATCATTATGTACCATCGTTATTATAAGAAATGTCAAGAACTAGAGAAGAAAAAAAAAAAAAAATGAACTTGCACTATTTCAGAAAAATTTTACACTGTTTTAAACGAAAATTGCATTCTTTGAAACAAAATTATACTCTTTGATATGAGAGTTATACTTTTTAAGCAAAAGTTGCACTATTTGGAGTAAAATTATACTATTTCTCCTCCTCCTTCTCCTTTCCCTCCGCTTCCTCGTGTTTTTTGTGCGCCTAGCCAGGACCAACAACGCTTACGATGAATGTGGAGAAAAGCGCGACGATGCCAAAGAAAAGGGCGGCCCACGGCCGCCTTTCCTCCACCCCGCGGGGGTTGCATGGCCGGGGATGCGTGTAATAACAGTACTTTAAATTTTGAAATTTAAATTTGGAATTCAAAATTTTGAATAAAATTTGAAATTTAAAAAGGGTAACAATTTCTATATTTTGGGGATTTAATTCCTAAAAATTTATATATTCACCAGTTTCATAATGAATCAATGCGGGAGGTAGTGGTCAAATCGGATCTCAAATCCGACGCCTCGATCACCCAAAAAAGCATATTTGGCGAGTAAGTCAAGAAAGTTGGATTTTTGTAAATTCAAAAATTTGTCGCGGCAATTTACGCGTAGGAGTGCATGAAATCAATCGTGAGAGTGTGAATTAATATTCTATAGGCGATACGAGGGGACCAGGATCTAAAATTTAGATTTTTGAGGACTTAAATGCAAAATTTACATTTAGGAGACTTAACGGTAATTAAATGAATGTTTATATAAGAGGAGGATTGGATTAGGGTTTCTAAACCTAATTCATAACTCAAGAAATTTTTTCCGTTAGTCGCAGCACTCTCTCTCTCTTCTCCGTCCATATACCCCTGTCGTATACTCAAGAAATATTTTCCTTAGCCGCATCCCCCTCTCTCTTCCTCGTCCCTCGATGTCACGTCAGGAAAAGGGGGTGCCCCAGCCATCTAGTGGTCGAGTCTACTCTATGACTCAACAAGGAGGACATCCATCGGCGGATGTCGTTGCAGGTATAACCTCTTTCTTTGGAGCTAGAGCTAGAACCTTTTTAGATACAAGAGGATTGCACTCTTTTATTTCCCGTTCTTTTGTGCATGATCATGGCTTCGAGGTGAAACAACTAAGTGCGGGAGTTAGGGTGCACACATCGAGTGATTTTGTTGATTCGGGAGAATTTTGCCGATCGTGCCTTGTACAATTGGGTGATTGGGTTTTCCTGACAAATTTGGTGTTGATACCTCTATGAGAGTTTGATGTGGTGCTTGGGATGGACGGGCACACTAAGCACCACACCACGAACGATTGCGAGCAACGAACGGTGACCCTCCGAAAGCCATGACGCTTGGAGTTTACAAACCAAGCATGTAAAAGTATGTTCTTCGCTTTGTGTGTTTCTGGGCGAAACAAATGATTATTGGTGGATGTGTGGCCTATTTGGCCTCGGTAGATGTGTCACACGACCTACGCCTTCTTTGTTGGACATTCCGGTAGCTAGGGAGTTCATCGACATTTTTCCCGATGAATTACCAGAGATGCCTCCTAGCAAGGAGATCGAGTTCGCTATTGAGTTGATCTCCAGTACTACTTCTATCTCGAAGGCACCCTACAGAATGGCCTTCGCCTAGTTAAGGGAATTAAAGGCACAGCTCGAGAATCCGTTAGCCAAGAAATTTATTTAGCCGAGTGTGTCACCTTGGGGTGCGCCTGTTCTTTTTATTAAAAAAAAAAGACGGTAGTTTGCGGTTACGCATAGACTACCGCGAACTCAAAAAGGTCACGGTGAAAAGTAAGTACCTCCTACTTAGGATCGATGATCTGTTTGATCAATTTCAAGGATCGACAGTATTCACAAAGATCGATCCGCAATCCGGCTATCATCAGCTTAAGATCGAGGGTGAGGATGTTCCTATAACGACTTTCCGTACTTGTTATGGGTATTACGAGTTTATGGTGATGTCGTTTGGACTCACGAATGCCCCAGCTGCTTTCATGGATATGATGAACCGGATCTTCCGACCTTATTTTGATCGGTCTATTTTTGTCTTCATTAATGACATTTTTATCTATTCGCAAAGAGATGATGAGCACCAGAGTCATTTGTGGCTAGTTCTCCAAACTCTCATGGATAATGGGCTATTCGCAAAGCTTAAAAAGTGCGGATTCTGTCTCCACGAGGTATCATTCTTGGGGCATATTGTCACCGCCTCAGGAATTGTTGTGGATCCTAAAAAGGTGGATTCTGTTATAGATTGGCCTTGGTCGACTACAGTAACAAAGGTACATAGTTTCCTAGGGTTAGCGGGCTATTATCGACTATTTGTCGAGGAATTTTCCAAAATTGCCACCCCGCTAAATCGATTGACTAGGAAGGGTGAAAAGTTTCAATGGACTCCACAATACAAAAGGAGTTTCGAGGAGCTCAAGGACCAACTGACGAGGGCTCCAATCCTATTGTTGCCGAGACCGGGAGAAGACTTTGCAGTTTATTGCGATGCGTCGCAGATTGGTCTTGGCTGCATCTTGATGCAACA
Source organism: Tillandsia fasciculata (assembly GCA_029168755.2). NCBI lineage: Eukaryota > Viridiplantae > Streptophyta > Magnoliopsida > Poales > Bromeliaceae > Tillandsia > Tillandsia fasciculata. The sequence continues at coordinate 15,524,434 of CM054949.1, read as the reverse complement.
GGAGAAAGTGATAGCCTACGCACCGAGATAGCTCAAGGATTACGAGCGAAATTACCGCACTCACGACCTCGAGCTAGCGGCAGTAGTTTTTACCTTAAAGCTTTGGAAGCATTATCTCTATGGACACACTGTGAGGTGTTCACGGATCACAAGAGCTTAAAATACATGTTCGCACAGAAGGAGCTTAACCTTCGGCATGGGCGCTGGTTAGAGCTCTTGAAGGATTATGACTTGTCGATCCAGTACCACTCTGGAAAGGCAAATGTCGTGGCGGATGCTTTGAGCATAAAGGGTCAATTGTTAGAAACTTCGGCGAAAACTATTACCGAGCAGGATGACTTGGTGGATGAATTCCAAAGGTTGAAATTAGAGGTTGTACCGCTTGACACGGTTGCACAATTGATGGCTTTGACGGTGAAGCCCTCCCTAATTGAGCGGATCCTAGAGGGACAGAAAGTTGATGCATACATTCAGCGTCTTCAAGCTCAGATTTCTCCTAAGAAGGAAAGTAGTTTTATCATCTAGCAGACGACTCCCTTCATTTTTGGGGTCGTTTGTGCATTCTGGATCTCACCGATCTGAAGAAAGAAATCTAGTCCGAGGTGCGCATCGATCCCCTTACACGATCCACCCAGGTGGGACCAGAATGTATAAGGACTTGAAGCGGAATTTCTATTGGCCAGGCATAAAGGCTAACATGACACATTTTGTGGCTTAATGCTTGGTGTGTCAGCAAGTTGATATGTATGTTGTAAATGTGTTAACACCGTGCATATACAGAGGAGACTTTGTCTAATTGTAAAGAGAGATCTTGTATGTGTAGCGGGTCTGTGCACATTTTAGGAGCGAGAATTTTAAAAAAAATATATGGAGGCCCAAATCCCCGTGTTACTTGCCCACGTGGTCCGCAATGAGAAACACCTATTATTGGTGTATTGAGTGCGTAACGCGTCAAACGGAAGTGAAAAACGAACTCAACGCGCGAAAACGTTGAAAAATGGCTATTTGGGCTCATGGGCTGATTCTAGAAGTAGGCCGATCCACGGCCCATTGCGCGTGCACCAGGCGCAGCGGACCGCAGCGCGTGCCATGTGGCAGGCGGGGATTGGGCAGGGCGCAGCGGGACAGGTGGCGTGGCAGGGCGCAGTAGGTGGGCTGGCAGGCGAGGCAGCCGGCGCCAGGCACGCGGGCGCCACGCGACGCCCCGCGGTTGGCTGGCGCCAACTACCCGGGCACGCGGGGCGGGCCGCTTGGCGCAGCCCGGTTGGCCAGGCCCCGTTGTCGCGTGGGGTAGGACATGCAACGCGCCCGGATCAATTCGGGCGCTCCTTCCCGTGTTCCCTGTTTCGCGTCCGAAAATTACGGGCGCCCGAAAGTGTACCCCAAACCCGCAATGTGTTATTTTTTTGGGTTTTTGCCTATAAATAGGCCATTCCACCCTTCCTCTTGGCTTTTTGGAGAAGTTCCTGGGGATTCTCTTTGCAGGCATTTTTCTTTATCAAGTCTTCTATATTTTCAAGGATCTTAGGCATTTTAGGAGGCCACGGCATCGACGTTTTCCCCGACTCGGCGCACGTCAACGCTTCTCTGATTGTGGCCTTTTCCGTCGACGCTTCGTCCGCGGGCTCCCCTAAGCTGACCCGAGGAAGTTTTTAGCCAATTTTTGCCGCGACGTTTCCATAAGAGGTAGGTCTTCGATTTTCGTATTTATCACTCCTTTCCGTTTGGGATTTTTATTGGGTTTTTCGAAGCTTCTTTAGACCTCATTTTCTGCTGCAATTTTTTGGACAAAGGTGGAGTAATCTTACATTTTCTCGGCCTACGATTGTCGGAACTGGGAGTTTAAGGACTCAATTGCCATCTACACTTCTATAAAAATGCAACCGTATTTTTTATGGATTTTTTTGAGGACTCTTAGCAGGTGAGAATGTCACGCCCCGGAACCCGGGCTCGTCTACAGATCCGCCGTGCACACGAAATTTTTCGCGTACACGAAGCGCTGGTAACCTGCTCAGATATAATCTAACAATAAAAGAGCATAATACAGAGCTGAAATAGAAGAACCACATAGTATCTCAGACTGGGACTACAAACACATCAGTAATAAGTACAATAATCTCCCAGCAACCAAAATAGTACAACCAGCTGGCTAACGCCAGACCCCAAAATGAAAGGAGAATATCACAGTCTGAGTGGAGGGTACAATATCTGTCTAATAGCTCTCAGCCTCACAGGAGATCTATCTATTCAGCGATCCCCTTACCTCGATCAGCTGCCGATGGCCTAGCAGCTCCCGCAGATGACTCTGCAAAACATGAGAGAAGAAAGAGAAAAACAACAATGGGGGTGAGAACTACCAGATAAACCAGTAGCCTCCCCTAGTGGGCAAAACCTCAACTCTGACGCACCCACTAGGACTACTAGAGGCAAAAGGGAAAAGAAAAAGTGGTAAGATACATAAGATGCTGAAACAGAAAAACTACCACTACTATGCTGTCAAAACTGTAAGCATGCATCAGAAATAGTATCTGTCCAAATAAACCCAATCTAGCCACCAGCAAGAACTGGTACTGCCTGCTGCCGCTCTCATCATCGTGCAATAACCGCGCCGATGTGATAGCAAAACTGTCAAGAACTGTCTGGCTCCAACCTCTAGAGGGGAACTCGAGGGGAGCGACCCACCGAGTAAAGCACCACCGGGCAATAACCGCACCGGTAAGATAAGTCTCAAAAGCAGGACTGAATCTCCGGGCAATAACCGCCCACAGTTTTAAAAGCAGGACAAGCACCACGGGCAATAACCGCACCGGTAAGATAAGTTTTAAAAGCAGGACTGGATCATGACTATGATCAAAGTGGGAAACTCCATCCACTACCCAATCCCCAACTGATGCAATAAACCAGACTCAACCCCAATCTGATGCAAGGATAAACATCTGGTCGACCGCCTACTGTCCGCGGTCACCGCAATACCCCACAAGTCCACAATCTAGCACAACTTGGCTACACTATCCCAAACCCCTGCTCACACACTTGAGCAACAACATATGAATGCAAAGGACAACAATGAAACATGTTCAAATCCCAATATGATAGTGTAGCAATGAATAGTGGCCTTACCTGATGTCCGGGCATGCATGCAACTGTCTTTATTTTTAAAAGTCGTAAAATAGTGTCAAAGGTTTAAAAACAATTGATTTACTGAATAAAAGTCATTTGCATGCGAGATCATGGCCTTTGTCTCAATCACAGTGTCCCAATATAAGCCATCATATTATTTGTGGGGTTATATTAAATTTTAGGGGAGTTTGTCCCAGCGGTCCTTGTCATTTGTCATATTAATTTGTCCCAATGGTTCTCATTAATTGTCCTGTTAGTAGTCCTGTTAGTAGTCCTGTTAGTAGTCCCAATGGTTCTCAGCAATTATCATATTACTTTGTCCCAATTGTTCTCATCAATTATCATATTATTATATTTTAGGGGATTTCTAGTAATCCCAGTGAGCTTGTCAAAAATGAGGTAAGCAACAACCGCCCACCTTGAAAAGCTCAAACAATACCCCAGGTAGTCCCTGGTTGTCCACAGTCCTCAAATCCTGCAAATCAACGTTCCTGGTATAAATACAAACCCCAAAAAGCACAATATTTGCTGTTTTTCAGACAGCACGGGAAAAGAGGAATTTTTCACCTCTAAAATGAGCTCCTAAAATCCCAGAAAAATCACGGTTGCGTTCCTCGCGAAGAGTAGATCAAAATCGACTCCTTGAACGCCTCGATCTGATGCTCCTACGCCAAGATAAAAATCGGAGAAGTCGACGCTGTCCAAAAACCATCACAGTAAAAAGGGGGGTCAAAGAGGACTCGGGAATCGTGCCAAAAGTACGAAATGGAGCAAAATGATCAACACGGAAATCGAAGCCCTACCTCTTACGGTCGCGCTGTCGCAAAAATCGTCCAAAAATTCCACCCGGTTAGCCCGCAGTGAATTTTCGACGGAACTGCGACGGGAAATGGGCCGAAAAAGAAAACCGTCGCAGTGCGCCGCGTCGCAGATATCTCACTATCTGTAACTCCTAAATTCCTGAGATTGTAGAGAGAGAAAGAGGAGAGAGAGAGGAAAAACTTTCGTAGAGGGAGTTTTCTCTGATTCTCTCTCTATGGCCCGCAAATCGAGGTGCAAAGAGAGGGGGGGGGGAGGCTCTTATATAATGGGCCAAAAGGGAATATTCCCTCACGGGATCAGGATCCAAACACGAAACACCGAAATGGCCATCCAGGAAGCGCCACGTGTCACCCAAACAGGAAACAGCCTGTGCAGGCCCAATCAGATTTCGCCACGTGGCCACGTGGTCCACGTGATCTGTCCGCGCTCCGGGTTTTCCGGAAAATGTCGGCCAATCCGGGTGCGCCACGTGTCACTCTCCCACGTGACTTCTAGAAGCCGGCCAGCCAATCGGGTGCCGCCACGTGGCAGAGGGAAACTTCGGTGCACCCGGTGCACGCCTGGCTCATGGACCGCGCACCCGAGCGCCTGCCCGCGCCTGCCCGCGCTGCCCGCGCCTGCCCGCGCCGCGCTCCTCCGCGCTCCGCCGCTGCCCCGCCGCTGCGCCGCTGCCCGCCGCCGTGCGCCGCCGCTCGCCGGCGGCCGCCGCTGCCGGAACAGTAATTCCGGCCGGCGGTACTGTTCCGGTGAACAGTACCAAGTGCCGAAAAAATAAAGCGAATATACCGTTTCGACCGTTTTCGCGCGCTGAGTCCAAATCCGCCGTCCGTTTTGCCAAATTCTCATCCGAAATTTTGCCGAAAGCTCCCGGAAAATCCCATTTGCTCCGATTTTTGCGCAGAGTCTATTAAAAATATCCAATTTCGTTTCTACAAGCTCCGTTGCACAGTACAAGCCTTCTACAGTCACTATTAATGTTGCGGAGGTTCTGCGGGGGTCCGGATCATTACAGAGAATTTCCTATTTTTGGGATTGTTGTGCAGAACAGTGAAATATAGTTTTTGTGATTATAATTTGTGCGGCATTCGACTTTTGTTATAGTTTTCGTGGACAGTTCGGCGTTTCTTGGGGACAGGGGAAGTTGAAATTTTTCATCACAATCGAGGTGAGCATTTTTCTTTTTGGACCTGACTGAAAATTATGTGCGGATTGGCCTCTACATCATCTTGACGCGCTCGATGAATTTTGTATCGGATTTTGGACAGCACTTCGGTGTTTTGATTGCTGCTGCCGAACCGGGAGGAGTTTTTGGGAGTTCTTGAATTCGTTGGAACCGTAGGAGTTTAGGGAATGCGCACGCCAAATTTCAGCCCGATCGAATTTCGGATCTGTGCGTTCTAGGTGGGTTGTTGAGCACCTCTTTCTACGTCTTACTCACTAGGACTATTAGAGTGACCATCGACTTGTTATTTATCATTTCGCCACCCCATTGGAAATTATGCATGAATAAATTATCCTGATTAATTCTTAGCCTATCTATGTGAGATTGGTATACTATGGTTGTGATATATTAACATGCATTATTAGCACATAGCCTTCTATGTGTAGCTGGTACTTGTGGCGACATATGATCTATCCTATGTAAAATTGCTGCTTGATGCTTTTCATTCCATATTACTCGAGAACAATTGTATATTTGTATAGATATCTAGATAGGCCACCTTTTATCGCTACACTACCATATTGGGACTTGACTTAGGAGAAATCATGTTTATTCATTTTCTTCTCCTTATTAGTTAGACATGTGATTCATGTTGCTCGGGTTACAAGTAGGGGTTTGGTATAGTGTAGTCGAGATTATCGAGTCAGGGCGGGATTGCGCTAAATTGTGGACTTGTGGGGTGTCGCGGCTACCGTGGATATTGGGCGGTTGACTGGGTATTGATTTTTGCATCAGGTTGGGGTTGGGGTTTCATTTGTGGATAGAGTTTTCCACTTTGAGTATAGTCGTGACTAAGTACTGCTGTATTGAGATATGTTCGACGAATTACTTCCTCGTGCGGGTAGCTCCTCCCGAGTGCCACTCCGAAGTGTGAGATAGTACCGGGTAGGTGCCGGTCAGTTACTGAATTCTTGGGTTCGATATCACATCGGTATTACGCGTTGGCTGGCGTGACCGATGGTGACGACAGAGCAGGCAGTACAGGGTTTTATACCGGTCCATTTGATTGGGTTTATATTAGCAGATACTGTTCACTAATGCATGCATACAATCGTTTTTATTCAGTACTATATTAGAGGCATAGTAGTGGTAATTTTCCTTATCAGCAGATTATTTCAGCATACCACTGTACTTCCTTTCTTGCCTCTGGTAGACTTAGTGGGTACATCAGAGTTTGAGGATTTACCCAGTAGGGAATACTGGTTTTGCGAGTAGTTCCCATACCCGTTGTTGTTCCCCTTTTTCTTCCCTTTGTTTTGCAGAGTCTTCTGTGAGAGCTGCTGGCCTTTCGGCGGCTGATCGAGATAAGGGATCGCTGAGTAGATAGATCTCATGTGAGACTGTGAGAGTTTTAGCTAGACTATTAACGGTTTACTCAGACTATTGTACTCTTATTATTTTGGGTCTGGCTTCTGCTAGCTGGTTGTATTATTTTGGTTAGCTGGGAGATTTTATTGTTTTTATTACAGCTTTATTTCACTTCCAGTTTCAGTTTCAGTCTTAGATGGTATAATTTTTAGTTTCAGCTCTATACTTGTGCTCTTTTATTGTGTATCTTATATCTGAGCAGGTTTTTAGCGCTTCGTTTACGCGAAAAATTTCGTGTGCACGGCGGATCTGTAGACGAGCTCAGATTCTAATTTATCCCTAGGGCGTGATAAAAAAACTTTCCTAAAATTGAGGATTTTCTATATTTTCGATTCCCATATTGCTCTCGGGGTGTGGCTGTCACGCCCCAGGGTCGAAACTGCGATCCGGACCTGCCAACAGATCCGCCGCCCATACGGAAAGCCCCGTATAGATGAAGCGTCAAACCTGCAAAAGATAATACTACAGCTATACAGATATCAGAGCTAAAACGTATACTAGTGAAATAAGATAATACATCTCCAAAAAGTACAAGTCTGAACCTCACAATACATAAGTCTCTCAAAAGAAAAACTCTCAAAGTAACTATCTACTACAATCCAGCAGACTGTACTACAAAGCTCCAAAAGGGTACCACTATACTCCAAGAACGGGTAGAGAACTAGCTCGCAACTCCCTCACCTCGAACTGCTGTCTCCGCTCGAACAGAAGCCGGAACAGCTACCTCGGAAAAACCTGTCACCACAGCGGGTGTGAGAACTACACAGTCACGTAGTTCTCAGTGGATACCGCCACCAAATCCGACGGTCTGCCTACTAAGTCTACTAGAGGCATAATATAACATGAAAACTGAGATAATGTAAAGATAAGCTAGAAAGAAATCTACAGCTATCATGCCTCTATCTACAATGCTCAAAGGGTGATATTGATAAAAATGATGCATCGACTCTAACCCAATATACTCAATCAACCCAATCACAGTGACTGCCACATGGGGTCCAGTCAAACCTGCGCCTACCTACTGCCATTACATCCACGGAGGACTGAACTTACGTAGGGCATCCGTGACTGCCAAAACTGGCCCAGCCAGAGGGACTGCGTCGACAAGTCACGATAGCAAAGTAACAGGCCCAGCTCTGGAGCGGCACTCGAGGGGCGCGACCCCACCGAGGAAAGTATCCGCGCATCTCTGTCGAGCTCAATATGGCTCATGCAGGCTATAATCCAAATCCACGATCAACAAGATCGACAATGCCCAAATTACATCTCTAACTCACTAGCTGGAAATACTCAACAGTCGGGACCACTGTCAACCCGACGGCTCCCACAACAAGACATCAAACTCAATGTACTAAAACCCACTAGCCTGGAGATACTCCACAGCTAACAATAATGAAGGGTCCGAAAATCCCGAAAGACTAGAACCTACAACCCAAATCAAACAAGAACAGGCTCTAGGCATAGCCTCTCATTGTTCTTGACCCCAAAAAGGAACAACCCTTAGAACCCAGATCACTCGAATCCTCCCGGGTGAGGAAGTTTACAGGAAAATGTGACATTTATCACTGAAAACCATTTTCACTCGAACCCCCTCGGGGTAAGGACTAAAAGTAGTTCCTTTTTCTTTTATAAAACCATCTTGATTTGAGGTAACTCATTTTAATGATTTTTAGCTCTTATTAGAAAAATCAGTTAGAAAACAAGTTTTATTCCCAAACCCCGTAGGGCTAATGCCTTCGCCCAATCAGACAAGAACAGACTCCGGTGACCCTTCGATGTTTGGAAGAAAAATATTAGTTGACTAAAATCATGTGTGTTCAAAAAAATTATGGGTTTAAGGTCCTGCTATCACTGGTACACCACTGCCACGAACACAGCGGCGACAAATAAATCGAAAAACTCGACAACTCGGGACCACCGTTAACCCAAACGGCTCCAGCCACTGGTATCAGACTAGCTACATTTATCAGACTTCACTCAGCCCCCAAGCACGAGTGTAACATGCATCCTACACTAAGAGAAATCCCGACCACTCCGCCCACTACCCGGGCGAGGAAAACACTATGTCCAGGGATAGAATGTAAAGTGTGGATGTCTAAAGCATAAATGAACCTAGCCCAAGTGGGGATTTTCTACTAGTCTGGTTGAACATACATCATATGACAGGGTGCTAGGTCAAGTTCCAATAATAACATTGTTAACAAAACAAAGAAACATTAGCTGAAATGATCTCAATAACAATACAAGAAAAATATCATCTCTTTCTAACATGCTTCCTAGCTTCTCTCGCAATCATGCATGCATTCTATTTAATAGAATTTGAGAACCGTCCACCAGTTCTGGAGACGAAGCAAGCCACCTGAAAGTGCACGTCGATCCAAGGTACAATCTAAACGTCGATAATCCTCAAGTTCCTATGATTCCAACGAGCCCAAAAATACCTGAAAATTCCTCCTGGGCACAAAGATACAGTCCAAATACCGCGGTAAGCAAAAATTCCAAAGGTTACAATGCTGCGGCAAAATCAGCTAGAAAGAAGCTGAAATATCACCTGCGAGATGAGCTCCAAAAATTTCAATAAAAATACGACTGCGATCATCGCGAAGCGTAAATGTCGATCGAGTCCTCACAGGCTGAAATCCGATAACTGAGCGTGGAGATAAAAATCGAACAAGCTCCGCTGTCAAGGAAAACTAGCAGCAAAAATGGGGTTCAAAGATACTCCAAATACCCCAATAAAAACCCAAAACTGAGAGGAATGGCACACATAGAAAACGAAGATCTACCTCTTGTGGAATCGATACCGCAGAAATCGACCAAAAACTCCCTCCCGTCAGTCCAGGGGAGCTCACGGAAGAAACGTCGACGGAGAAGATCGATAACGAAGACACGTCGAAGCTCGCGATGTCGAGTAGTAAGCTGATGAAACGCCTTCCAAAAATTCTCGGGATACCGAAAATCGAAGAAAACCTGATGATAGACCTCCCTGCCGAAGATGGGCTCAAGAGGGCTCGGAAAAAGCCCTCAAAAGAAGGCACAAATGGCTATTTATAGCCCAATCCACAAAGAAAAGGGGTCCGGATTCGGGCGCACGATTCGGGCGCCCGAATCCGGCCTAGCCCAGAACTGTGCGCGCTCGGATTTACCCGGGTGCGACACGTGTCCACTCCCGCGCCCCGCGCGCCTCGCCCATGCCCGCCCGCCAATCATGGCGCGCTGTGTGGCAGCGGGGTTCAAGGTGGGGTGCACGGGCCGCGGTCCCCGCCGGGAAAGTCGGGTCCATGCGCCCGCCAACAGACGTGCGCCACGCGTCCTCCGCTGTCCACCGTGCGCCGCGCCCGGCGCGATTGGCGCCTCGCACCGCCGCCCAACGAATGGGAGCCCGCCACGTGTTCAAGCGAGCCGCTCGCTAGTCCCGGTACACGCGGAGGTCCCGTGGACTGGCCCGCCTGCGCCCTGCCCACGCCTGCCCGTAGCCGCTCCGCCGTGCTCCGCCGCCTGCCAGCGCTGCCCCGGTCGCCGGAACAGTGTTTCTTGCCTCGAAATTCGTGTTTTAGCATCCGGGCTCCAAAAAAATAAGTAAATAGTCAATCTTCATCGTTTTCGCGCGCTGAGTCCAAATCTGATGTCCGTTTTGCCAAATTTCACTTCTAAAATTTGTCAAAGGCATCCAGATAAGTAATCTTAATCCAAATTTCGCACTGGGTCCAATCATGAGGTCCGATTTGTGCATAACCATCTTCATCACGCATCATAAGCCTCCAGAAGCCACAATTCATTCTGCCAGACCTTCGCGGAGATCTGGGTCATCACAGTGACAATGCGCAAGGGAGGGAAAGAATCCTATGCCTCGCCTCCACCGCGCACGTCGCTGGGGGCGGAGGCGAGCACCTTGCCTCGCCTCCACTTAATTAAGAAAATATTATTTTGTAATTAAGTAGAATGTCGTACGTTTCCTTATATTGGGCGTAGAGAATGGGATAAGGACGACGAGAAGGAGCCGAACGAGGAAGGGTACCGTCTGCGAGGCCGCCTCCGGCGGCCTCTTCTCCGGCATTGCAACGTTCTCATCCACCTCCACCGCGCACGTCGCCGGCCCCAGATGGGCGCAGAAGAAGCACGAGGAAGTGGAAAGAAATAAGGAGAATAAATAGTACAACTTTCACCCAAATAATGCAATTTTTGTCTAAAGAATGTAACTCTCATATTAAATAGTGCAGTTTTTGTCTCAAAAGTGTAATTTTCACCTAAAATAGTGTAATTTTTTTCTAGAAAATATTATAATTTCATCTATAGTGCAAAATCTTCTCATCATCATCCACATTCCCTTTTCCACGCCAAGTACAAAAAAGTGCACGAGGTTCCACTTAACTAAAAAGTAATATTTTCTTAATTAAGCGGAGGCGATGCGGGGGTGCTCGCCTCCGCCCCCAACGACACGCGCAGGCACGATGGAGGTGAGACAGGGGATCCTCACCCGCCCTCACGCACCCCCGCCCGCGCACCCCTTGTAGGGCGGAGGCAAGGTGTGACGCCTTCGCTGTAATAATCCAGAATATTTTATTTTTAATAAATAGATTGAAAGTAAAATTATGGCTGGTTTCGAATTCAAAAGAACCTTGTTGATTTATTCAGGCAATTGCCAGTGTGCGAGTTGCACGATTTACGAAGCAAAAAGGCTATTTTTTAATCCGGACGTGATTTTGAAAATCCGAGTTGACCGTTACGATCGTCTCGTCGAGCTGAACGAGATTCATATTCAGCACTTTTCGATCCGACGGTCGGATCTTCCAGAAATCGATGAAGAAGCGATCAAATAGCCGCGGCCAATGTATCAGTGCCTCCGCGCACAGTGCCACTTAAGTTGGCACTGTAGATGAACAGTGGCCCCTAGTTTTCGACTTCGTCGATTGCAACAAGCACTAATTCACTGTCCAGAGTCCGAACGTAGTCATCCAAATAGTCAATTTTATTCGTTTCGACGTCCTGAACGCAATGGCACTGACGGAATTTCTGTCTGACGACCCTAAGACATCGTAACGCGTGCCGAACTGTATAAATTACAGAAAGAGATGGAATTTAAAAATTATGGAGCTAAATTTTAGCGAACCAAAATCGCTACCTTATAGATTTCGACGTGCCGGACGCCGTGGCGAAGTCCGTTTTTCGTTTCGACTATCGAAATGCCTCGAAAAGCGTGAATTACGGCGAAAAATGCAGTATTTTGCACGAAAACCCAAACAACTTCGCTCCGTATTGCGTGCTACTCCCTAGTGAGGGACCTAAGTGTGATTGAGAGATACTGTGAGGGACTGAGCGGTTAATATCAAGAAGTGGTGGGTGAAAATGCAATTGTGCATATATACTATATATACACATGCAAGCTTAGGGTTTTTGGAAACCCTAGACCTGTAGCCGTCAGCCCTAGCCGCCCCCAACAGACTCCCCTCTCCCTCTGCCGTACCCACCGGGACTGGCGCACTGGCCGCCGCTCCGCCGCCGGAGAGAGAAGGGACCAAGAAGACTCACCTTATCTCGGGCTGTGGGTGAGGAAGCAACCAAAGGAGATAGGATCGCACCAAACCCCTTCTGGAGAGCTCCTCTGTGTGGCCGCGACCGAGCCAGGGCTACCCCGACGGTCGCCGTCGCCGCGCGCCACCGTGAAGTCCTTCTCCTTCCTTGATTTCTCCGGCGAGGTAAGTTTATGGAAAAGATTTTATTCTCCTAATCCCTGAGTGTGTGTGAGGTGTTACTGATGTTAGGTGGGCACTCCTTGTGAAGCCCGAGTCGCCTCCGTGCCTCCGGCAGCCGGCGGGAGTCATGGGTTGCCGGAAAACCCTTGTTTGGCCGAACCTTATCTCGGGATTCATCGGACCGTTTAAAACATGATCGGAACCGTTGGATGTTTTCTCTTTGGTGACTGTAGGGTTCCCCCGAGGTTTCCTGTTGATCGGTGGAGGATCCACGCCGCAAGACGAAGCCCTAGAACCGGGTTTTCAAGCACTCCGGCCGAGCTTCGCCGTCCAGCGCGGCCGCTGGGTCCCGACCTCAGCCACCACTGCGGGAAGCACCGTAGCACCAAGGGGAACTTTTCTGTCCATCTTGCACCGGCCCGATCACCCCCTGCCGGAATCCGCCATTAGAGCATCAAGTTTTCCGGCGAACTCAAACTCCGGCGAATCCGGGGCTTCGCGCGGTGGGGAAATGACGTAGGTATGTTCCTTGGGTACAAATTAGGTCCCCTGTGATGTTGCATGTAGACTTTGACGTGTGGTTTTAAGTCTCTGTAGTTGCACTCTTTTCTTGGTCCGAGCATCACCACCGCCGGCCGCCGACGCCTCCGGACTCCGGCCAACTACTTAGGTGAGTCCTAAATACTCTGTAGATTATTCCTATATAGTTGGTTTGGCCTAAAAGCTTCTGTGAATTTAGTTGATCCAACTTCTTCTTTTAATAAGGGATAATTTGGATTGAGTCCGGCCGCCGCCGCCTCCGGCCACTGGCCGTGGGTCGGACCTGGTCCGGAGCTCCTCTGGGAATTTGTTTTAATGTATGCTCCATCTTGTTCAGGTTGGGAACCTGATTTGCTCCAAGTTGTGCCCAAACCGAGCCTAGCTTCTTTAAGGGTGCTGCTCCGGCGATCTCCCCAGCCATTCTCCGGCCAACTTCAGGTGAGCACCACTCTTCTGGATCATCCCTCTATACCATGCTCTAGTTAAACCCTATTTTGATCAAGTCTAGGTTAAGTTGTAACAAGTTGCTATTTGGAACCCTAATGTTTTTGGGCCAACTTTGCCCTCGGACTCCGTGTCAGCCCAAGCTGGTGAGCACGAGCTTCGTCTCGTCAAAACGGACTCGACAAAATTTACGGTACAGCTTTTGGATTCCCGGATTGGGAGATTGAGTCGAAATAAGCTTTAAATAATGATAATTATGCGATTTTAGAATAGGTTGGGTACTAAAATGCAATTGTAACGTGCCGCTGTCTTTAGACAGTATTAACGCATCCACTAGGTACTTTTGATTGAGGTCCGTAGGCCCCTGCTGAACAGAAATAGGATACTATATCGTAAAACGGCAAAATAGTCGACTTTACGGTTTACGGCGCGAGTTTCGCGTTCTAGTTTGGATTCTAGTCGTCAGTTGTCGACTCTGGTTATCCCCGACACCGTCCTGGCTAGTCCAGTGACTTTAGTTTCCTGCCGGGAGACTCCGAAGTCAAAATAGGCTTTTCGGGAGTCGTGCATGTAATTATGGCAACATTTCGACTCCGATATTTACGATTAACCCCCTGCCTGTCCGAACAACTAAAATTGTGTTGTTTAAGGACAGCAGAAGGAGTTTTGTAGCATTTGGATATTTGTAGACCGTTGGCGGGTCATATCTAGTGATTCGGTGGTTTTCGGGAATTCCGGTTTAAACCTATTTTCAGCTAAGTTTCCCGTACTAGCTACACGTTACTGCTCTGTTGACGGGATGGGTACGAGTGAGTCGATTACTGATTCTGGTTTCTGTTCAGGTCCCTGCAGTCTGACTCCGGCCCACGAGCCTTCTGTTGGAGTCGTTGGACCGCCTACATTCAGGTGGGTTATCTTCGGTCCGGGCTTTAGCTTTTCGGCCCTCTGTTTACTTTAGTCCAGTCGGACACCTGTTTTTGATTAGCCTATTGATTTTACCTGTATGACATGTAACCCATCTTGACCGACACTGATCTCCTGAGACACATCATGTGCACTTATTTATCAGCTTTTATATCTCTTAGCATATGGATTAGCATGACCTGATTCTACTGGTGGATTCCTGTCACTTGATGATTATGCCTATATGTTTCTGGTTCATAGATGATAGATATTATTGGACTATGCTTGATTATTCCTGACGGTTTATGATCTTGCCTGATAGACCTTGAGCTCCTTAGACATGTCATGTATACCTGCTCGTCAGCTGTGATATCTTAGTACATAGACTTTCATGATATGTTCATGCTTATTGATTCCTGTTACTCGTTATACTTGCTTCCATATTTTAGATATGCATGATAGACCTGTGATCGATAGACAGACATATGCATCCCTATCGGGATTTTGGATCAGATATACATATTCCTTGTATTCCAGACTGCATGACATATGATTGATTATAGACATCTGCACCCCTGTGGGGGATTCCCGGCATGTTGCCGATTACCCGGTCTGCGGACCGTGAGATTTAGCATTCGCATGATGATTCAGCACCTGCTGTTCGCTTGCGTACGCAGTGGGATTGATCACCCACATTGCGTTCTTTACCGGTAAAGGGTCCGGCTGACCCGTGAGCTATCCCCTCTTGCTGTATCACTGGGTACGGGGAGCCCATTGGCTGTACCGATACGAGGAACCTCTCGGCTGTACCTTTAGGTACGAGGACCCTCTCGGCTGTATCAATGGTACGGGGTTGCTGTTCAGCTCTGCTAGGTGGAAACCAGTATGATTGAGATTGTCTTGGCATAGATATCTTCGCCTGAGGTCCCCGCGACCAATAGTGGCATCGGTTAGTATTTTCTGTTCTTAAGTTGATGCATAGCTTCTATTCCCATATTCCAGCTTGTCTGATTGGTCATTTCAGTTATAGCATGATTTCCAGCATTGATTATCTGTAGTTCCCTTATGCTTGATTATCTGCCTCTTTTGGTCTTATTTGTGGATTTATAGCTTGTTGGTAGACTCTATCTGTTTATTCAGCTTTACCTATTGATTTATTACTATCCGCAGATTATTGTACCCAGTAGGTACGATTAGCTATTTCTCGGCTCGTCGTGCCCACTGGGATACATGTTCAGTGTATCTCACACCCCCTGGGTGACCATTTTTCAGGTCGCTTAGGTGATGGGATGTCGGGACACGTTGGTGAGACGATTGCGATACTATCGACCCCGGTGTAGTCAGTATATTTTATTTTCCGCATTTCAGTTTAAATATTATAAATTGTCTAGTTGCATGCATAGTTAGACTACTCTGATATTGACTGACTGTTGTTAGCCGTGCATGTATAGCAAAGGCCCTGTCCAAGTGGGAAGGGAATTTACTATACATGTGGCGGTCTGTTACGCCCGGTTTGTGAACTCTGATTTATAAAAAAAAAAAAAAAAATTTAGCCTGCTTTTTAAAACTCGGGGCGTGACATTCGCCTCCGCTACCCTTTTCTCCGGCGTTACTGCACTCTTCTCCACTTCCACCGAGCGCGTCATCGGTCCCGGATGGGTGCATAAGAAATACGAGAAAGTGGAGAGAAAGAAGGAGGAGGAGAAATAGTGCAACTTTAGTTCAAAGAGTATAACTTTCGCCTAAAGATTATAACTCTCATATTAAAAAGTGTAATTTTTGTTTAAAAGAGTGCAATTTTCGTTTAAAATAGTGTAAAATTCTTCTTAAATAGTGCAACTTCATCTTCTTCTTCCTTTTTTTTATGGTTCTTAGTCTTTCTTATAGTAGCGATGATACATAATGATCTTCTCAAAAGAAAAAAAAAAAATAGTTTTTTTATTTTCTTTTTTTTCTTTTTTATTCTTTTTTTTTTCTACCCTCTACATCATTTTCCTCTGTCGCCGCCCTTGCCGCCGCCATAGACCCCTTCGAAGTCCCGCCCCTCGAAGCCACGCTCGTTCCTGCCATGCCTGCTCCCGTGCCCGCGATGTTGTGCTCATTAGATACGTGTGGGACATTCGATACATATATATATATATATATATATATATATATATATATATATATATATATATATATATATATATATATATATATATATATATATATATATATATATATATATATATATATATATATATATATATATATATATATATATATATATATGTATGTATGTATACATATCGAAATCTATGTCCAACTCAAGTAACTGAAATACTGAACTAAATAAAATATAAAAAACTGAACCATGCAGTCGCTAGCTCTAACTGACGTAAACCTCATGCCACGCTCGTACCTATATCACCGACCACATCACTTGTAGAGTAGGGAACATGAGAAACCAATCATAGATTTTTTAGTGGGAACAACCTGCTTCGAAGATAAGCCATGCTCACCGGAGAAAGAATTATGCTGGTGACAATAACAAGAGAGAGATATAGTAGAGACCAAAAATAATACATGAAACGGTAAAACAAAGTATAGTAGTCAAGATAAGAAAAGATGCCACTACTGTAATGCCATGATACCAACTGTCATCCACATGCTATGTACAAACACATGCCAAATCTGTACTATCGATACCTCCACAAATGCCATCGGCCCGTCGAACTCCGGCAAATACTAGCCAACACCGCACTGACCTTATCCATGCGTCATACCGACATACTGCACAGATAGTGCGCCTTCTGTCGGTGGCCAAACCAACTATGCTCATGAAAATCCTCAACAACTATGACCGATAAATGGATTCTCGGTTGGAGCCGAAGAGAATGCAATGTGCCATATGCAAATGACGAGACCCAAAGATCCATATATGCTCAATAATAATAGCCACCATATGTATCCAAATCAGCCTATCTATATGCTAGATGATAATAGAGATAAAGAAAATAGAAATGGTATAAGAAAAAAAAGAGATGATACGACTCACCAACTGCCATCATGAAGTACCTACCTTAATCGATCAAACTTTCAAGTTATATAAATGGTTTCCCCTGGGTAGTGTCTTGTGATTTGGTGAGTCCACTAAATTGGAGGCGAGATCATACTCATATAGTCTATATCGGCTCGAGGAGGTTTGTCACGCCCTGGGATCGAAACTGCGATCCAGGCTCGCCAAACAGATCCGCCGCCCATACGGGAACCCCGCATAGGCGGAGTGTCTAACCTGCAAAAGATAGCTATACCACATCTATACACATATCAGAGCTAAAAAGAAACTAATAATAATTCAACATCACTGTACAACAGTCATCTCATATACATAATCATCTCCCAAATACATAGTCAACTCTCAACAGAGTAAAGTAAAATAAAATACATACTATACAGAACCATTAGCTCCAAAAACTGAAACAGGGTCCTCCGTCTACTCTCCTCAAGCATGGGTAGGAATCTAGCTCGCGACTCTCTGTCCTCGATCAGAAGGAACAACTTGTGCAGGAACAGGAAAGGGGACCTCTGAAAAAATAGTCACCACGGAGGGTGTGAGAACTACATAAAACAGTAGTTCTCAGTGGGTACCATCTCCAAGACCAATGGTCTGCCCACTAAGTCTATTAGAGGCATAAGATAACAGGACTACTCAAAGTAGAAAATGTCACGCCCCGGGGTCGAAACTGCGACCCGGGCCCGCCAACAGATCCGCCGCCCATACGGAAAGCCCCGTATAGACGAAACGTCTAACCTGCAAAAAGATGGCTACTATAGCTACACATATATCAAAGCTGAAAAAAAATAAACTACTGAAATAAGAAATAATACAACTCCAAAAGTACAAGTCTGAACCTCACTACAAAAGTCTCTGAAAAATAACTAACAATAATAATCCAACAGACTGTACTACAAGCTCCAAAAGGGGTACAGCTATACTCCAAAGACGGGTAGAGAACTAGCTCGCGACTCCCTCACATCGATCAGCAATAGAAGGGTCAGAAACTGGAACAGCAGGAACTGGAAAAGGGGTCCCTGGGAAAAGTCACCACGGCGGGTATGAGAACTACATCCTACAATAGTTCTCGGTGAGTACCGCCACCAAGCCCGACGGTTTGCCCACTATGTCTACTAGAGGCATAAGATTTGTACTAATATAAAGATAAGCTGGAAAGAAATCTACAGCTATCATGCCTCTATCTACAATGCTCAAAGGGTGATACAGATGAAAATGATGCATCGACTCTAACCTAAATACTCAATCAACCCAATCACAGTGACTGCCACATGGGGTCCAATCAAACCTGCGCCCACCTACTGCCACACATCCACAAGAGGACGGGACATACGTAGGGCGTCCGTGACTGCCAAAACTGGCCCAGCCAGAGGGACTGCGTCGACAAGTCGCAATAACAAAGTAACAGGTTCAGCTCCGGAGCGGCACTCGAGGGGCGCGACCCCACCGAGAAAAGTATCCGCGCATCTCTGTCGAGCTCAATATGGCTCATGCAGGCTATAATCCAAATCCACGATCAATCAGATCGACAATGTCCAACTCACAATACTAACCCACTGGCTGGAGGTACTCAACAGCTGGGACTGTCATCAACCCAACGGCTCCCAAAACAGGACATCCAACTCACAGATGAGAAAGAACCAACCGACACAGTAAGGGTCCGAGAATTCCGAAAGGTCGGTGTCTAGAATCCCAATCAAACAAGAACAGACTCCAGACTCAACCTTTCGAAGTTCTCGACCCCTTACAGTTCGAGAAAACAACTCCCTTGGTAAAACATGCGGAAAAACCAACCAGGGTCTGAAAGTTCCGGGAGGCCAACACCTACAACCCTATCAAACAAGAATAGGTTCCAAGTATAGCCCCCGTAGCTTTCGTCCCGAAATAAGGGAATGGCCCCTAGAACCCAAGTCACCCAAACTCTCTCGGGTGAGAAAGTTTGTAATAAAATATGGCAGTTATTACTTGAAACTATTTTAATCTGAGAAACTCAATTTAATATATTTTAGTTCTTTAACAAAATCACTTCAAATAAGTTTTATTTTTCAAACCCCGAAGGGCTATTGCCGTCACCCAAATAAAACAAGAAGAGGCTCCGGCAACCCCTCGAAGTTTGAAAGGAAAACATTAGTTTACAGAAATTATATGTGTCCAAAAACAGTCTGGGTTCTAGGTCCTGCTATCACTGGTATACAACTGCCACTAACACAGTGACGACACATAAATCAGAGAAACACAACATCTCGGAACCACCGTTTACCCAAACGGCTTCCGCCACAGATATAAGACCAGCTACATCTACCAGACTCCACTCTGCCCCCAAGCACGAGTGTAACATGCAGCCCACACTAAGAGAAATCCCGACCACTCAGCCCACTACCCGGGCGAGGAAAACACTATGTCCAAGAATAGAATGTACAATGTGGATGTCTAAAGCATAAATGAAACTAGTCCAAGTGAGGGTTTTCTACTGGTCTGGTTTGTCTGCGATCTCAAATGACTCACGCCGCGCGGTTCACCTCTGTCGGGTTCCCGTGGGATGGTATTCGCGATTCAGATGAATATTTATATGTGTGGATGGGTATATGTGGGTATCAGGTATTGCGGATCCATGACTTCCAATAGACGCAAGCATCTATTGTTAATTACCCCCTTGTGATTGGGGCACCTTCGATTAAGAGACCTTTGTGAGGAGGATAGAATAAACCGTATTCCAATACTTGACCAAATCCTAAGTATATGTGTTAGGATTTAGCTGGATTTGAAATTGACTTGATCCTGCTTATATGTGTTGAGGACTAGTCGATATTAAACTCTAATTATATGTGTTAGAGTTTAATTGGGTTCGATTGGCTCTAAGTATATGTATTAGAGTCCAATTATATTTGATTCCATATTTGGCGTATGTTCCAAAGTGGAGACATGACCAAACCCCAAGGATATGTTTTGATGTGGGTTGGATTTGATGCTACTCGAAAGTAGGAGGTGGCTAAGTCCTATATGTATTAGGATTGGCCGAGTTTGATATGTTTTTCATTCTAGTTATATGTGCTAGAATGAGAGATTGACTAACCCTAAGTATATGTATTAGATTAGTTGAGTTGATTTGGTTTCTACCCTAGATATATGGGCTAGAGTAAAAGGTTAACTACACCCTAAGTATGTGTATTAGGGTTAGTTGGGTTGGTTTGGATGAACTCTAAGTATATGTGTTAGAGCCCGATCAAATTTGATTTGACTAAAAAAATGGTTTTGGATTTTGTTTATGGATTGGATTGGGCTTTGGGTTTTATTTGTGGATCGAATGTGTTTTGGGTTTTATTTGTGGGTTGGAATGGGTTATCAGTTTTATTTGTGGATCAATGGGTTTTGAATTTTATTTGTGGATCAAATGGGTTATCAGTTTTATTTGTGGATCAAATGGGTTTTGGGTTTTAATTGTGGATCGAATGGGTTATCAGTTTTATTTGTGGATCAAATGGGTTTTGGGTTTTAATTGTGGATCGAATGGGTTATCAGTTTTATTTGTGGATCAAATGGTTTTGGGTTTTGTTTGTGGATCGAATGTATTTTGGATTTTATTTGTGGATCGAATGGGTTATCAGTTTTATTTGTGGATCAAATGGGTTTTGGGTTTTATTTGTGGATTGAATGTGTTTTGGGTTTTATTTGTGGACTCGGCTTATATTGTATATGGACTGGATTTGGGACAGTATGTGGACTGAGCCTATGTCATATGTGGATTTGATTCAGTGCCCATATATGGTCTGGATTTGGAACCCGTATATGGATTGGGCCTTATTTTGAGGCCTTCATATGGGGTGAGCCTTATTGAGTTCATTTATTAGTCCCTTTTAAATCGGACTTAGGCTACAAGTTGATTAGGACTCATTTGAATTTTGTCTCGATTCAAAGAAATTTCTATTTATTTCAATATCCCATTTTATTTTATTTTATTTGGCGTCCGAAGAAAATTTTCTAATTTTATCGGGGAAACACCGTTATTTTATTTTGATGTGGGATCCGAAAAAATTCCCTTTTTGGAATTATTTGGGGTCCGAAAAAGTTTCTATATTTTTTTTTACTTAGGATCTGAAGGAAATCCACTTTGATTTATCTTGAGGTTCAATGTAATTTGATTTGGGATCCGAAGCGGTTCATTTTTGGCTTAACCTAGGTTCGGATGTCCGAAGAAATCATCCGAACCGGTTTTTTTTTTTTCTTTTTTTTTTCTTTTCCTATTTTTATTTTTTTTTGTTTCTCTTTTCAGCCAAGGGGCGTCCGCAGAGGTCCCAAACCGGCTTTAAAGAAATTTATTTATTTTTTTTTCTTTTTCTTTTTTTTTCTCTTTTTTCTTTTCAGCCTGAAGTAAGGGGCTTCCGCAGAGTTCCTAAACCGGCTTTCAAAAAAATTTATTTATTTTTTTCCTCTTTCTTTTTTTTTTTTCTTTTTTTCTCCTTCTTTTCAGCCTGAAGTAAGGGGCGTCCGCAGAGTTCCCAAACCGGCTTTCAAAGAAATTTTTTTTTTTTTTTTTTCTTTTTTTTTTTTCCTTTTTTTCTCTTTCTTTTCAGCCTGAAGTAAGGGGCGTCCGCAGAGTTCCCAAACCGGCTTTCAAAGAAATTTATTTTTTTTTTTCCTCTTTCTTTTTTTTCTCTTTTTTTCTCTTTCTTTTCAGCCTGAAGTAAGGGGCGTCCGCAGAGTTCCCAAACCGGCTTTCAAAGAAAATTTATTTATTTTTTTTTTTTTTTTTTTTTTTTTTTTTTCTCTTTCTTTTCTTTTCTTTTCTTTTTTCTTCTTTTTTTTTCTTTCTTTTCAGCCTGAAGTAAGGGACGTCCGCAGAGTTCCCAAACCGGCTTTCAAAGAAATTTATTTATTTTTTTTTCTCTTTCTTTTTTTCTCTCTTTTTTTTCTCTTTCTTTTCAGCCTGAAGTAAGGGGCGTCCGCAGAGTTCCCAAACCGGCTGTCAAAGAAATTTATTATTATTATTTTTTTTTATTTTATTTTTTTTAAAATAAATTTTTACCTGAGAAATACGTCCAAAAGAAAAAGGCAAAAAAGTCGATTGCGGGTGCCGAGGAAGTTGATCGAAGGAGTTGACCGGAGGAGGTTGAGGAAGTTGACCGAAGGAGTCGAGGAAGTTGACCGAAGGAGTCGAGGAAGTTGACCGAAGGAGTCGAGGAAGTTGACCGGAGCTGCTGAGGAAGTCGACCGGAGCTGAGGATGAGGTGGAATATGGGACGGTTTTTTTTTGTGGTGAAATATGGGGATGCGTTCTTTTTCTTCTTTCTTTTTTTTGTGGTGGAAATATGGGACAATATCGGACGTTCTCTTTCTTCTTTTTTTTTTATGGTGGAAAAAAATGGAAAGTTGTCCCCAGGCAAAGGAAAATCTCCCCTTTTTATAGTGGGGAGGGGCAGAGAAATATCGTGTGGGATTCGTTGGGATTCGTTGAGGGGTTAGCGAGAAAATGTGGGTTCATTGAGGAGAGTACGTGCGTTGGAATATCTTTTCGTTGAGGAAAAGACGAGGTTCAAACTTGAGGAGGTTATTATATTCCGCTTTCAAATTTCAAATTTTAAATTTCAAATTTCAGATTTAAATTTTAAAATTGAAAGGATATGTTTAAAATTCAAATTGAATATGTTCAAATCTCAAAATTGAACGGTTATGTTCAAATTTTCATATGTTGAGAGAGTATGGTTGTATTTAAATTTTAAATTTCAAATTTCAAAATTGAGTATGTTCGTATTTAAATTTTAAATTTCAAAATTGAATAGGTTACATTTAAATTTGAGGAAATATGTTTGTATTTAAATTTTAAATTTTAAATTTCAAAATTGAATATGTTATATTTAAATTTGAGGAAGTATGTTTGTATTTAAATTTTAAAATTAAACGGTTAACGAACGAGGGAATTTGCTTGGATTCAAAAATTCAAAACGAGATATAGGTGAGTTTGGGTAAGTCAGTTGAGAGATATTTTAAAATGTGGTTTAAGATTTGAATAAGTGTGTTTGAGATAATTGACGGGTGAGGAGTTTCAATTGGATTCAAAAATTTAAATTTGAGTATATGTGGCATTTGAGAGATATTTTGAAATTTCGTTAGAAATTTGAAATTCAAAATTTAAAATTTAATTTGAACATAATTTTTGAAATTGAATTTTTAAACAAGAAGTTGACTATAATGTAAGGCCCGCTGGGCAGAAAAAAAAATAGGATCCGACTTAAAAAATCGACGGAGCTTTGATGAGACCCATAAGCTTGTGTTCACAAATGGCCTAAGCTTGTGTTCATAAATGACCAATTAAAGAATTGAATTTGTTGGACCCAAATTATTAATATGTTAAAAATTTTGGGCTTTTACGGGGGACAAATCAATATTACGGACCAACCACAATCTTTTCCCCCCTTTTTTTTATATAATTTTTTTTTATATAATTTTTTTTTTACCTCAAACAAATGCCCCCCATCTTTTCGTTGTGCGAGGTACGAGTACAGTGAAAAGATGCACGCTCAATTGTTTTTCACTCTTCACTTTTTTTTCAAATATATTTTTTTCATTTTTTTTTTCGTACACATTCAATTTGTTTTCTCAGTTTAATGACATGACGGTCGATTAAATATGGCTCGCTCAGTTTAGTGACATGGCGGTCGATATGAATATGGGTCGCTCAGTTTAGTGACATGGCGGTCGATATGGGTATGGGTCGCTCAGTTTAGTGACATGGCGATCGATATGGATATGGGTCGCTCAGTTTAGTGACATGGCGGTCGATATGGGTATGGGTCGCTCAGTTTATTGACATGGCGGTCGATATGGGTATGGGTCGCTCAGTTTATTGACATGGCGGTCGATATGGGTATGCGTCGCTCAGTTTATTGACATGGCGGTCGATATGGGTATGGGTTGCTCAGTTTATTGACATGGCGGTCGATATGGGTATGAGTTGCTCAGTTTAGTGACATGGCGGTCGATATGAATATGGGTTGCTCAGTTTATTGACATGGCGGTCGATATGAATATGAGTTTAGTTTAATGACTTTCCGGTCGTTTGAATTTGGGTTTAGTTTAATCACTTTTCGGTCGTATGGAATTAGGTTTAGTTTAATGACTTTTCGGTCGTATGAAATTGGGTTTAGTTTAATGACTTTTCGGTCGTTTGGAATTAGGTTTAGTTTAATGACTTTTCGGTCGTATGAAATTGGGTTTAGTTTAATGACTTTTCGGTCGTTTGGCTTGGGTTTAGTTTTAATGACTTTTCGGTCGTTGGGAATTTGGGTTTAGTTTAATGACTTTTCGGTTGTTGGGAATTTGGGTTTAGTTTAATGACTTTTCGGTCGTTGGGAATTTGGGTTTAGTTTAATGACTTTTCGGTCGTTTGGAATTAGGTTTAGTTTAATGACTTTTCGGTCGTATGAAATTGGGTTTAGTTTAATGACTTTTCGGTCGTTTGGCTTGGGTTTAGTTTAATGACTTTTCGGTCGTTGGGAATTTGGTTTAGTTTAATGACTTTTCGGTCATTTGAAATTAGGTTTAGTTTAATGACTTTTCGGTCTTTTGGATTTGGGTTTAGTTTAATGACTTTTCGGTCATTTGAAATTAGGTTTAGTTTACTGACTTTTCGGTCATTTGAAAATAGGTTTAGTTTAATGACTTTTCGGTCGTTTGGAATTGGGTTTAGTTTAATGACTTTTCGGTCGTTTGAAATTGAGTTTAGTTTAATGACTTTTCGGTCGTTTGGATTTGGGTTTAGTTTAATGACTTTTCGGTCGTTTGGATTTGGGTTTAGTTTAATGACTTTTCGGTCGTTTGAAATTGGGTTTAGTTTAATGATTTTTCGGTCGTTTGGATTTGGGTTTAGTTTAATGACTTTTCGGTCGTTTGAAATTGGGTTTGTGAGTCGATTAAGTTGACTCAGCAGATTTATTTGGAGTTAGCTCGGTTTGAACTCTTGATTTGTTTCAGTTCGGGTGGAGCTGGTTTGCTTGATTTGGATCATCCCTGAAGTTTGATTTGAACCTTTGTTCAGGTTGGGTTCAAATTGAATTGGTTTGAACTTTTTGTATTTGATTTGGGCTGAGCCGGTTTAGGCTTTCACTTGATTTGTCCCTTTTGAATTTGATTTGAGTCGAACCGTTATACTTTGGTTCAGAACCCTTTGAGACATGGTTTAGGTCGAACTCTTATGACTTAGTTCGAGACCCTTTGAATTCAATTTCGGTCGGGCCCTTATAATTCGGCTCTACTTGGACTCTTCTACAGTTCGGTTTGGTTCGGCTTGTAACCTTATGGTTAGGCTCGAGATCCGTTTGAACTTGAAATTCTATTGCATTTGGTTTGGATTTGATTTAAGACGCCTTCGAGTTTGGTTTGAGTCACCCTCTTTGCGGTTTGGCTCAAAACCCTTTGACTTTGATTTGGGGTCGAGCTGGTGCATGGTCCAGTTCATATAATTCCACCTAAATTCGATTTAGATTGAACTGGCTTATAATTTGGGGGCATTTTGTTTTTTTCTTTTTTTTCTTTTTTTTTTGTATTGAAATATATGAATTTATTTTGTCTCGGGAAGCAATCGAAATTATTGCGTATAGCCGACCCTTTAGAATTCCGTCGTAGACAAAATATGTTTGAAAAAAATATTTTTGAGTATTGAAAAATATGGATTTATTTTGGTTTATTTTGAAAAATATGGATTTATTGAAAAATATGGGTCTGTTTTCAAAGAAAAATATGTTTTTGGTGGCAATCGGGCGCCCACATGGGTTTTCACCCGATATCTTCCCCTAACTTTTGCCTGTGAGTTCGAATTGTGTATTCTCACAGCGGGGAACCCATTTTTGCCTGTGGGGTTATACCACAGCCGGGAATGGTTTTTTCTTTTTCTTTCTTATTTTTTCTTTTTTTTTTTTAGATTTTTTTTCTTTTGAGATTTTTTTTGAGATTTTTTTTTTTTTTTTTTTTTTTTTTTGGTATTGAAAAATACGAGTGTATTTTGTCTCGATGAGCAAACAAAATTGCTCTACATAACCGATCCTAAGATCAGTTAGCTGTCGTAGACAAAATATGTTTCAGCATTGAAAAATATGGATTTATTTAAAAAAAATACGGGTTTATTGAAAAATATGGGGTTTTTTTTTTTTGAAAGAAAAATATGTTTTGGTGGCAATCGGGCGCCCACATGGGTTTTCACGCGATGCCTTCCCCTAACTTTTGCCTGTGAGTTCGAATTGTGTATTCTCACAGCGGGGATCCCATTTTTGCCTGTGGGGTTATACCACAGCCGGGAATGGTTTTTTTTTTTTTTTTTTTTTTCGTTTGTTTTTTCTTTTTTTCTTTTTTTTTCATTTTTTTTAGATCGTTTTTTTTTTTTTTTTGTTTTTTTTTTTTTTTTTTTTTCTTTTTCTTTTTTTTTTCATTTTTTTTTGAGATCGTTTTTTTTTTCATTTTTTTTTTCTTTTTTTTCTTTTTTTTTTTCATTTTTTTTGAGATCGTTTTTTTTTTTCGTTTTTTTTTCTTTTTTTTTTTTTTTTTTTTTTTTTTTCTTTTTTTTTTTTTTTTTTTTTCGACTGGTTCTTCGGAAATATGAGCTTGTCTTTAAACACCATCCTTTTGGATGTAGGTGAGTAGATGAGCTGTTCACCTACGGGTTGGTGAAGAGGATTGGGTATGCCCCCATTAGATTATTTTTTCGAGGTTGCAGCCGAGGATTTGACCATATTATTGGGAAAGGGTAGTAAAGGTAATCATGCCCCCATTAAAAGAAGCAATGTTCATATATGTTGGTGCTATTTTCTCGATGTAAGCATTAGGATTTACCTTTACCTTTTTTTTTTCTTTTTTTTTTTTTTTCTTTTTTTTTTATATATATTAAAGGTCTCAAAGATGGAAGGAAAGTCATGTCCCACTAGGCGTGCCATTTTGTCTGCGATCTCGACCCGCGCGGTTCACCTCTGTCGGGTTCCCGTGGGATGGTATTCGCGATTCAGATGAATATTTATATGTGTGGATGGGTATATGTGGGTATCAGGTATTGCGGATCCATGACTTTCAATAGACGCAAGCATCTATTGTTAATTACCCCCTTGTGATTGGGGCACCTTCGATTAAGAGACCTTTGTGAGGAGAATAGAATAAATCGTATTCCAATACTTGACCAAATCCTAAGTATATGTGTTAGGATTTAGCTGGATTTGAAATTGACTTGATCCTGCTTATATGTGTTGAGGACTAGTCGATATTAAACTCTAATTATATGTGTTAGAGTTTAATTGGGTTTGATTGGCTCTAAGTATATGTATTAGAGTCCAATTATATTTGATTCCATATTTGGCGTATGTTCCAAAGTGGAGACATGACCAAACCCCAAGGATATGTTTTGATGTGGGTTGGATTTGATGCTACTCGAAAGTAGGAGGTGGCTAAGTCCTATATGTATTAGGATTGGCCGAGTTTGATATGTTTTTCATTCTAGTTATATGTGCTAGAATGAGAGATTGACTAACCCTAAGTATATGTATTAGGATTAGTTGAGTTGATTTGGTTTCTACCCTAGATATATGGGCTAGAGTAAAAGGTTAACTACACCCTAAGTATGTGTATTAGGGTTAGTTGGGTTGGTTTGGATGAACTCTAAGTATATGTGTTTGAGCCCGATCAAATTTGATTTGACTAAAAAAATGGGTTTTGGATTTTGTTTATGGATTGGATTGGGCTTTGGGTTTTATTTGTGGATCGAATGTGTTTTGGGTTTTATTTGTGGGTTGGAATGGGTTATCAGTTTTATTTGTGGATCAAATGGGTTTTGAATTTTATTTGTGGATCAAATGGGTTATCAGTTTTATTTGTGGATCAAATGGGTTTTGGGTTTTAATTGTGGATCGAATGGGTTATCAGTTTTATTTGTGGATCAAATGGGTTTTGGGTTTTAATTGTGGATCGAATGGGTTATCAGTTTTATTTGTGGATCAAATGGGTTTTGGGTTTTATTTGTGGATCGAATGTGTTTTGGGTTTTATTTGTGGATCGAATGTGTTTTGGATTTTATTTGTGGATCGAATGGGTTATCAGTTTTATTTGTGGATCAAATGGGTTTTGGGTTTTATTTGTGGATCGAATGTGTTTTGGGTTTTATTTGTGGACTCGGCTTATATTGTATATGGACTGGATTTGGGACAGTATGTGGACTGAGCCTATGTCATATGTGGATTTGATTCAGTGCCCATATATGGTCTGGATTTGGAAGCCGTATATGTATTGGGCCTTATTTTGAGGCCTTCATATGGGGTGAGCCTTATTGAGTTCATTTATTAGTCCCTTTTGAATCGGACTTAGGCTACAAGTTGATTAGGAGTGCCCATATATGGTCTGGATTTGGAACCCGTATATGGATTGGGCCTTATTTTGAGGCCTTCATATGGGGTGAGCCTTATTGAGTTCATTTATTAGTCCCTTTTGAATCAGACTTAGGCTACAAGTTGATTAGGACTCATTTGAATTTTGTCTCGATTCAAAGAAATTCCTATTTATTTCAATATCCCTTTTATTTTATTTTATTTGGCGTCCGAAGAAAATTTTCTAATTTTATCGGGGAAACACCGTTATTTTATTTTGATGTGGGATCCGAAGAAATTCCCTTTTTGGAATTATTTGGGGTCCGAAAAGTTTCTATATTTTTTTTTTAGGGATAATTGCCTGTGTACCCCTGAAATATGAAGAAATATATGATTTACCCCTATTATTTTTTTTTTTTCAATATACCCTTCATACGTTCCACCGTTATTAAAAATACCCCTACCGTTTTCCTTTGTTAAGTTAACTAGGGTTAAACTAGAGTTAAATAATAATCGGAGTTGAAAACTATCAGATATACCTATTTTGCCCCGGTTTAGGGTTTAGGGTTTAAAATTTTTTAGGGTTTTAGGGTTTAGGGTTTAGAATTTTTTAGAGTTCTAGGGTTTAGGGTTTAGGGTTTTAGAGTTTAGGGTTTAGGATTTTTTAGGATTTTAGGGTTTAGGGTTTAGGGTTTTACGGTTTAGGGTTTAGGATTTTTTAGGGTTCTAGGTTTAGGGTTTTAGAGTTTAGGGTTTAGGATTTTTAGGGTTTTAGGGTTTAGGGTTTAGGGTTTTAGAATTTAGGGTTTAGGGTTTTAGGGTTTAGGGGTTTAGGGTTTTAGGGTTTAGGGTTTAGGATATATTTGAAAGGGCAAAATAGTAATTACACACAGATAACGGCAGTTTCAAACGGTACACTAACAGAGTTTAACTTCAAGGGTATTTTGGAAAGAAGTTGGAACGTAAGAAGGGTAGTTTTAATATTAGCCTTCTAAGAGGGGTAAATCTGAAAACAGAGAAATTTTTAGGGGTACGTAGGAAATTGCCCCTTTTTTTTACTTAGGATCTGAAGGAAATCCACTTTGATTTATCTTGAGGTTCAATGTAATTTGATTTGGGATCCGAAGCGGTTCATTTTTGGCTTAACCTAGGTTCGGATGTCCGAAGAAATCATCCGAACCGGTTTTTTCTTTTTTTTTTTTTTTTTTTCTTTTCCTATTTTTTTTTTTTTTGTTTCTCTTTTCAGCCAAGGGGCGTCCGCAGAGGTCCCAAACCGGCTTTAGAGAAATTTATTTATTTATTTATTTATTTTTCTTTTTTTTTCTCCTTTTTTTTTCTTTTCAGCCTGAAGTAAGGGGCGTCCGCAGAGTTCCTAAACCGGCTTTCAAAGAAATTTATTTATTTTTTTCCTTTTTTTTTTTTTTTTTCTTTTTTCTCTTTTTTTTCAGCCTGAAGTAAGGGGCGTCCGCAGAGTTCCCAAACCGGCTTTCAAGGAAATTTATTTTTTTTTTTTTTTTTTTTTTTCTTTTTTTCTCTTTCTTTTTTCTTTTTTTCTCTTTCTTTTCAGCCTGAAGTAAGGGGCGTCCGCAGAGTTCCCAAACCGGCTTTCAAAGAAATTTATTTATTTTTTTCCTCTTTTTTTTTTCTTTTTTTTCTCTTTTTCTTTTCAGCCTGAAGTAAGGGGCGTCCGCAGAGTTCCCAAACCGGCTTTCAAAGAAATTTATTTATTTTTTTTTTTTTCTTTTTTTTCTTTCTTTTTTTTTCTTTTTTTTTTCTCTTCCCGCAGAGTTTTCTTTTCATTTTTTTCTTTTTCTTTTTTTTTTTTTTTTTTCTTTCTTTTCTTTTTTTTTTTTTTTCTTTTTTTTTCTTTCTTTCTTTTCTTTTTTCTTCTTTTTTTTCTTTCTTTTCCGCCTGAAGTAAGGGGCGTCCGCAGAGTTCCCAAACCGGCTTTCAAAGAAATTTATTTATTTTTTTTTCCTCTTTGAAATTTATTTATTTATTTTTCCTCTTTCTTTTTTTCTCTTTTTTTTCTTTTTCTTTTCAGCCTGAAGTAAGGGGCGTCCGCAGAGTTCCCAAACCGGCTGTCAAAGAAGTTGATCGAAGGAGTTGACCGGAGGAGGTTGAGGAAGTTGACCGAAGGAGTCGAGGAAGTTGACCGGAGCTGCTGAGGAAGTCGACCGGAGCTGAGGATGAGGTGGAATATGGGACGGTTTTTTTTGTGGTGAAATATGGGGATGCGTTCTTTTTCTTCTTTCTTTTTTTTTTTGGTGGAAATATGGGACAATATCGGACGTTTTTTTTTTTTTGTGGTGGAAAAAAATGGAAAGTTGTCCCCAGGCAAAGGAAAATCTCCCCTTTTTATAGTGGGGAGGGGTAGAGAAATATCGTGTGGGATTCGTTGGGATTCGTTGAGGGGTTAGCGAGAAAATGTGGGTTCGTTGAGGAGAGTACGTGCGTTGGAATATCTTTTCGTTGAGGAAAAGACGAGGTTCAAACTTGAGGAGGTTATTATATTTCGCTTTCAAATTTCAAATTTTAAATTTCAAGTTTCAGATTTAAATTTTAAAATTGAAAGGATATGTTTAAAATTCAAATTGAATATGTTCAAATCTCAAAATTGAACGGTTATGTTCAAATTTTCATATGTTGAGAGAGTATGGTTGTATTTAAATTTTAAATTTCAAATTTCAAAATTGAGTATGTTATGAGAAAGTATGTTCGTATTTAAATTTTAAATTTCAAAATTGAATATGTTACATTTAAATTTGAGAAAGTATGTTTATATTTAAATTTTAAATTTTAAATTTCAAAATTGAATATGTTATATTTAAATTTGAGGAAGTATGTTTGTATTTAAATTTTAAAATTAAACGGTTAACGAACAGGGAATTTGCTTGGATTCAAAAATTCAAAACGAGATATAGGTGAGTTTGGGTAAGTCAGTTGAGAGATATTTTAAAATGTGGTTTAAGATTTGAATAAGTGTGTTTGAGATAATTGACGGGTGAGGAGTTTCAATTGGATTCAAAAATTTAAATTTGAGTATATGTGGCATTTGAGAGATATTTTGAAATTTCGTTAGAAATTTGAAATTCAAAATTTAAAATTTAATTTGAACATAATTTTTGAAATTGAATTTTTAAACAAGAAGTTGACTATAATGTAAGGCCCGCTGGGCAGAAAAAAAAATAGGATCCGACTTAAAAAATCGACGGAGCTTTGATGAGACCCATAAGCTTGTGTTCATAAATGGCCTAAGCTTGTGTTCATAAATGACCTATTAAAGAATTGAATTTGTTGGACCCAAATTA
Source organism: Tillandsia fasciculata (assembly GCA_029168755.2). Lineage (NCBI taxonomy): Eukaryota > Viridiplantae > Streptophyta > Magnoliopsida > Poales > Bromeliaceae > Tillandsia > Tillandsia fasciculata. The sequence goes on along the minus strand of CM054949.1, from coordinate 15,492,623 downwards.
TTAATATGTTAAAAATTTTGGGCTTTTACGGGGGACAAATCAATATTACGGACCAACCACAATCTTTCCCCCCTTTTTTTTATATAATTTTTTTTTTACCTCAAACATGGTTATACATGCAACATATGACAGGGTGCTTGGTTAAGTCCAATACTAACATTTAATCAACACATATAGGAAGTAATAATCATCATGATCAGAACCACTACACTAGAAAATCCTATCTGATACAACATGCTTTCTAATACTGCTCACATAATGCATGCTCACTAACAATATAGAGTTAGAGAACCGTCCACCGATTTTGGAGACGAAGCAACCCACCTGAAGCGCGCGTCAAACCAAGATCCAAAAAGGCTGAAACTGAACGGGGACAATCCTCGGATTCCCACGATTCCAACGAGTTCAAAAACACCCAAAAACTCCTTCTGGGTACAAAGATATGGTCCAAACATTGCAATAAATCAAAATTCCCATAACACATACACTGCTGAAAAATCTGTCCCAAAGAAGCTTAATTCCCACCTATGAGATAATCTCCAAAAATTTCAATAAAAATACGACGGCGATCCTCGCGAAGAGTAGATATTGATCAAGTCCTCACAGGTCGAAATTCGATACTCGAGCGTAGAGATAAAAATCCGACAAGCCTCCGCTGTCCAGAAAAACCCAGCAACAAAGAAGCAAAGATGCCTCGTAAACCGTGCCAAGAACTCAGAATGAAGTGAGGTTATCAATACGGAAATCAAAGGCCTACCTCTCGAGAAACCGACGCCGCAAAAATCGTCCAAAAATTCTTTCGGAGTAGCTCTGTGGACCTCGTGGACCGAACCATGATGGAAATGGGCCACCGAAGAAGATATGTCGCACTGCGCCGAATCACCGATGCCATCGATGCCGCGCCCTACAAAAATTCCGAAACTTCTTCGCAAGATGCAGAACAAGATGAGGAACAAACTTGCAAGAGAGCTCAATAGCTGAAGGGTTCGGGAAAAGGGTCAAAAGGCCCAAGAACCAGACCTATTTATAGGCCTCCACAAAAAAAACTCGAAAAAAAAAGCTTAATGGGCTTTCGGGCCCGAAATTCGAGCGCCCTGGGGGATTCGAGCGCAAATAGTGCCCGAATTCACCCCCCGGCCCGGCCCGCGACCAACGCCCGGATCGCCCAGCGCCCGACACGTGTCCCGAACAGCGGACAGCGTGTGCGGGGCCGCTAGGGATTCGCCGCGTGGCCCGACCGGGGCACATAGGGTGGGTGGCGCCCGCCAATCGCCGGGCGCCACGGGGCACCCCGCGTACGGCGGTCACCTGCCCCACCTGCCCCAACCGGAATAAGAGAAGAAAGTGGCTGAGCCATTGCACTCTTTTAAGGTGCATCGAGAACGAACTCTTACTTTTACTTTTGCTTACAAGACAAAGCTCTTAACAGGATTCAGTAACTGTTAAAGAATCTAATCTTAGCTCATAAGCATGCCTCTATATTATGCCTGAGTCCATTCTGAATCCCTCTAGAAAGCAGATTGAAGAGTAGCTTTGAACCTAGAATAGATAGATTCTTTCCTTAGGAATAGCAAATCCTACTTCTTAGAAAAAGAAGGTCAGCTAACCCTTTTCCTTTTCTATCGCATTAGTTATTCAATAGAGTGAATCAGCTATGTTCTATCTACGCAATTATGAAAGAATCTTTACCCTGCCACAAATGCAGGAAATTGGGATGGCCGATCGAGCCGGGCCTATCAAATTGAGATACATTTCGAGTACTAACTGCAGGTTGGAGTGCTTCGATAAGAAGGCCCATCTAATTGGGTCTGCTCCCCCTGATGCGTGGACCATGCGCACGTGAGCCAGCCACTCACAGGCCGCCACGTGGCCCGTCCCGGTGCATGCGCCAACCCGCTCGATGCCGTGGACCGATCCGCGTGAGCCTGCGAATCTGGGGCTGCCGCGTGTCCCCCGCGCCTGGTCCATGCACCAGCGCTCAACTCTGTGGACCACACCGCGTGCGCCAGCCAATCGGCAGCCGCCACGTGGCAACCGGCCAGTCCACGGCTTCCCTTTTTGGGCATCCGGACTCCGAAAAATACAAGTAAATAGCCGATTTTCGGCATTTTTCCGTGCTGAATCCAAATCCGGTCTCGGATTAGGCTGAAACCCTTTCTAAAATTTGGCGAAAGCAGCCGAAGGACAGGCTTGATCTAGAAACCTCACTGAGTCCGTGCAACGCTCCATTTGACGCGTTGCGGGTCCGACACACCACTAATAGGTGTTCCACTACATGGGTCATGGGGAAAGCTGCGCGGGGATCGGGGTCACCACAGAAAAAGAGTAAGTTGGAATAAAATCTACAGCTATTATGCCTCTGTCTAGGATGCTCAATGGGTGAAACAGTGATAGTATGCAACTACTCGATCTAGAGGTGCTCAATCGACCCAATCGTACTGACTACGACACCGGGTATAGTCAAAGCTGCGCCCATCTACTACCACACATCCACATCAGGACGAGATTTACGTAAGGCGTCCAACAAGGAGTGCATCGACATCGCGCAAAAGCAAAGTAACATGCTCAGTTTCGGAGCGGCACTCGAGGGGAGCGAACCCATCGAGGATCAACAGCGCGTCGCTGCCGAGCTCAATATGGCTCATGCAGGCTATAGTCCAAATCCACGATCAATCAGATCAGAAGACTCACAAACCCAACTACTGACAACACCGACCAGAAAACACTCAACGGCCCAGGATCAACCCATGACTCAACAGCTACCTATACTGGTCGAAAGATACTCAACGACTTGGGACTATCGTCTGCCCGAACAGCTCCCAACAACACTAGCCGGAGAATACTCGATGGTCTGGGACCACCGTCTACCTAAACGGCTCCTGACACTAGAACAAAATCTAGCATATATGCATCAACCACCAGACTCCACTTGGCCCCCGGGCACGAGCACAAAATGCATCCTACACTACCCTGACCACTCAGGAAAGAAAAATTCTAAGTCATGAGGGAAAAAATAATGCAAGAGTAGGAAGTCCAAAAACAGTTAAGATATACACAAGTTAAGAGTTTTCTAAAGTCTGGTCAGGTATCATGCAGCATATGACAGGAATGCTAGTCAGAGTTCCACAACTCAACAACTATCATAATACATCAATAGAAGCCCCTATACTAGCATGCTGAGAACTACAATAATAGAATAAATAAGAAGCCCGCTGATTTTGGAGGAAATCCAACCCATGTGAAATATGTTGATCCGGAGTCCGATTGGGTTGAAACTTGGCATGCACATTCCTCAGGCTCCTACCGTCCCAACGAACCGAAAAACTCCCACAAACTACTGCCGGATTGAGCACAATTGCAAAAACACCGGGTTAGTCGTAGAAATCCAGCAAACGGCTTGATTAGCAATCTATAGCCCAAAACGAACTCATACCTCGACGAAATGGTGCCAAACTTGGTTCCTAAGTTCTCCTCCAACTTAGGAACACATAGGAAGCAACACAAAGCTCACCGTAAGTGTCAAAAATTCTGCGAAGACAAGATCTCACGGGTGCTATCCAAATCTGTCCCAAAATAGCGAGTAAATTCAACACGCCGTAGAAATTAATCCATACGTGATCTCGAGTTGGAACCAAAAGGAAAGTTGCTCACCTTGATCATAAAAATGTGCTCAAAATTTTAAATTCCCAGAAAAACTCCAAGACATCCTCGAAATCTGCTCCTAAAGGCCGAACATCGCAACGAGCTCCAATCACGGAAAACAGAATCATCGTTCTGTCACAAGGGCTTCAAGAACAGGGAAAAACTTATATAAATCACCTTCAAAAATCCCAAAGAAAGGTGCCCATGTGTTCCTCTACGAGTCTAGATGAATTTCAAGCTCTTAAACTTCAAAATCCATGAACAAACAGCCAAGAAAATGCATGAGTAACACATGCTGTCCATAAATCTGCCATGTGCACAAGGCCTCCAAAGATGATGCGAAAAACCCCAGAAAATGCAAGAATGGAGAGAGGTCATCAATACAAAAGTTGAAGATCTACCTACGTAGAAGGTCCTCTCCAAATTTCAGCTCAAAATGCGAAGTGGTTTGCTTTGGAGAAGCTTAAAAAGAAAAGTCGACGGTGTAGTCCGCAGCTTCAAGAAGCTTCAAGGCTGCTAATGGAGGGAAGATGATAATGAAGATGCTCTCAAATCCTTCTAAATCCACTCAACAATGGTGGGAGGGTGTTTGGGCTTCTCCTCTGGTCGCAAATGCCCTAGCCAAACTCTCAAATGGAAGAAGAAGACCCACATATAAAGCCTCCAAGCAATTTTGTCCAAAACTCAGCTTCAACCAGCACATTCGGGTGCCCGAAAATAGTAGCCTTGCGCCCGAACACGTGTCGCCTATCCGAGCAGCGTCTGGAATCATGATCGCACACCATGCATCCCTGCCCTGATCGAGTGGTTGGCGCCGGCCAATAGGAGCCCGCCACGTGGAAAGGCGGCGTGGGCGCCGCGTTGACTGCACCTAGTCTACCGCGCCCGCATGCCCGCCCAATCCGAAGCCGCCGCATGTCCAGCCCGCGCGAATCATAGCGCACCACGTGCCCCTGTTGACCTGTGAGCCGCGGCGAGGCGTTGGTCAATTCGGGCGTGCGAAATATGGATCTAGGCGCCCGAATCCACTGAAAACACATAAAAACTATATTTTGACCAGTTTTTCGCACTGAATTCGTTTCTCGCATCCGTTTTGCGCACAACCGCACTTGATACTCGAAAGAAAGCATTAGTATGAATAGTTCCTAGTGGGTTCACCCACTGAGAATACATGCTCTACACCTCTTAGTCCAAAGGAAGTATTAGTAGTAAGATAAATATAACAGGTATGGAAAGCTGTAAAGCTACACTAGTATGCTGATAATAATAATCACTACACTACTAGTACCATGAAAGCTACTATGCAATGCCACACTAGGTTACCATACTCATACTCGGCCACTATACCGCTAAAAGGGGTTACATCTAACCCAGCCACTCTTGGCCATTTACTTGTTCTCCTTTTACTTTTATGTCTTTCAAAAGTATCTCATCCGATAGGTTGCTACCCAAGAAGCTGCACTCCTTATTGATGAGTCTCAAATCCGAAAGCGCCAATTGCATTTACTTGCATTACCTTTAGAAAGTACCCTGTTCGATGGGTCCCTACCCAAGGAGTGGCATTGTGCGCTCACTCCTAATAACGGGTCTCAAATCTTAAAAACTCATATCTTGATTTCTTGCTCAAGAGAGGTGGAGAGGGGTTCTTCTTCCTCCCAAGATACTCTCCTAGTGATCCTCCTCCGTTTTGTGGCCTTGAAGGAGATCAAAACCCACCAAAACCCCATCCTTGAAGCTAGGGTTTCCTCCATTCTAGAGAGAGAAAGAGATGAGAGATAGTGAAAGAGAGTGAAAAAGAGGGTGCCTGAGGGTGGGGGAGAAGTCCCCCTGCCTTTTATACCTGGGCCTTCCACGAAATCACGAGTTTGTCACTCTTTTACTGACAGGCCCGAAAAAGTTCGGACCCCGAACTTCCAAAACACTGTGCGCGAAAAAAGATCCGGAACTTTTCCCCGAAAAAATTCGAACCCGGAACGTTGATTTTCTGCGCACCAAGATAGTCCGATCCTTTCTTCACATTGTGGGGACCTTTTAAAAAGATCCGGACTCCGAAGGTCAAATTTCTATATTTTCATCGCTTCGAAAAATGTGTTTTCGCTCTACGAGGCCCCACACCCCACGGGATCATTCCGATATGCTCGGAATTTATCTCTAACATACCCGCATCCACTTTGACTGTACCGGGGTCTCTTTTAAGTTGATTTTCATTTCGGAACTCATTTTAAATTCTTTTTCAACTCACTTTTGGTCCGAACGTCTTTTACTTCGAACCAAACTTACGCTAACTCTTTTTAATCGTATTTTAAACACATTTAGGGCGTCTTATCTGCACTTTGCCATTTTAGCAAAAGCCAAGGCACCACAGTAGTGCTTCTTTTATCCACATAGTGCGATAGTTTACTGCTTTCCTTATTTAAGGCAATACAAGCTTTATGTAAAAAAATGTAAATTTTAAGGCAATACAAGCTCTGCGTAAAAAAATTTAATTTATTTTAAAATTAGTTTTATTTAAAATATAAAAATAGTTTAATTCCTACTAAATTTTCATATATATATATATATATATATATATATATATATAAAATAAAAGTTTTTAATGCAATACAAGCTTTGCGTAAAAAAATTAATTTTTTTTAAATTAGTTTTATTTAAAATATAAAAAATAGTTTAATTCCTACTAAATTTTCATAGAATGTAATTGTGCATGTTAACTTAACAAGTTTTAATTAATTATAATTATTAAATTTGATTAAAAAAAAAGAAAATCTTAATAAATTTTTTAAGTTTGATTTATATATTAAAATTAAATAGATTGAAAATTTTAAATTGTGCCAATTGATAAGTTAAAGTTTTACCAAAAAATATAAAAAATATCACATATATCTACTTGTTTATTTATAGATAGTAAATTTAAATGATAAATAAAATTATATAATAATTCTATGAATAGTAGAGGTAATCTCACCACTCTATCTAAAAATGTGATAAGATTTACAAATACAACTATCAATTTCACTTTACCAAACAGAATAAATGCAAATGCACCAGTTGCATCTACAAAGAACCAAACAAATTATATACAACTATAGCTGCTATATTTTCAATTGCATATATTTTTAACTACACTTTGTGTTAGGAAAAGATATGTTAAAATTCGATTGTAATTAATATCTAACTAATTTAGTGATAAAAATAAATTGGACTTACATATAACCGCTAATAATCCAAAATATTTAATCGATTCGGAAGCGTGCATAGCACTGCTCTAAGGTGTATTTTTGTCCTCACGTGCAGGGTACAACCGAAATTTCTCTTCCTGCGAGCACGATCATGGCGGAGGTTGACGAAAATTCTTTCAACACCCAGCATAAAGTGGCATAAATAAGAAGAAAAAAGAGAATATGAAAAAAGTTTTTAGTTCAAAAGTCCTGCTATCTATCCTACTCTGTAAGAATATAGGGATATTTGTAGGAGGGAGACAAACATTGGGATTCGAACGTTGAGCAACGTTCGACCCACGTTCTCTTCCCATTAGGGCAAGAACAAGAACAGAAAAAGCACCCAACAAATATGAGAGCATAAGCGAGAGTATCTTTAAGATAACGAAATACTCTCTCTCCAGAGCAATCCAATGAGAATTATTAGTATATCTACTCAATTTTGATATGACATAGACAATATCAGGTTTAGTCCTATTGGATTCATCAAAAATTCAATGATCTGGGCATATTTCTCTTGATTCACCAGATTACCAGTGTTCTTCACAAGTTGAACACTAGTATCAAATGAAGTAGAAACATGAGAACAATCAAAATAGCCAAATTTATCCAAAACCAATTGGGTATAATGAGACTAGGTCAAAATAATTGAATCAGATGATCTAAGAATTTTCATGCCTAAAATCACATCAGCTTCACCAAAATCCTTCATATCAAAATGGTCCAATAAGAGAGATTTAACTTGGTTAATCAAATCAAGATCAGGAGCAAGAATCAGAATGTCATCAACATAAAGACAAAAAAGGATATAACGATCGTCAAATCTCTTAAATACAGACAATTGTCAAAATCGTTGGTTAGAAATCCATATGATGCTATGACTCTGCTTAGGTGCTTGTTTTAGTCCAACAAAAGAGCAAACAAATTTACACTCATTATTTTCTTGACCAGGCACAGAGGTACCTTCAGGTTGAGTCATATAGGTTTCTTCTTCAAGATCACCATAAAAAAAAAAAAAAAAGCTGTCTTGACATTCATCTGATGAATCAAAAACTTATGAATGGAAGCTAATGCAAGAAGGACTTGGATAGTAGCTATACGAGCAACACGTGCATATATATCAAAATAGTCAATATTACTCTTTTGCCCAAAACCTTGAGCAACAAGCCGCGCCTTGTACTTCTCTACCGATCCATCAGTCCTAAATTTATTTCTAAAGATCCACTTACATCTAAGGGTTTACTTACATGAGGTAAATCAGTGAGAATCCAAGTGTTATTGCTAATAATTGACTCCATTTCATTATGTATTGTCTCCTTCCAGAAGGAAGTTTCGGAAGAACTCAAGGCTTTCTTATACGATGAAGATGTACTTTCAACTAAGAAAGTAAAGAAATCTTCATCAAAGTTCTTCTCAACATGAGCTCTCTTGCTTCTCTTTAATTCGGTTAGTGGGTTAGGTTCTATAGGATCTAGACTATATGGTAAATCAGATGCAAATGCATGATCAAAAGTTGGCTGATAATCAGGGGCTGATATAGAGATACGAGTTTTAAAAGGAAAGATATTTTTAAAGAAGGCTGCATCTCTAGATTTGATCAAAATGTCATTGGTAATCTCAGAAATCTCAGAGTTGGTCACAAGAAATCTATAGGTATTACCATCTAAAGGAATATCCAATGAAAACAACATCTACAGTTTTAGGCCTAATATTCTTTCTTTTGGGTTCAGGAATTGATACCTTAGCTAAGCACCCCAACACTTGGAAATAACTCATCCTAGGTGCTATTCCCTTTCAAAATTCATAAGGTGTCTGGAATTTATTCTTAGAGGGAATCATATTAAGTATATAACAAGCTGATAAAAGAGCCTCCCCCCACAAGTTCTGAGATACACCATAACTTAAAATCATGGCATTAACCATGTCTAATAGGATTAGGTTTTTTCTTTCAGCTGCACCATTTGATTAAGGTAAGTATGGAATAGTAAGTTCATGAATTATTCCATGTTCCTCACTGAACATATTTAATTCATTTGAAGTATACTCACCTCCTCTGTCAGACCTTAGAATTTTAATTCTCTTTTCTAATTAGTCTTCAGTCTCAACTTTAATTAAAGACTTTGAACTTACAGAAAATTTCATCCTTAGTTTTCAACAGATAGGTGTAACAATACTTGGAGTAGTCGTCTATAAAAGTCACAAAGTAATGACTTTCTACACGGGTAGGTCCCTTTATTAGAATTGCAAAGATCACTATGGATCAGTTCAAGAATCTGGGTATCCCTATAAGCAACAGATTTAAAAGGTTTGCTTAGTTTGGGTACAAATCTCACATTTTAATTTGGGATCAATCTTGAGTTTAGGTACAAGATTAAGTTTTGATCAATTTCAGAATAGATTTTAGATTCATATGCCCTAATCTGCCATGCCATACATCACAAGATTTAGTATTCAAAATAATAGTAGAAGCAGGAATAGAAGAAATATTTTTATTATTAACAAAAAAAGTACATTGAGTTTGAATAACCCTCAGATACAAAACCTTTTTCAATAAACATTTTTCCTCTAGAATTTACAACTTCATTGGATTCTAATACAATCTTATATCCTAACTGCACTAATAAAGATCCACTCATCAGGTTTCGTCAGATCTCGGGAGAATGCTGCATATTGTGAAGGATTAGAGTCTTTCTAGTAGTTAATTTCAGCTTGACTGTTCCAATCCCTAACACATTGACAACTTTTTCATCTCCAATAGCACACATCCTCTACCTGTGTTATAGTAAGAAAAGAAATGGGACCTATTAGTACAGACATGGATATTGGCACCTGAGTCTAACCACCAATCTAAATCATGATAGGTAAGGTTAACATTAGGTATTAAGAAGACCGACCTAAAGTTTGAGATGGATGATTCACCTTTAATCATGTTAACATGGGGTTTAGGATAGTTGTTATGATTATTCAGACCCTTCTTGTCGACAACCTTTTCTTTCTTTCGATGAAATTTTTTTGAAGCAAAATAGTTGTTTCGACCACAGACATAACAGAAACCATTCTACTTCTTAATCCTACTAGATTGGTTCGTATTGGATTTCTGGGTATGGTTATGGTTTCAATTTCGGTTCAGGTCCTACCCTTAAAACCTTTACCCTTAGGTTTGAAATTTTTATTTTTGGGCTTAGACTCATGGTTTTGATTCGAAATCTCGATGAGGTTTATATTTGATTGGTTGTTGGTCTGTTTAATCTCTCTAAGTCGGTATCGGTCTTCTATTCTAATAGCTTGGATTATAGACCTAAGTTTAAGAGTTTCCTGGGTTCTTCTAAGCTCTTGGGCAAATTTGAACTAAGAAAGGGGTAATTTGTCCAGTAGGCATGTAACTTGATAGGTATCATCTAAGTTTGAACCTGAATCTCTTGGATACAACTTTAAAATTAGTGGACTTGATCGTTTATAGGAATATTGTTTACCATTTTAAAATTGTTAAAATCAGTAATGGTAAATCTACCAGTATCTTCATTATCTCTAATGTAGATATCTTCTAAAGTATATCATAAATCTTTGGCAGTAAGATATTTCCTATAGGTTTCATAGAGTTCATCAGAGTATCCTAAACCTACAGTGAAATTCAATTTCTTCGGGGGATTTAATAGGTTCATATTCTGTAACTGAGATAACAGTAGATTTAAAAGAATCCTTTGATTTTAAAGAATCAGTAGAAAGGGTGGCAGAAAAATTTTTAGAAGTAGGATAGGGAGGTGCTTTTTCAATTACAGTTATGAGGCCTAAAGTAATAAGCCATGACTCCAATTATTTTTGTCACCTCATAAAGCTTACTCCTTTAAACTTTTTATGTTTGAGACTAGAAGTATTCTCAAAGACCATTTTGGATAATCTAGTTGAGAGAATAAAAAAATTTAGGATGACTAGAATGAACTGCAAAAATTGTTCAAAAAATTTTCTTAGAAAAATACTCATATTGTTAAGTTTTCTATTCTAGTCAACCAAAATATTTTAGGATTTAAGTATTAATAAAGATAAATAATTGAAGTTGGTTCAATAACAGACAGTTGGCTTAAACAAATTCTAATATCTAATTTTAATTAGATATTTTTGGGTACAAAAAAAAAAATGCAAACAACACAGTATATACAAACATAAAATCAAATTAATAATTACAAATTGAGTTGGATCAAGTGGTTAGAGAATATAAGTTTGATCCTTAACTTAATTTTCTCGATTTTAAGTCCAGCTACAAGTAAACACCAACCCCCCCACCCCCCCCCCCCCCCCCTCCTTTTTTTTTTTTTTTTTTTTTTTCTAACTACAGTAAAATTCCTTTTAAAAAAAAAAAATTATAGCAAACTTTTTTTTTTAAACAATATATATTTTTTTTAAACAAGCCATAGTACACCCAAAATTATATATAATTAAAGATTAAATATTTACAATTTAAACTATAAAGATATGCAATCAAAATTTAAAATGCTAATCCTAAAATTTTTAAATTATAATAAAAAATATACAACCAAGATATCAGACAAGATTATATGCAAAATATAATTTTACGATGGATTAGCGCGCATTCGTTAAAATTTTAACTACAATCAAATTAGGAATACACCTTGAAATGTTAGAAAAAAATATGCTAAAATTCAATTGTGATTAATACATAACTAATTTAGTGAAAAAAAATAATTTGGACTAAAAGATAAATACTAATAATTCAAAATATTTAATCTATCCGGAAGCGTGCATGTTGAGACCAGATTTTTCTGCCACAGGAAGGAGTGACACGTGGCGTTAATCATCGGCTGAAAGACATCGGCCGACGAAAGAGTGAGTCAACCAAAGAATGATCCACATCCTGATACAGACTATCTCAATCGTGTGGGAACACAGCGCGCGACATACGCTATCGGCTAATGACATCAGCCAATAGGAGAAGCGATCGAAGAAGATTTCCCGCCTCATCTAAGGTCGATTTCGACTAAAGACGGCCACCAGGTCACTCGAGTTAGGCGACAAAGAAGGCGAAAGTTAGGGACGACCTGGTCGATGGCTCGAGCCGAAAACAGCAAGTAGCGCCTAGCATTGGAAAGCGCCGAGGATAACGCTTCGGTGCAATAATTAGGAGATGAACATAGACGAAAAACAACTACTATCCTATTAAGGAGAATCAATTCAAAAGGAAATACTTGATGATTTCGTGATAACTCTCCCCAAAATACGCCGATATTTTAAAATCGGCGCCTGTGATCGTGGTTTGGGAAGTGTATAAAACCCGAATCATCGAAGAGAAAGGGGGCCGGCAACTTCGTAAGCCAGGATCACCTCCCTGCTTTTTCATATATTTCAATATCCGCATTTATTGCTTTTTTAGATAACTCTTACTGCATTTTCTAGGAGTAGATTAACTGTAATTTGGCTACTAGTTCTCCTTGTAACTCCACTTCAATCAATACAAAATTCTAATCGGCTTCTTAGCCGTATCAATTTGTTGTCTTTGTTCTTTGATTCGACTACTCTAGGCCGAACTCAACCTCTCTCCACCTCCATACCCGTTTCGACTAATCTAAGTCGGACAGTCGCGAGAGTTACTGAAAAGAATTCGGCTGAGCGGATCCCTCATCGACTCCATCACTTGATCCAATGGCACACGATGCATCACATCTAAAAAGGTCAAACAAACACCCCACGGCCGATAAATAATAAGAGAAAAAAAAAAAAAAGAAGATGAAAACAGTTATTAATTTAAACATCGTCCTGTTATCTATCCTACTATGCAGAGAGATAATTATAGGAAAGTAGACGAATGTTGAGCAATGTTCGACTCATATTCTCCTCCCGTTAGGTGCAAGAACCAAAATGGAAAGAAACGCCTACATTTTTTTTTTTCAATTAGATTTTCTTTCTCTCCAAGAAATAAATAATAATAATAATAATAATAATAATAATAATAATAATAATAAAATAAATAAAATAAAATTTAAGTTTTCTATAACACTTTATTTACAAATATATCCGACCAAGTGAGATTACTTGAAGGGGGGCGTTTGGATCGTGTTATGTAAGATTACTGAGTATTTCAGCATATCCCGACATGTTGCATTTCTGAACGAGAGATGTTGCATTAATGCGTTTGGAATAAACCGGTAATGTAATGCTAAATTACAGTGTTTATAGCATTATTACGTTTGGTTCAACCTTTAAAACTCAGTAATCCTGATAGAAATGTATATCCTTTTTCAAAATTATTCTTTTGATATTTTACACAACCAAAACTTAAATAAAAATAAATAAATAATAGACTATAATAATAATAATAAATCATAAAATAATAAATAAATTTCATGTTAGAAGCTGTATTTAAAGAGAATTAATAACTAAACATCACATAAGGCATAACATCAAATACATAATTTTCAAGTCTAACATCAAATAATGGCATTACCAAGTTAAATATAAACAAACCAACATATGGAATAAATATTTCATAGAGTCGAAACCTCTACACATTATAATACCATACAAAAATAGAGGCTTAAACACTTACACTATAAAAGTTTAAAGTTCTTGTCCCCAAAAAAGACAATCCAAAAAGGTCTAACCCAACTAGTCCAACACAAATAACACAATTTCTTCAATCACGTCCACCTAACACACGAAAAATATATTGCTTTCTATAATGATCGGGCATGCAGTAAAATGTATCTAATTTTATAGAGTCACCTATTAGAATTTCAGTGGCATCCATTACTTGTCTGTCCTCAAGTCCCTCGATTTTTACTATCTCTTCGAACAACTTCTCTTTCTTGCTCTCATTGTTGGCCATGAACAGATTAATCCTGTACCTTTCGGAATCTTATATTACCGAACAGATTACAGACAGGATTCTCCAAACACAGTAATCCTGCCAGGATTACCCGTAATCCTGCGAAGATAATCCGATCCAAATGCCCCCGAAGAAACATAAAGAGATAGCGTTCAAAAATTAATTTTATGGCCCAGTTTGATTTATGATTTGTAATATTTTGACAATTTTTTACATTATTTATTAAAATTTATTATTATACATCTCAAGTTGCATAGTAACTATATATTTAAAAAGATAATCGTGATATAACATAATTTATTGGAATATTCATGGTATTTGTGAAATTAAAATAGAAAAATAATCTTATTTTGTTTCACAGTTTATAATATTTTGATTCTCGTTTTTATATTTTATTAAAAATATTCAAATCCTTATTATTATTAGGGAGTTGTATAGTAACTATAGATTTATTTAAAGAGATAATCATGATATAAGATAATTTATTAGAATATTAATAATATTTTTAAAATTAAGAGAAAAAATTAATCTTTTGAGATTCACGATATATAATATTTCAATAATTTTTCATATTTTTTATTAAAAATATTTAAATTATTATTATTCATCTCAAATTAGATAATTATAAAAGATACTAGCTAGTAAATAGTAAAATTATTATAAATTTCGAGATGATAAAAATACTAGATTACTATGGATTAAGAAATATTCTTATTTTCATATTTTATAGGATTCATTATTAGTATATTAATAATAAAATATATACTAATTCTTATCAATTTTTCATCATAAATTTATTATAATAAATTTATCATTTCAAATATCAGTAGTGCTAGTGATACACCCCTGTTAGGGGTGTATATCCTACACCCCTAACAGGGACGGCTGGGATTGAAACTAAAAATCCCAGCCGGTATTCTCACACCCTCTTCCTTCTATCTCTCTCTCTCTCTCTCTCTCTCTCTCTAAAACGCCTCTCTCCACCTCTCTCCACTCCCTCCGCCAAAACCGCCCCCCACTCTCTCGCGCTCCGTCTCCAGTGGTCTCTCTCCGCCAAAACCGCCCCCCTCTCTCTCGCGCTCCCTCTCCAGTGCTCTCTCGCGCTCGCTCTCTCGCTTGCTAGGGCTCTCGAACTCGGTCTCGCCTGCTAGCCCTCTCGAACACCATCCGAGGACTTCTCAAGCAGGGCTTTCTCCCCTCCGTCGGTGTAGGGTTTCTTTCACTCGCATTTCGCAGCACCCGAGCACCGCTCTCTCTCTCGACCTTGAAAATAAAGATTATTTACAGGTACATTCAATCCCATAAATCCCTGTTATGTCTGCTGCTATATAGCTCTCCATTCCAAATTCATATAGATGTGTTAAGCACAGTTATATATGTTCCATCGACAGCTATCGATGGGTTTTGTACAAATTCAAGTTGCCACCCAATTAGACCATTTCTTTTGTAGAGAGAAAAGTGTACCGGTACAAAGGGGGAACACAAGCCCTGTACCGGTACCTATGGTTGTGTACCGGTACACACTGGCTACACAAGAGTGTTCAGAAGTTTCACAAGAGTGTAAACTATTGTGAATTGTGGTTAGCTTATGATATGAAGATAATTTCATACTTCCATTTTTCATTCCATACCTCACCAAACCTTGAACAATGGATTTTGCAATTTTAACCTAAGTTTCATACAAAACTGATCCTCCAGCTTATTATAATGATTGTGCAATCCATCCAATGTTTCGGCATTTAGATTAGCATATGTTAGGTTACAGAACTAAGAAAACAGCCTAAGTATCAACTTCTATATATAGATTGCCCATATCTCTCAAAGGCTGAAAATATACAAGCACAGAAAAGCAACAATTTCCACTGAGAATAACACATCCAACATGCTTAAAGACATACCTGCTTCACAATTGGAGAGAAATTTCCTCATAGAATCAATTAGTAGGCGACAAGACAAAGCCTTACCATCATTAAGTTGAAGAATCTGAACAATAAAATTAACATGTTACTATCTGGCATCCAAGTCTTGTTGCTTATAGAGTTTCATCACCATTACACAGAATAGACAAGCAGACAAATTATGCAACCTATATCAGCAAAGTTATGACAAAGCTAACAGGAACCAAACATTCAGAATGCCATTGTTGTTCAGGTCATCGTCTTTGTCATGTAATGGAGCAGAAAGGAATTTAATATACCAGAATCAGTAATAAAGTATAATGCAAGATAGTATGCTTTTGTTATAATGTTTGATTCAGTATTTAAAAAAAAAAGAATTGAAAACAAAATTCACATGGTAGTAGGCTTCTGTTAGACTTTATAATGCAGCAATTAAAGAAATGTAGAGATGTTTGACTAGTCCATATTGCTTTGAATAGTCCATAAATTCATGATGTACTAAGATATGATTTTATCAATACAAACTGATATGGTTATTATAATGCAGCTGAAGATATGGTTTCTACCAGAGCTATGTCATCGAGCAGAGTGGCCAAGGAGGCCAGCACTAGTAGTCATGTTAGGAGAAAGAGCCCAACGAAGACTCAATTGGTTTGTGGAAGATGTTTTCCAAAACATCTATACAATACGATGAATGTACAAGAGTCTCCCAAGACTGAGGCCAACTATACCACTGCTGGCCCAGCACTAAGGGAAGTTATCTCTACTGAACAAATGGCACTCTTGAGAACAACGCCATTTGCTTCATATATTGATCTTCCACCTCTAAAGCAAGACCTTGTATTAGTGGATACTCTCCTAAGTTTTTGGGATGAGGAGAACAGAGGTGTTAGAATCGGAGATACTTTCATTCCCCTGATTCCAGATGAAATAGCTGTCTTGGTTGGGTTACCGACGCAGGGGGAGCCGATAGAATGGTCAAAAAAGAGTATAAATTCTAATATATTTGATAGATACTTTAATGGCGAGTATAAGCACGCCGATAGAAGAAAACTTCGTCATATCTTATACACTCTTGCTGGACAGCAGGGTGTGGACGCCGTCACCGATTTTGTCTCCATTTTCGTATTATATGTTTTTGCGACGGTTCTCTTTCCCACTAGCCACTACAATGTGCCGAAGGCTCTGTATAGATATATAGATGATATACATAGAATAGGCGACTATGCCTGGGGGCATACTGTATATAATTTTCTTGTAAGTTCTATTTCGAAAGCATCCCGTAATGTAAAGCGTCGGAATAGAGGGGACGAAATAAAAGCCGGGTATATTGATGGGTGTACAGTAGCGTTCACGGTGAGTACAATTCTAAATTAGTGTTTGAATATATTTTATATTTAAAATATTTATATGTTCATTCCATTACTTATAAGTCATTATGACTCTGCATGTAGAGCTGGGCGTATGAGCATATAAAGGGTTTGGGTACTTCTGATGGGGATAAAGCTGTCCCACGGATGAGAAAATGGAAAGGTTCAGTAGCATTTAGGAGCTATGATAAGCTTAGGAAAAAATTGTTGTCTTATTCTCCTTCAGAGGTAATAAATTCTTTACGGAATTTTAATTTTATAAATCTCCTTTAAAATATTAAATGTAATATAATGTATATATATATATATATATATATATATATATATATATATATATATATATATATATATATATATATATATATATATATATATATATTGCAGGTTATACCCAACTTTACCTATCGTCCTGAAGAAATGTATATATTAAATCGTATGGCACGTGTTTGGCAACAGCCCCAGGTATTGTATAAGTTAAGGATTATATATGTTATGATGTGGTTACTTTACTAATTTCCCTACTTACCGTCTTTGTGTTCTTCTTTATTGATACAGATTCAACCGGCTACTCCTGTCGCTACTACCTCTACAGCTGGGGATTGTAGCAATATCAGAAATTCACTTAATAATTTGGAACAAACTCTTTATGTCCTTGAAGAGCGGATTAAAATCTTGGAAGCAGAGAATATCAAGTTAAAGGATATAAATAAGAAGCTTCAGGATCAAATTGATAGCGGCTCTGCTGTTGCAGCAGAAGGGGGCGCGACACTCGATGTCGAAAAAGAAAATGTTGAAGATCAGGCTGAAGGTGGGCAGCACACAGCAGAAGGGAAAGGAACTTTCGAACATCCCGTTGATGGTGGTGAGATTAATATAGTGGTGCCCACTGCCGATATTAGAATCGAAGTCCCGTCAAGAATTGAAAGGATTAAAGCCCGTGAAAGGAAACGAAAGGAATTATCTGACGATTTCACGGCCGGGACAAGAGGACGTAAAGCATATTATACTAGAAAGCGCCGCCTTGATTCTAAAGAGCAGGGGTCGAAACAAACAACAGCATCAGATTCTGCTTCCGGGGCCATTGCCGACGTCCTTATGGTATTATTGTAATATGTTTGGTGTATTGAAGCTTAACAAATTTATAAAGTATGACAGTTGCATAATTTTTTTAATGATAACAGGCATTAAAAAAAGAGTATGATGATCCAGAAGGTGGAGTTTCATCCATCAATGTTCCGGATGAACCCTCTCTGGATAGCTCACCCGGTTTCGTTATTGAGTCTCGTCGCGAATATCCGGGTCGAGATAAGATTCCTAAAGAGGATGATTTTGCAATCAACTTTTTTATAGCACAACCAATAACTAAGTTAGTCCACCATATCATATATTCTTTTAATTGTTATATATGTCTATTTCCATTAGTACATTACTTAGCATAATATTTCTAATTCTTTTTGATAGGGGAGCTATATGGGAAGATAGCACCAAAGGATCGGATTCGCCTTCTATTAGTGGCGAAATCCTCCGACACTTCTTATTTGGAGGGCCGACCCGCGATGAGGTTCGTGCTGTGAAAACGAGAAAAATACAGTTAAATCTTGTAATATATATATATATATTACATATATATATATATATATATATATATATATATATATATATATATATATATATATATATATATATATATATATATATATGTGTGTGTGTGTGTGTGTGTGTGTGTGTGTGTGTGTGTGTGTGTGTGTGTGTTTATGTGTGTGTGTGTTTTAACATAATTTCTTGTTGTTTTCTAATATAGGTGATAAATGTATATTTTCATATTCTTAATACGAAGAATATGAAGGGTGTACAGAAATTTAGGCATCCTGCTCTTTTTTGTCGAACTGAAGTTTCGGTGAGTTTCATATTTGTTTCAGTATTATATTAATTTTATAAAGTTACATTTATATTTATATAATCTTAATGAAACCAGGAATTATCCCAGAGTGTCTTTTTAAGATGAAATTTAGCTTTTTTGTATATATATGACATCACATTTTACAATTTAGTATATACTCAATCTCACAATTTACATCTCTTATATTGTGACTTTAAAATCTGATTCCTGTTCTATTGCACAATTAAAATGCTGAAACATAAAAGCATTGGAACTGGTAATAACAGTAGTTATTAAATATTTATTACCTTTTGTTTATTTACTTATGTTGCATTATTCACCGTAATTTCATTCATTCAACCCTGTTGTCGTGATAAGCATTTAGCAAAACCAAGATTGGAAGGATTTCATTATTACATTGATGTTTTAACTATATTCCCTTTTATGTCCAGATGCACATACTTAACAAGATGGCAGGAATAGGGCCGGACCAGGCCATCACAGCTGATTTCATCCAGAATGTTGCCTATGAATCGGCTTCCGTACGGCACTTTTTGGAAATAATAACTCCGGAAAGTATTAGCTGTAATAGATTTATAATTATTCCTGTAAATAGTAATTGGCATTGGCATTTGCTTGTTATTGATTTGAAGGAATCCCATTTTGAGAGTTGGAATTCTTTGTGGAGTCATCGTGTGGCAAAGGATGCGGCAAACGTATTGGTATGTATATTACTTTTATATTTATTACATTGATATATGAATAGAAGATAGACTTCACTATTTCTCTTATGCAGGCGAGGTGGTTTGCAGCCTATCTTGAGTTTTTCTTTGAACAACGCATCCGCCACCCAAATGTCATCTGTCAGCTTGATTGTCAGCAACAAGGTTCGACTGAGGTTGATTGTGGCATGTACACATGCCTATTTGCTGAAAGAATTGTAAGAGGCGGCTCTCCCGATCTTTTGGTTTATCAAAAATATCCCCCGTATTTCCGGGCCCACATGGTGAGCCAAATCTTACGAGATCCCTCTTGCGTGACTTCTAGTTCGATGCATACAAGTCTTCCGTCAAGATAATTATGTACAATAAATACTTTGGTTTAATTTATATGTTGACTTGTATTAATATGTTGTATATTCGATGATTATTGTATGGAGTCATATATACGATTCATTGTATTCCATTTTTGTTCAGTTTGATTTTAGTTTAATGTTGAGTTGTATTGATTCGTTGTAGAGCAGATGAATGTAGAGCAGATGAATATTGTATGAATTCTCTGTATCCCTGTTTTTATCAGTTTCAGTTTGTTATTGTATTGTATCAATTTGTTGTAATTTTTATGAATATTGTATTGATTCCTTTTATTTATTCATTGTATCTTAGTTATGATTGGTTTTGTTTTATGGTGAGTTGTGTAGTCATTCGCTGCAAATGTGATTATTTATTGCTGATTACCTAAATACTTTAATTTTATCCTATATTTTACATTTTCTAAATTAATTTTATATTAAATATAAATATTTTATTAAATTATAATTGTTTCAAAATTTGGTATTTATAAATTTTAATCTATATACAATTCTTTTATATAATTGTAAAGACAAATTTTACTGAGGTCCTCAATACTATTGTACCGTTAGTGAGGAATCCAAGTGTGTGGTGTTTCTGGTTTTGAGGACCAGAAATTTGTACAGGTACACATTGTTCAACTTTTGGGTTCTGATGAACTTGAATTGGATGCGGATGCGGCATTCAGTACCGGTCCTCATTATTTAGTACCGGTACGTAATATTCAGTACCGGTACACAATCTTCCGTACCGGTACATAATGTTCCGTTCCGGAACATAACGTTCTGTACCGGTACATAATCCTTATTTCCGGTACTAAAAATTTGTACAAACCATGTGCCTCACAAACAGATAGGCTTACCCTTCGGTAGCTCATTATGTACCTGTACTAAATATTGCGTACCGGTACAATTTGATCCGGTACACTTCTAAGTTCCTCAAAACCCGAAAGTATTATTCATGGATTTATCCCTCTGTACCGGTACGCAACCTAGAGTACCGGTACATGAGGGAATCATCCATGAGTACTACTTTCGGTTTTTGAGGAACTTGGGTAAGTACCGGAACCATTTGTACCGGTACGCAATATTAAAGTACCGGTACTATTTGACTATTGCAAGTTTGAACAATGTCGGGTTTTGTGGAACTTATGTACCGGTACAGATTTACCAACCCAAGGGTTAGACTCTCTGTACCGCAACACAATATTTATGTACCGGTACACTTGTTCTTCTCACTCAGTCCCGTTACATGAAACTTCTTTATACAGAATTACATCTCCAATTCAAATCCCGGAATCACAGTGCAGTCATCTTTTCAGATTTACAATTACAATCCTTTACAACATACAAGTTACCATAGTACAGTCATACATCTTAGATTTGTACATGTGAATTAACCATATACCAATCACAATCAGCTTGGCTTATGACCCCCTTTTATACACATATTGCCACAATTATTATTACCCTAATGATTTACAGATTAGTTCCCTTTAAATCTATTTACAATTCAATCTAGTCATATTTACATGCATCAATAATTCACTTGAAAAATTAAATTTACATTACCCAAGCATTAACAGCATCAGAAAATAGAAGAACATGGGGAAAAAATAAACACATTTGCAGTTTGATAACCAACCAAGCATAACAACATTTGCAACCCTCCACACCTCCCCCCCCCTATTTCGTCAACATCATCAATATAAGAAGTAAACACCATATCGGCCAAATGCAGCATCACCTTGCATCAAAGCCCTGTGTTGATTGCCAGCAACCAAAATAGCCTTGAACCGGCTGAATGGAACCGCCATGAAACTCCTCTGTCATCATGCCAATAAAACAGCCATTAGGTTCTTAGTGACATGTGACTGAAACACAATACCAAACCTTACAAACTGTCACATGGCGTGTATGTTAGCAACAGCGATAACCAGATTATATCTAGATTAAAACCTCACGGAAGGCTCCAGAATTGAAACAATTTAAAAACATTAATAATTCTGGAACCATAGCCGTAATCTCCTACATTCACAAATTGTACCACCATGCTTCTCACCCTACTTACGTCATAACAGAAAGGAGAGAAGAAATTCAACAAATGGCAACAATACATCATATTTAGTAGAAGAGAAATAAGGCGAACACAACTACATATGTTAAGGTAAATTGCACTACGGTTCGAACTCTTCGTCACGTATGTAACCCTGCTAATTATAATATATATAATAATATAATAATAATAATAATAATAATAATAATAATAATAATAATAATAATAATAATAATAATAATAATATATAGAAGAGAAATAAGGCGAACACAACTACATATGACTATCTACAACAAAATCCCTGTAGCCTTACAAAAGCAGAACATATTCATGTATGTGGTCAGATATTATTGTATCCGTTAAGAAAGAACTAACTAAATCGAAATGAAATGCAAGAACAATATGGCGTACCGGGTCACACAACGTCATGTCTGTCCTCAGCATGATCATCATGTGATGTATGTCCATGTGAAGTACTTGTTCCAGTCGCTCCCGGAACAACATCGTCATGCTTGCAGCCGAGGATATCAAACAGCTTCTTTAATCCATCCTCCATCTTCTTGAACCCTTGTTCGACTATTTTCTTAACTGCTTGTACTTCCCGATGTAATGATTCTACAGTCACTCCCTCATGTGATCCAGTAGCGGCTTGATGTTGCACCTCACGAGGCGGTGCACTTGTAGTCGCATCACTTGCACGACCTTTCGCTTGCCCAAAGGTCTTTAGAGTTCCAATTGACTTGGACAAAGTGATTCTATCAATAGCGCCCAAGCCATAGTCATATTTGTCACATGTGACATCAACTCCGTGATCTTCCAATAGGCTAGTGATGAAGATCGGGTAAGGAAGAAGTGAACGGCTATTGGTTCCCTCAACTACATGCGACATGTGATCCCAAACAAGATAAGGAATATTGACACAAAGTCCAGCTGCACTCTCTGGGTGACCAAGTAAATAAAGAAGAAGTAGACGTTGCCATCTTATCCTTTTAGTCCCCACCGTAGGCAACAGGTTGTAGCAAAGAATCAAAGATAGAATGTGGTATTCCGGCTTTAAATCCTTTGATACCACATATTCCCTGTTGGTCTGTGTACCCGCCTTGCAAATAGCATTAACGACAACATCCCAATGAGTGTTACTCTGAATTTCACCCATAGTATAATAGTTACCATAGTATCAACAGGCAAACCAAGATTCGCACCTATTACCTCTGGAGTTATATCAAACTTGACCCCTCGAACTGAGGTTTCGAATTTGATTATCCCGGTGTCACGATCCTCTACAATTTTATCTCCCATCATGTAAAACTCCCTGATTAACTCGGAACAGAAACCCTTATTTGCTGGAACGCTACCTAGAGCCCCCAAAGGAATTCGTTCTACTAGCCTTTCAAATTCCGGAACTTGTCGACACAATTCATTGAAGTTTATATATCGCTCTCCAAGACATGCTCTATTTTGATATAATCCACGCCTGATTGAATTAATTTTTGTTTCACCTTCTCCATAATTTGCTCGGCTATCTGTTTGAGACCCCTCTCGAATTACCGGTCCACCGAATTTCTTTGTGTAGAATATTCTCTATCTTTCTTTTTCCTTGAAGGCATCGTGCCTTTCCCTTCCCTATTACCGATTCTCCCTCATTTTCTGAAGATTGTTCAGATTCCGAGCTTGTTGACACTTCATTCCGTGATCTTTTTGAAGCTTTCTTCTTCCCACTTCCACGACTACTTCCACTCCCAGTGGCCATCAAAACTACAAGTGCCAGTAGCAAAGAGAAGGCCATTCTCCTGTGAAGAACATAATGCACTATGAGTTCATCGAATATGAATATCAGATATTCATATTTTGGGTAATGTATTATCAAAATTAAGTTCTAACTCTTATGAAAATGACATTAATTTGATGCCTATGCCCTTTCAACTACATATGACCAAATTACATTTTAATAGTGACAAGATTGTCTAACGAGTCATTCCAAAATTGAACAAGTGTTCCATCTTGTAGTTGTATTAATGGTCACTTGTAGCAAACATACAACTAGTGACCTGCAAGTTTCTTGTTATAACAGAGGGATCCCTCACAATGAGGGATCCCTCACTGTGCATACAGAGGATCGCTCACAATGAACGATCCTTAAACAAATTTATTAATAGTCTGCATACATAATTTGTCTCTTCCTTAAACAGGCTAAAATATAAACATGTATAAGGATCTGTTCCTTAAACATGAACTCTATTATTATTTCATGCTATATAATTTCATGCTATATAGTGTGCATACAAAATTCATGCTATATAGTCTGTTACTTAAACATGTATATAGTCTGCATACAAAAATATTTTAGGGCGATCTCACAAATTTTTTATTTTGTCTCTTCCTTAAACAGGC
>CM054949.1:15439605-15468162 GCA_029168755.2 Tillandsia fasciculata | reverse complement strand
CATCCATGATATAAAAGGGACATAGAAGGGACTGTTCCTGTATGACCAGTCATATTTCATACAGGATTATTGAAGGGACACTATGAACCTATCACTATATTCAGTTAGTGGTACAGTCATATATCATAAATGGATAGCTAAGACTGTTTTCGTTCACTCATATATATAGCATTATTGATGGATAGGTTTTGATAGCAATAAAGGCAACAGTTACTGTATAACGTTTATAATTCTCCAAATTTGGTAAAAATTAATTAAATTTAAAGGATATATAATATATATATATATATATAATATATATATATATATATATATATATATATTATATATAATTTTCGAATAGGTTAACTATGATGCATATATGCATAGTACATGAAGGGCTATCAGTAGTTCCGCTGGTTCCAGCTGTCTGTAGGACAGCTAAAGATGATTCCCGTAAGCTTTGGCCCTGGACCCAATTTCCAATACAGTTGTTCCTTTGGCACTGATGACTGTTCGAAAATGACCTATAGGGCTGGTTCCCTAAACCTTTGGCCCATAACCAATTCCAAAACAGCATCCCAATGTTATCAAGTTTGTGCACAGACTGAATAGATGTGACTACACATACCCCCTATTAAAAACAGCCTCCATCCAATTGGTCAAAGGCAACTGAGGCACAATTTTTAGCCACTTGCAGGTGCCTTCCAGGTGTGCTACTCCCTACATATACGGATTACAAAACAGCATCCCAATGGACACAAGCGTGTTCAAAGCCTGTATGGATATGACTACACATACCCCCTTGTTCAAAGCCCTATCCAAACTGGTCAAAGTCAAGTGAGGCATACTATATACCACTTATGGGCAGGTGCCTTCGGTGTGCCATTTGGATATACGACAGTACAAAAGAGGTTATGGCTGGCCTCCCTCTCGCAGAACAGCATCCAATGTTAGCACATATTCTATAATATAGATCCTTATCTATATAATTAGCATAAATGAGGTTTGAACAATCTTATATACAAGATGGGAAACTAGAAATTATACATTGTACAAGGGGAAGCCTTAGCATGAAAACGTAGAATTATATAAAGGTCCACATCCAGTTACTACTGAAAACCCGCGAGAACCCACTTTGAACCTCCATAAGTACCTGGTACTGAACAATGTGTACCGGTACATATCTACGAAGCAAAGTGTGTTGCGTTCGGTTTTGCGATACTTGGATGTGTACCGAGACATGTGTACAGGTAAAAAAATTAGTAGTAACCGGTACACCATTTCCTGAGTGTACGAAAAAAATGAGGTATAGATGATCCCTAAAGCTTTGGCCCTGACCCCAATTACCAATACAGTTGTTACCTTTGGCACTTATGAATGTACTAAAAATGCCCTATAGCTGTTCCCTAAACCTTTGGCCCATTCCCAAATTCCAAAAGAGCATCTTCAATGCTATCACGTTTGTGCACAGACTGAATAGATGTGACTACACATACCCCCTATTCAAAGCCCCATCCAATATGGTGAAAGGCAACTGAGGCACAATTTTAGACACTATGCAAGTTCCTTCAGGTGTGCTACTCCACATATACGACAGTACAAAACAGCATCCCAAATGGTATCAAGGTTTGTTCAAAGTCTGTATAGATATGAGTACACATACCCCCTTTTCAAAGCCCCTTTCAAATCTGTCAAAGGCATGAATTGGGCACACTATTACAATTGACTTGGCAGGTGCATTCGGGTGTTCCATTTGGATGTACGACAGTACAAAACCATGCTATAGTTGTCCACTTTGCAAAACAGGATCATATATATAGCTGATATTGGTTTTAGATAGTAGTAGTGGTAAGAATTGATAAGAAGAAAAATTGATCATATATATAGCTGTTATCTACTTCATAGCTATATCACATTTCACACATCTATCACCGTCCACTATATTTCAGTTTATATCAAATTTACCATTCATAATGTCTAACCCATTCCCCACGCCCGAAGAACACCAAATGTTTTATTCCATTCCAGCGTAAATTCTTGATGCTAATAAGTTGATGGATCGGTGCAGCAAAGGTGGCAATTCTTGCCTACGACACAGAAGAAGATTATTCAAAGGATAGAGTGCTGATTTCTTAGCTCATCACGTAGGTGGAGATCCCGATGAATATGATTTGGAAAATGTGCGGATGCCGATTACCTTATATACTTTCCTACTGCAGAGAGTCGGAATAGAGCTATTCGTCATTCTTTTCTGCAGACCTACGCACTCAGCATTATGGTATCGCCATATGAATTCAACCTTGGTCACCGGGCACTTTTTAAGTACTTTGTATGGATTCGCTTGCATGATTTACCGCTTCGTGTTTGACTATGTTGATTTGACAACTATTGTATCTAGTTTTTGGACGTTTTATTGGTGGTGATGACGTTGCCGTGATCGCGAAAATCTCAAGTTTTATCGTCGTTGATAAAATGTATTAATCTTCAAAACATTCCGGAGTGTGTAACGCTCGTTGTGGGAAATCGCGAATGGGCAATCAATGTGGAAATAGAGTCGTGGGAACCTTACATAAGTTCCTGCAGTCCGTAATATTTTGTTTGATTGTGACTGCATCTTTGGCCATCTCAATAGTGTTTACAATTGACGGCTACAGTTTTGTGTCTCTATATTGATTAATTAAATTTTGCTTACTTTTTATTTCGTATTCACAATATGGTGTGTGTGCAATGTATGTAATACAGAACTGAATTTTTAAGAACTATATAGCACATATTTTACGGGGAGGAAGGGCATTGGATGCTGTTTTGTAAGGTTGGCACACATATAGTCAAAAGGTGACAGCTTTAGAGGTCAGCAGGTAATAGAGGGGACAGCTGTATAGTGTGATTCAGCACACCTATACTGAAAAGGTGACAGCTATAGAGGGGACAGCTGTATATTGTCTTTTCCCTTTGGGCACACCTATATTAAATCTGGGGAAAGCTATAGAGGCTTCCGTACAACCATATAATACCGGAACACCTATATAGGAATACCGGATCAGCTATATATCTTGCCGTACAATCTGCCCACTTTTGCTAACAGCATATAATGTAAGGTCTATATGTATAAAAGGCAATATATACATATAGCTGCTCTCACCAGGTGACACATATTATATATATATATGCATGCTATCTAATTCATACATATCATCTCCAGTCCACACATATATCACAGCTGATTATATTTCAGTATTTGTCAAATTTCACAAGCTTCCATGTCAAGCGCTACCTCCACACGGCCGAATAACACATATTGTTTTATGCCATGGAAGGATGAATTTGTTGATGCTAATATGTTGATGGATCGTGCAACAAAGGTGGTCATTCTGGCCTACGATACAGAAAATGATTGTTCAAAAGATGGAGTGGCTTCTTTCCTAGCTGAACAGGTAGGCGGTATTCCCGATGATTACGGATTTGCACAATGTGAAGGTGCCAATTACCTTATATATTTTCCTACTGCTATGATTCGGGATAGAGCCATAGAGCGGTCTATTCTGCAGACCGAGAAACTGACGATTACGATAAAGCCATTTGAATTCAACGAAGGTCGAATCGTGGACGGTAATGCGTATTTGGTATGGATTCGCTTGCATGATTTACCAGCCAATTGTTCCGACTATGAACAATTGAAAAATATTGTATCTAGTTTTGACGTTTAGTTCTGGTGATGACCGCGGGCATCTCCGCCAAAATATCAACTTTTACCGGGTGTTGATCAAATGTATCGATCTACAAATAATCCCAGAGTGTGTAACGCTCATTGTGGGAAATCGCGAATGGAAAATAAATGTGGAAATAGAGTCGTGGGAATCCAGCACAGGGAACGGCCATCCATAATGTTTGGCAATGTGACGTCTCCTTTTGCCAAATGGATTATTGTTGTTTATAATTATCAATACAACTTTTTTCTCGCTAGTACGCAATCATTTATAGGTATTCGCAACATAATGTTTGTGATATGCATGAAGTGCACATCTATATCTATTGACAATGACCTGTACATATATTAACTTGTACAATCCGATGGGATAAAATTGTAGGACGTAAACTGCTTAATTATGCATCAATTTGTATTCGTGCTTTGTACCTTTTATATTGTATAATATAACTCTACCCGATTTACTTCTTTTTTTAATCCCGGGTTATGAGAAGTATATGTACAAGCAGGGACTAAATATGTTGTATTTGGTTCAGTATAATACTTGTACCGGGGAAGAAGAAACAATGGATGTCGAAAGTTCAACAGTAATAGTAAGAATAATATAGGGGATTATATTTAAAATAATAAATAAAGGTTATACAGTAATGATTTTAAATATGTAATTGAAGATAGTTAGTAAAAAAATTTATTACACAATATATATAGATATCTTTTCGTATAAATGCTGAAAAAGAAAAATAAAAAATACATAAGTCATTTATAAATGTAATAAGTAATTTATAATATATATATATATATATATAATATATATATATATATATAAAATTTGGAATTTGAACTGCATACCGTTAGATTTTGAAATTTCAAAAGTGTCCACTATCCTCTAGTTAAAGAAAGAAAAGGAAATGTCTATTGGTACACTCCTATTTTAAAACACATAATATTATATGATTTAATACTCCGGGCAGGCTAAAGGCAACCCACCTTCTCTTTCCGTGTTCTCACAGCGTCTCACCTGCCTCCTCCCACCCCTCCCACCAGGCCGCTAGATTGCCTCCATCGGACAAAACCTTTGCCGATCTACTGGTGAATCCAACCCCGTGCCGCATCACCGCGTCCGAACGACATCGGAACCCCTCCCAGGACGCCCGCTGATCGCCAGGCTGCAAAGCCCTAGGAAACCAACCCCTTCCATGACAACGGCCGATCTACTGGTGAACCCTACCTGCCGCGTTCTGCTCATCATTTTCGTCCAACTATACGAGTATGTAGGTATATTCATTTACAAATTTATGTGTTAATTCAAAGTGTTTAGGAAATCGGGGTAAAATTAATATTTGCTCTACATTAATATAATTTAATTATTCTGAAGATTACTATTTCCTAACATTTGTAAAAGTTGTGAAAATGTTCGTTCCAATCGATTTAACTTTTGCGTAATCTCAAAGTCATAACTCCTTAATATTTATTGTGTAATGTGTGAAATTATTTATCATGGTCCAATGAGTTGCCCTTCGTGTATGTTTTAATTTTAATAAATGGGCAAAATAAATTAGTTCATCTACTGGTAAACCCTCTTTGGGGTATACAGGCATATATACAGCTAAATTCTAAAATTAATGCTATATACAGCTATATTATAAATTAATGCAGCTATAAAGGTATATAATGATAATTTATGCTATAGAGGGGACAGCTAAAGAGGATTCCCGTACAGAAAATATTTCCTAGTTGAATTTGTCGAATTACCCTCTCATCCCAATGCACAATTGTTTACCTTTCACTAAATCTGCATGAATTTAGTACGTTGACTTGCAACATAGTGGTGAAATCTAAGAGATTTTTCCTATCTATGTTTTCTTTCTTTTCCGAATATTTGCATGGATGTATAAGTATTATAATGATATTACACATTAGATGGATTCGAGCTTTACATCCTCGAGCAATGGGGCCAGTCCAAATACTCCTTATTGCCATTGTCGGCTGCAATGTGTCATGAGAACATCATGGACGCAGAACAATCCAGGCCGGCGATTTTACGGCTGTTCGAGATATGGGGTAATCTATGTAATGTACATAATATTTTGTTATCCATGCTATATATAAAAAACTTACCATATAGACTTGCCTCCCATATTTGCAGGGGCATGGGCACTACACCAAAATGTGCTTGTAGAGGCGGTTCTTAGTTATTGTAGCGGCGGTTTAAACCGCCTCTACAAGATCTAGAGGCGGTTCTAATGACCGCCTCTGGACCGCCGGCGTAGACGCCGCCTCTACGTTGTAGAGGCGGTTTGGGGGACCGCCGGGGAATACTAGAGACGGTTCTCTAGTGGCGGTTTGGACCACCGCATCAAATTTTATATATATATATATATATAATTTCGTAATAACATAAAGGCGGTTTAAACCGCCTCTATAAAGATTTGCTATTTAGAGACGGTTTAAACCGCCTCTACAGATTGACAAAATCTCATTATAAAGAGGCGGTTTGAACCGCCTCTACGTAAAAAAAAAAAAAAAAAAAAAAATTATATTTAATAATTATTTTAAAACCGCATTTATACACATAACATTCCAGATTCGATGACAATCATACAAAATTTATCATTTAATTTCAAACATACGCTAACAATACAACAAACAAAACAATTCTCAACAAACAGTAAAAAATATCATTAAGACTTCATAATTTAAGAAAACATATCAACCAAAACACATATCATATCGTTCAATAGACAACTTTCATTATTCTATAATTTAGCGGCCAGTTTGCAGTTTTCAATAAGCTGGACCAAATTAGTAAATGTGGATAGTGTAGAAGAATGCCAACAAACTATGTGCAAACTACTGTTGTGCCCTTAGTTCTAATTAATATAAAACTTGAACAAATGGATTCTATAATTTACTTGAAGAAAAATTGCAACACATCTTTGACTTTGCCTAAATAGACAACATTGTTGTTCTCCAAATGCCTTCATAGCAATCTCTGGCGAAACCATTTCCTGCACAAGATACATAACGACACACTAATTATTCATTGAAACAGAAAATCAAGAAACCTAAAGAAATTAATGGGGGGGAAAGACAAATATGGACACAAATTCGATTTCCAAGTTCAATACTACAACTCAACCTTCCATAAGGCTAAGTTTAAGAGATGCATTCCTGCCTACAGCTCACATATAGAGAAGCATGAGAATGATTTAATATTAAACATGATGATCAGAGAAATAAAAAGAGAACTTAAATCCGTCATGCTTAGAAGGATATCAAACAGGTGAAAATGAAAGTTCACAAAATGCAAATATCCTGCTATTCATGTCAAATGTACAATCGAAATGGCAATTACTCTCTCTCCAAGTCTGTACGAAATTGGCAAAACTTCCTGAGAAACAGATAAATTTACAAGGAATTGAAGTGAGACAATTGCATAATTACATTCAACTAACAGATGATGAACCCACTAATAATACATACCTTGCCACCCTTTCTCACACTATCTAGAAGGCATGAGACAAGTTCTTTTGAAATATCTTCGCTTTCCTCTATCACAAGTGTCATTATGTCTCCATAGAAGAGAAAATATTTTCTGGATGGTTCGAACTGAAAATAAAAACAAGTGCACTTCAATAGCAAATACACAACAGGTAATGTTTCAGGGAACAATCAGATTGGTAAATTTGAAACAGCACCATACTTAAGAGACTGGTCCATCATACTCAATAGAAATATTGCTATAGCATGCTATACTATCTCTAAGGATAAAAAATTTCAAATCAGAGACAATGATTTCTCAAGATAACCTAATATAAAGGAGGAAATCTTATGGAGCCTATAGAAAAGAACAAATCTTCTAACAAGCAATGATGTGAACGATCGACTTAAGCGTTCAAATGGCATTTATTGAAGGGAAAACGAACAAAAATATTTCTCATTTTCAATTTTCCCTATTGATAGCTGTGCAAGACAGTTAGACATGCTTCAATCAAATAGAGACTCCAAACAAATGTCCTTGAGAAACCACATAAAAGATTCATTCTTTTGATTTTGTTAACTACTAAAAGCATGACATTATATCTAATAAGAAATCAATGAAGATTAAGAATTACATGATTGTGGCATAATGTACTCCTTAATTATTCAAAATTAGATTTTCCAAGCTGGCTAGTGCCAGTTAGGATGAATTTTCACAGTTTGATCAATTGCAAAAAAGAGGATTCCTCCCCTGCAAATGAATTAGATTTGTAGAACAGGCATGGTAGCTAATTCATTTACAAATAGGTGTTGTGAGCCAGGATTTATCCGATACAAATAGGTGTTGTGAGCCAGGTGTTGTCATCACTCTCAAGGATAATTTGGATGGTGGTATTAAAGCATGTCTCAAGTACGGCCTTCACTACATCAGCTGGGGCATTCTGAAAATTGATAAGTTAAAATTAACAGAAAGGAAGTTGACAAAAGAAGCATCATTCGGCCTAAAATATGTAAGCATACTTTTAGTATCATTGTCAAAAGGTCCAATGAGCCAGCAACCAACCCAATCGGCTGCAACTTGGGCTCATGCATTCAAAAAGATAAAGGGTCAAAATTTCAAATTAATAGAGTAATAGAAATTTCTAAACTGAAAGCCAATATCTCTATGTAAGAAAGCAGGCACCTTTTCCAGTATGGATCCAATAGTAGGTAAAATCCGAGACACCAATGACCGTATACACTCTGGAGCATTCTTAATAGCCTGGGAAGCTAAAGAAACTATGTCAAGTAATGTTGAGGTAATGGACGCTACATTACAACTTGGAACAGGGGTTACACATAAATAAAATGAATCCGCTCAAGCCTTGAGACAGAGAAACGGTTATACATAAATATACTAATTCGCTATTAATTAAAAACTATAGCGGCAATTGCAACGAGCCAACGACATATGGTTATTAGTCAATAGCTTTAATAGCACTACACTATTAACAAAATCTAGAATGGAACTAAGATAAAATACTTTTCTTAAAAAGAATTACAACACAGAAGATTGTGTTGTATAGTTTTGCTGCAAGCAGCTTTGATATAGTTTCTAGGTTTACCATATGTTGTTGATAGTATCTCTAAAACTACAGTGATTTTCCTTTTTATTCCCAGAGAAAGCACTATTCATTCAGAACGGATGAAAGAATGAAACTAATTTAGAAGTTCAAACCAACATGAAACAACTTTGTTTAACAATTAAATTGATAATCTAAGAGTTTTGATGCACTCCTGAACAGAACTCACAGACATTGCAAATTTTTTAGTACACTGAGATCAGGAACTAATGTACCAGATAACTGTGCATTTCCAAGATCACTGCAGTGAAATCAAAATTTTCCATTAGTAAATCCAACAAATTTAAATAAACAAATACCAGAATGACATTGAATGTGCATTAAGAGGATTCCACTCACACTCTTATAGCGCTATTATCGTTATCACAGGTAACATGGAACCATGTGCACGGATTGACCAACGTCGGGTCCCAACTCTGCAGTTCATTAGTAGGATCATTTAAATTGGCCTTAATTTGCTTAATGCATCACCTGTTGATATCAAAGTGAGACACAATTAGGAATCATTATCACATCCAAATCTCCTACAACACATATTAAACAATATAAATTTGTTTTCGCCAACTACACGATAAACTACAAATGTCTGATTCAAAGGGAAAGCACAACTATCTACAGTGAGAAAGTGAATTAAATACCAAATTTAACATGAGAAATGGCGTTGAGCACGGCCTCCTGCGGCGAGCCCTGCTCGTCGGGGTTGGGCACCAGCGACGACGAGCAGCGCAAGGGAGCGGCCGTGGAAGCAGAGCCGGTCGCGGCCGCGGCAGCAGCGGAGCCGGAGAGCGGAGCCGGAGCCGATCGTCGTCGTCGTCGTCGGATGAGGAGGAGGAGGTGGTGGGGAGGGGATCGGGGGGATCGGGGGCGAGCTCGGATAGGGGCGAAGGAGGAGGTGGGGGGGAGGGGATCGGGGGATCAGAGGGCGAGGGGTGAGGGGAGGATCGGGGGGATCAGAGGCAGCGGGGTGGGCTGCGGCCGGGGGGGGGGAGGAGAAGGGGGGGAGGGACCATACCTTAGCCGCTGACGGAGGGGACCATGCCACGCCGGTGATGCCGCCGACGGGAGAGGGGAGAGGGGAGAGTGGGACGCTGGTGATGCCGCCGACGGGAGAGGGGAGAGGGGAGAGTGGGAGGGGAGAGTCGGTGGGTGTGGGAGGAGGGTTTAATTTGGGGGGAAAAATTGAGATTTCTTGGGAGAAAAGAAAAGAGGGGGGAAAAGAAAAAAGAGATCAGAAAAAAAAAAATTTACATGTAGAGGCGGCTGTGCCAAACTGTCTCTAAGATGTCTCTATAGTAGAACATAGAGGCGGTTGCAACAACCGCCTCTATGCAACCGCCTCTACATACGTCTTTTCTTGTAGTGGGGGCATGCAATTATTTCAGTTGGTATGACGCGCCGTTTACGAGCAGAAGTATTTCAGTATTGAATGGATTAATAGTAAGTAACAATAAGTTGCGCAATGAAGCTGCAGCTGCTGCAAGGAAAAGAAGATGGGGGTTGTACATATTTGTTGCATATTTTATTATCAGTGGGATTTTTGTTTCTTCGTGTTATAACTGTATGTTGAAATCCAAACTATGACTATCCCTTTCCTTGTAATGTATTTAAATTTTTGTCTATATATGAATGTATTTATATTCCTCTCTAAGTAATAATTGCTATGTGTTGTACACTGTTTATCTAAGATGTATATATTTTTTAATTAAACCAATGTAATCGCATCTTAGAGTATTGCATATATATCAAGGAACTTTATATTGTAATTACAAGTGTGTGGCTTTCGGGTTTAGTGGAACTCAATCATATAC
Source organism: Tillandsia fasciculata (assembly GCA_029168755.2). Classification (NCBI taxonomy): domain Eukaryota; kingdom Viridiplantae; phylum Streptophyta; class Magnoliopsida; order Poales; family Bromeliaceae; genus Tillandsia; species Tillandsia fasciculata. The sequence goes on along the minus strand of CM054949.1, from coordinate 15,457,564 downwards.
CGGAACCATGTGTACCGGGACGCATGGTTGGGTACCGGTACTGTCCGAGGATTGCAAGCGTGAGGCGTTCGGGTTCTGAGGATCTAGGATGTGTACCGGTACTAACTAATCAGTACCGGTACAGAGTGAGACAACAAAGTGTACCGGTACGAAATATAGAGTACCGGTACTGAGGGACAAATCCATTATTACTACTTTCGGGTTTTGAGGAACTAGGACCTGTACCGGAACCATTAGTACCGGTACTTAATGATGAGTACCGGTACTAATTGACGATTGCAAGTGTGAGGCTTTCGGGTTATGAGGAACTTGAATGTGTAGCGGAACATTGGCTTGCTCAATCTGAATCGGTACTCACTCTTTACCGGTACAGATGGTTTTTGTATAGGGGTATACTTTTTGTACACCCCCAAGTGGTGTGTACATCCTACTATTCAAGACAACAACCAACGCTAATCCTCCCAGGAAAGAAGGGCTATCCCCTATAAAGCTGTCTCCATTTTGAATATAGGTGTGCACACTTTTCAAAACACCAGCAAATGCTAAACCTCTCAAAAGGCCCTATATAGATGTACGAAACCCATCTATACATGGTCCGGTAAGCGTATATGACTGAGTGGAAACCCTCTTTAGATGTCCCCACGAAACCATTAAAATTGAATATACCTGTTTATATGACTGTACGAAACCAATATATAGCTGTTCCGGTATTCATATATGGTTGTACGTAAAGCATCTATAGCTGTCATCAGGTTTATTATAGGTGTGCCCAGAAGGAAAAGACAATATACAGCTGTCCCATCTATAGCTGTCTTTTGAGATAGGTGAGCTGAAAGTCCCGGTACACACTACTACCCACTTACCCACTTTCCAAAACAACAATCAATGCTATTCCTCCCCATATCACACTATTACCCACTTACCCACTGTTCTAAACACAATATTCTAATATAGATTATTCTATAGTAGAATATGGTATATAATTAGCCCTTCGCAAAAGTGCTCAAAGCCGCTATATAGCCTCCTAAGGAATTATGGCCTATAAGAGTAATCGCTTTGTATACCAATATCCGCAATATTGTAGTTAGGTACTCAATCTCACCCTACAACCCGCTCACTCTATCTCACACTATCTTCATCTCCCTCTCAATTTCACGCTCGTATACAATTATACTTATCATGGCAAGCTCTAGCTTTAGCCAAACCTCATATTCCTCCCGTCCTCGCAACACCTACTGCCTCATTCCTTGGACGCCTGCGCATGAAGAGACTGATAGTCAATTGGAGCGGACGGCGCAAATAGTTGTCGATGCCAATGCAAACGAAAATGAGCGTTCGCGGGCTGCCGTGGCCGCGTTGCTCGCAAGACGGATGGGAGGAAGGCCTCATGATTTCCAACTAGCAAGAGGTCCTGTCGGAAATTATATTGTAATTTTTCCTACAGTGACAAGTATGCATATTGCTATTCGTTGTTCTCCAATTCGCAACAACACATTCGCGATGACGGTATCTCCATTGGATGGCAATCGTGGGACAATAACGCAAACATTACAATACTATGTATGGATTCGCCTACATAATTACCCGATTTATTGCCATCAGTACAAAGAGGCTGAAACAATCGTCTCTAGTTTTGGGCGCTACATAGGTGCGGATGATCCTAGCCGACATTTCGAAAATTTCAGATACTATCGCGTGCTTATCAAATGCATTGATCCTAACATGATTCCGGAGCAAGTAACACTATATATAGACAATAGAGAATGGATTATAAGAGTTGTGATTGAGTCCTGGGAGCGTTGCGAGCCAACAGATAACCCATGGATGTAGATTGTAAATTATATCATGGATGTAACTGATTATTATTCACTCTTAATGATTATTCTTCACCATAAGTTTTGAACATGCAGATATGACTGTGTAGAATCACTCTAGGGGTGTTCCTTTAAAAAATTGGCAGAATTTACTAGATGGGTGTTCCTTAAAAGTGTTAAAGCAACAGCTATTAGATAAGTGTTGAACATTCATATTTACAAGATTGAGGACTTGAAATTAGACTGCATACAAGTGTTCCCTTTTATATATATCAGTGTGCAGAATCCCTCTATGGGTGTTCCTTAAAACAATTGGCATGAATTACGTAGATGGGTGTTCCTTAAACGTGTTAAAGCAACAGCTTTAGAAAAGTGTTGAACATTCATATATACAAGATGGAAGACTTGAAATTAGACTGCATACAAGTGTTCCCTTATATATATATATATATATATATATATATATATATATATATATATATATATATATGACTGTGCAGAATCCCTCTAGGGGTGTTCCTTAAAACATCTGGCAGAATTTAGTAGATGGGTGTTCCTTAAAAGTGTTAAAGCAGCAGCTATAGATAAGCGTTGAACATGCATATAAACAAGATGGAGGACTTGAAATTAGACTGCATAAAAGTGTTCCCTTTTGCATATATGACTGTGCAGAATCTCTCTAGGGATGTTCCTTAAAACAATTGGCTTTGGTTTAGTACATGGGTGTTCCTTAAAAGTGTTAAAGCAACAGCTATAAATAAGTGGTGAACATAACGAGATACAAGATGGAGGACTTGAAATTAGACAGAATAGAAGCCCTGCATCTATAGGTGTACCAGCTTGATTGATATATATTGGATGGCGGCAATGATTAGTTCTTTTATATAACATATGGGTGTAACAGTCTGCGAATTTATATATCAAAGGACAATGAAAGATGGAAGAATATCTAGATACATAATTACACGTGGTATGACAAATTGGAATACAGATTTGCCATATAAACTCAAATATATACATAGATCTTATAAGATAGATATTAAATATAAAAATTCATAGATTAATATAGGAAAAATGTAAGTATGTTATTACAATTAGTCATCATGATATATATGCAATACTACAAGAGCAGAATGAAAAAGTTTAATGCTAAATATAAACTCTCCCGATATAGTGTACAAGGCATATCAATGCTTAATGGTTTAATAGCATAGTGCATTGTATGGATCTCACTTTCAATTGCCCGTCTCATGTTTGCTGTGCTGCATTTATTGTTCTTGCGATATGTCATATTCGTACACCTGATTAAATATTAAATAAACTCAAATTAACGACAGAGCACAATTTTACATATAGAATTGAAACAATAAATTGGCATTACCTGTCAGAACTGCATAGAGTGCGCCATTTGCATAAAGCAGGTAGGAATCTCATTAGTTTATTTTGGACTTGTATCCGACATAGGAGGGTACCTTACAGGGTCTGTGGACATGTCCAAGTTTTGAGGGGCCCACGGGGTCTTGCATATATAACAAAATAAATAAATTAGAATATGTGTATTAAAGACAAATTTATAGTAAATAAATATCTAGGAGAAAGTTAAGTAACATTACCGTTAATATCATGGCTGGATTGCTCTGCACACCAATCCCATAAGGTAAGTGCATTATGGGCGAGTTGTTATTCATAGGACTTTGCAGGTGAACCTATTTTAATAAATCGGGAGGGAGGGGGCCAATATGGAAGACACATTAATTATGTAAACAAATGAGTAAAATCGACCTATGAATCATATATTAAGAGAATCAAATGAACATATAAAAAATTCTTAAACATTTACACTGTGTTGGGACGAGGCCGAGGGCGACGATGAGAAACGATTAAAGACTGAGCATTCACCATTATAAAACCTGTCCGTAGAATCTTGACGCATCTATTTAAATAGAAAAGAATATTTCAATTAATGTCATCTAGCATAAATTATAAGCCAACAATAATCGACATACGTACGTACAGATATACCTGTTGCTTGTTGCCTTTCATCTTAAGCCGACGTACAATTTTATCTGTCATCGACTCCTTTCGTTTGCTTGGTGGGCGGCCTTTACTTCGAACTGACAGCGGGCTCTTTACTCTTTGGTCGTTACATCTAACATCTGATTCGTGTCCCATACTAGAATGTATATTTCCGGAAATTGGACATCATTGCTTCCCTTGGATGACGAAGTGTTCTCTAATTTCATCTTCATATCATCAAGTGAGCGTAACGTTGATATATATTTCTCATCACTCTCAGCAGCTATGAATGCAATGTCGTTAATACGACTACATATTGCCTCATATCGGCTTATTTCTGGACAGATCCCTAAGCTTTTATGCCATGCTTTCACCCGAGTATACCTCCGTCTTACATCCTTCCTCCATCGTGTTAGTATGTAACAAGTTGGGACAATCATCATCTTTCTATTAACTAGGACGGCAATAGAATGTCGGCATAAAATACCCTTACAATCAAAAAGACGACAAATACAACTAACTCGGGAGCTAGACTCATCAAAATATACAGTGTATACTATGTCTTTGCCTCCTTCGCCATATTGTACATACTCGTTAACCCTATACTCATGCACGCTACCATTAGATGATATTAAAGATGTCTCACAATGCATTAAATCCTTTAACTCCGTCTGAAATTCTCGAAATTTAGCAATTGTGTACACATCTTGAAATTGCTTCTCAAATGCATAACGACTTATGGATGGGATGACGGAGGTGAATGATTTGTAGTCTAATAGAGCCTCCTTTTCAGCTTTATTCTTTATAGCGCTTTCATACTGCTCCACAAATACTTTTAGCGTCGTTTTGGAGTTCACATACCCATCAAAAAACGAATTCATGCTTTCACTTCGCTGTGTGGTGGACATTCCAGCCCAGAATGTATGCTTCACATAAACTGGCACCCACTTTCGTCTGTTCTCGTACAGTCCTGACAACCAATCATTCTTTTCAAGTCCATAACAAACTATCATACTCTTCCATTTTTCCTCAAATTCAACTTCTGTTAGTGATTCATAAATAGCATTCATCAATATGCTCTTAATAGAATGATAATCACCATAACTTTTTAGCTTCTCCGGTATCTTTTTTGTTATGTGCCACAAGCACCATCGATGTTTGGCATCGGGGAATACCAGTTCAATAGCATTTTGCATTGCTTTGTCTTGATCGGTGATTATAGCTTTGGGGGCATGGCCGGACATACATGACAGCCAATTACGAAAAAGCCATACAAACGAAGCTGTATCTTCACCAGAGAGTAAGCCGCATCCAAACAAGATTGACTGACCATGATGATTAACACCAACAAATGGAGCAAACGGCATATCATACTTATTCGTTAGATATGTCGAATCAAATGTAATTACATCTCCAAAAGATTCATAGGCTGCTCTGCTTCTAGGATCTGCCCAGAATATATTGCGAATACGAGAATCATCGTCCAGATCGATGGAATAAAAGAAATTTGCATTTCTCTCTTGCATGGTTCGAAAATAATTACAAATGGCTTCGCCATCACCTTCACCAAGTCGTAAACGCCGTATTTTATCAATATAATTACGGGCATCCTTCTCTCCAAATGTCAAATTTTCATACCCACCAGCCTCAACAACAAAAGAATTAAAACTTTTATTCACTCTGATTCCGGCACAATCATTAACATCAAGCCGCCTCTTAACACTACAATCTATAACTCGATTGCAGGGAAAATATCGAGACTTGCAAGGACTTAATCCATGATTATGGTCAAGTTTGACCATACTTATTACACAAGATAAATCCAAATTTATTTTCACATTTATCCTAGCAGGACAGTCTGTCTTCGATGCCGAAGGACGAGGCCGGAGATTACTCAAGGTCCGATTTACTTTTCCATGACGAGAGCATGCGATGATTACATACGAAGGAATGCCGTTACTCATTTTAGTAGACCTCTTTACAATGCCAAATCCTAATTGTTGTGCGTAATTCTTATAGAAGCCCATAACCGCATCAATATTATTAAAATGCATTCCAACTTCTGGTACTAAATTGGATATGTCTGAGACCTCATTGTTTCTTTCTTCATCCATGTCAACCTCAACAACTGATAATGACAAGTGCGTCTAGATATTTCAAAATAATTATGACCTGTAACACATCATATTTACTCCTAATACAAACTTGAAATTATGGTTAAAGAAGAAAATATTTGTAGAATTTACGAAAAATTATATATAATGTATAAATAGGATTTGTATATTTACCAAATATTTGTAAAGGCATTATTCTACTATACCCTCTAAATGTATCCTTACAGCTAATACATGTTCGACATTAATACTAACCAAATTACATAGGAGCATTATATGATGTACATGTTCTAAACCGTAAACTATTCTCTTCTTTTTCTTTTTTTTTTTCCCTCCATCAAAGGTGCTTTTGAAATGATTTAACCAATAAAGGAAAATATATATTTACTTATTTAGGGATCTTTTCTGTGTCAGAATATATAATATAGAATAATGCTAGTGGTACACCCCTGTTAGGGGTGTATATCATACACCCCTACAATTAATTCTAAACCGTAAACTATTAACATATTATTATATATAATGTAATTGTCAAAACATCCTATTACATATTATATAGTAGATTGGAATAAACCATAAATGGCCGCTCTCCTATATCGGACAAAAGTCAACATATTAACCCCTACTTTACCTTGTACCTGCTATTTGTTATCAACGTCATTCTATTTATAGACCAAACAAAGAATGTTTTCTTCCCTTGTAGCGGTATTTATACACCCAGGATTAAAGGAAAAAAACCTTCTTTCATCTTTAATTCTAGGTGAAGCACATAGTTAATTGGGTAGTTTATGGAGCGGAATATCACAGCGGAGAGGTTGGATGAGCAGGCAGTGAAGACTCTTGAGTAGCTGTGCTTTGATTTTTCAGTGTTGAAGCACCGGCGAATGGGATAATACAAATGTCGGTAATATGTTACTGGACGGGCATCTCGTTTGGGATCCATTGCCTAGGAGCAGAAGATGATTGCGAAGTTTAAAGCGGCTAGGGTGTCCCTAGGCGCATTACGCTTCGCTATCATGTTCTGCTCCGATGACAATATCACAACGAGATGCCCGTCCAATAGCATATTACCGACATTTGTATTATCCCATTCGCCGGTACTTCAACACGGAAATCTCAAAGCATGGCTACTCAAGAGTCGTCACTGGCTGCTCATCCAACATCTCCGCTGCGGTATTCCGCTCCATAAACTAGCAAAATAACTATGTGCATTCCAAACACGCCGGTACAAGGGAAAAAAACCATCTTTCATCTTTAATTCTAGCTCAAGCAGGGCTGTATGATAAGAAAGATACCTTATGTCCATCCAAGTCCCATATGTTAAGTGTGTAACCTATACATCGCAAGCAGAGGTGTACAAATAACAGTTCTCAGGAAGAAAAAAGCTAACATTGCTACATTTTAACCCCTATCTTGAAATCGCTACACAGCTATGATAAGAGCTATATATAAACTGTACCACACAACCAATGATGCCTACAAGTGTTCCCTATTGTTTGATATATGACTGTACAGAACCCATCTAAGGCTCTTACTAAACCATTTGGCAGATCCTACTTGCATTTGTACTAGAGATATTTACACAGCTAGATATCAATGTGATTCCTCTGTTAACAAAGCTACACCAAATAACAACGACAGCTTTTGACTATATTTACATATCTGCTTTAATTTGGAAAGCCTACAAGGGTAGTCTTTTGTATATATGACTGTACAGAATCCAACTTTACACTATTTTAAATTTTCCTAATATTTTTCCAAATATAAATTTTTCATACACTGATTAGAGTGGAGAATTACTTTACAATTGGGGACCCTCTGTTAAGGGCGTATAATAACTAAGGTAACTAAGATAATAGAGATAACTTTCAGTGGTATAATTTTCAGTATTATTAACTAAGATAAGTTAATAAAATCATTAACCTAGATTTAATAAAGGTCTGCTATTAAGCATTTTCATCCCACTACCCTCTTAAGGGTGTAAGCTATACAGCTTTGTCAAAGGGTGTACAGCTAGAAGAGTTGTTTTAGGAAAATGATACCTGCAAACTTAATAAAAGCATTAACCTACATTTATTAACCTACATTTAATACTACTAGTGGGAGAGAGATAGAGAGATAATTTATTATATTAATTAATTTTGACCCAGGATTGTCTACCCCATGTGTACAAAGGATTTGTGTATATTAAATAAATTTGACCCAGGATTGTCTACCCCATGTGTACCAAGGTAACCATAAAGCAATATGTACCGGTACACATTGCAAGAAGAGGGTGTGAGAAGAGGGTGTGAGAAGGTAACCATAAAGCAATATGTACCAAGAAGAGGGTGTGAGAATACCGGCTGGGATTTTTAGTTTCAATCCCAGCCGTCCCTGTTAGGGGTGTAGGATATACACCCCTAACAGGGGTGTACCACTAGCACTACTGCTATGGGAAAATGCTATTGGTAGAGCCCTTAAAGGGGTGTACCATAAAGCAATATGTACCGGTACACACCATGGGTACCGGTACAAGGATTGTGTTCCCCAATGTACCCGGTACAGAATCCTGGGTACCGGTACAAACAATGAGTTCTTAATTAGTACCGGTGCTAAATCCTGGGTACCGGTACAATGAATGTGTTGCCCATTTGTACCGGTACTAAATCCGGGGTACCGGTACCTTGAATGGGTTACCATCAGTACCGGTACTAAATCTTAAGTACCGGTACTTTTAATGTGTTCCCCATTTGTACAGGTACTAAATCAAGGGTACCGGTACAATCAATGTGTTACCCATTTGTATCGGTACTAAATAATGCGTACCGGTACAATCAATGTGTTCGCAATTTGTACGGGTACTAAATCGTGGGTACCGGTACAAGGATTCTGTAGAGGAACAACAAGTACAGGTACACATTGTAAGTTACAATGAATGAAAAAAAGACATCGTAACAGGATTTAGCCATAGCATTACTGTGGAAAATAAATAGAGAATAAAATGAGGGGATTTTGAAATGTACATATGGCGTCGGCCTCGCGAAGGTGTCGTAGCTCGTAGCTTGTCGAAACAACTGAGAGTGAGAGGGGCAGAGGGGGAGAGTGGCCGAGGGGATGGAAGCATACACAGAGGATCTAATCGACGTCGTGGCCTGATAGGAGTCGTCGCCCTCGCGAAGGCCTCCCAGATTGGCGAAGGGAGGGAGATAGAGAGAGAGAGAGACTAGTCTCGAGAGAGAGCGAGAGAGGGAGCGGGAGGAGAGAGCGGTAGCAGTATTAAATGTAGGGTTCTGTGAATAGAAAGGGAAAGAAAGGGAGGGAAAGAATATGAACTGTAAAATTGGAGTGAAAATATCAGCTCCTTACTGTGCAGTTTAATCCCAGCCGTTCATTCAGTGGGTGTACGATCTACACCCCTTTAAGGGGTGTACCAATAGCATTTTCCTTCAAATATATACTATATAATATTTTTAAAATATTATAAATATTAAACTAACTGCACCTTTTTTTTTTTTTTTTTTTTATATATATTACACAGGTTGTAAATAAAAATAAAAATAATAAAAAAAACCTTCTTCCACGGGTTGAGTGAAAATATTTGATGGGCCCCACTCTGCCTAGAAATTCGGGATGGGAAAAGAAAGGTACGGAGAGAGAGAGAGGGGTATGGTGGGAATAGGGAATCCCGTAAAAGACGAAAAAGGGGTCGCCGTATGCGCGCGGCCCCCCAAAGCAAACCCTAATTGAGAACCTTATCATTACACTAACCTTATAAATACGCTTCACTCCAATCGGTCAACACGGCTCGGAATTTCCATACAATAGAATAAGAATAAAGCCGACGCTCCCCACCCGCTCCCACTTTGTGCGATTCCCCCCGCCTTCCTCAGTCCCCTCGTCTCTCTCCATATATTTCTCTCTCTCAAAACAAAGCGATCGCGCAGCGTGGTGTGCGAGTGAGAGGGAGAGAGTGAGAGAGTGGTGTGGTGTGGGGGTGATGGAGGCGGAGGAGGCGTCGGCGAAAAGGGCGAGGGCGAGCGAGGACGGCGAGGGCGCGGCGCCAATGGCGGTGGAGGACGGAAAGCAGGAGGCGGCGGGGGACGGCATCTCCGCCGTCATCCCGGGATGGTTCTCCGAGATCAGCCCCATGTGGCCAGGTAAAGGATTCGGCGATTTCGGTGGTTTTTTTTTTTTTTTTTTTTTTTTTTGGGCTTTTTGTTTGCTTCAAAATTTTGGCCTTGGTATATTTCCTTCCGATGAAATAGTGTAGGATGGGATGTGGCCGATTACTTGCTATCTTTTATGCATTGTGTTTTCTGTTGCAATGTAAAAAATAATAACTCGGTTTTCAATCTTGGACTGCGTAACTACTTGGGAAGTTCCTGGGGACTTGTATAACTACTTGGGAAGTTCCTGGGCACTTGTATACACTTATTAATCCTCTACTCATAATTTTCATAAGTACGGGATTTCGCGTCTTCATCAATACTTAATCTTTAAGTTGACAATTTGAATATTTTGAATAGAAATTTTTGATGCATACCAAAATATTATGAACTATGAAATGAATGGCCTCTGAGAGGAAAATCGTTTGCCGGTATATCATAGAATCAGTGTTTAAAAGTTTTCGGTGTTTCGCTTCCATAGAATCAGTGTTTAAAAGTTTTCGGTGTTTCGCTTTGTATGCTTCAAAATGTTATATATTCATGCTCTTTGTGGACGGAAATACGGAGATAATTAGATAGAAAAGTAAAAAAGCACACTCCATTTATGTAAAGAATGTTAGGAAAAAAATTATTTTTTTGACTGGATTGAAATCCAAAAGGAATTTTCATCGCGGTCAATATTTATCTCTAAAGGTAGGTGGAGAGAAATGGAGAGAGAAAATTTCACTTCTTTTCTCTTTTTTTTTCTCTGTTTTTTTTTTCCTTCTTTTCTTTCCTATTCTCTCCATTAAGAGAAGACAAAATTTGATAGTGAGTTGATGAAGGAAAGAATTCTCCCTTTTTTTTCTCCACTTTTGGAAAAAAAAGATTATGGAAGTATATTTTCACTCCTTTATAGTTCAATCCAAACAAGAGAAAGTAATTTTCTCTTAATTTTTTCCCCCCTCCTTTTCTCAGTTTGAACTGAGTATTAATTCTTATTAGATTTAACTTGGTCTTTTAGTTTTACAAGAGCTTTGTTGTGTATAAATTTTTATTGTTGGAATTGTTCTTTGACTCTTCTGATAGATTTCTGTTATAGGCAAATACTTATTATTTAATATATGCATAGAGTCCAACTGGGATGTTTCTAATAGCACCAAACATTTGGTGCTGTCAAATTTTTCACCATTAGATCTAACACTTTGACCATTTTCTCTCCTTAGATCATACTATTTCACCAACCACCCCTAAACCGTAGGAGAACCACTATCATTCTAGCCACACAAATTTTAATACGAGAATCAAAAACTTAATAGCACCAATAATTTGGTTCTATTAGAAGTATATATATATATATATATATATATATATATATAGTCGGGCTTATATACTTTCAAAAGAACAAGCCTAATTATGCTTATGAATTTTTTACCATTAGATTTGTATTGAGATTTGTACTATTGTAAAGTTAATTAAAGAGAGAGAGAAAAAGTAAATAGCACAAATCTCAATGCAAATTCAATGGTAAAAAATTTACAAGCATATTTGAGTTTGTGCTTTTGAAAGTATATAAGCCCTACTCTATGTATATATATATATATATATATATATAAGTACCAAGTCATTGGTACTTGTAAGTTTTTAGCCCTGGGATGAAAAGATGTGCGGTTAGAATGATAGTGGGCCCCTTGGGTTTAGTGGGTGATTGGTTGAATAGTATGATCTAAGGGGTGGAATTAATTAAAAGGATAGATCTAACGATGAAAAACTTATAAGCTATATATATATATATATATATATATATATAGAGAGAGAGAGAGAGAGAGAGAGAGAGAGAGAGAGAGAGAGAGAGAGTTGAGCTCCTATTGGTGCTTGTGGGTTTTTAGCCTTTGGAGATTTGTAGGGTTAGGATAATAGTGGTCCTCTAGGGTTTAGTGGGTGGTTGGTGGAAAAAGCACCATAGCCGGACTCTCCTATATATATATATATATATATATATATATATATAGAGAGAGAGAGAGAGAGAGAGAGAGAGAGAGAGCTCGGCTCTATACTATCTATAGTATCGGAGCTCCGGTACTACAGTTTTGTTTTCGATCTTAGGATGTTGAAATCAGCGATCCACACCGTTAAATATGATTTAGGGTATATGAAATTCTTAGAAATAAAATTTTAATTTTTTTCGACATTGTTTACTTAGTAAGTAAATCATGTCAAAATAAACAGTAGAAATTGAACAATCTATAAAATTTGAGGATAAAACTTTTAAATTCAAGATCAAGGATGATGATCTTGATTTAAATAGTTTAAAGTATTTTCTATCAAAGTTTGAATAAATTTAAATTCTTCTACACTGTTAAACTACAAACTCGCCATAGTAGCCATTGAAAATTAACAATTTTGAAATGGTTTGATCATAAAGTAAACTATGTCGAAAAAATATAATTTTTTTTTTTCTAAATCCTTTAAATATCTTAGATCAGTTTTAACGGTGTGGATCGTTGATTTGAACATCCTAAGATCGAAAACGAGACTACAGTATCTCAGCTTCGGTACTATAGATTGTATAGTAGCCTCGTTCATATATATATATATATATATATGAGAGAGAAAGAGAGAGAGAGAGAGAGAGAGAGAAGGATTGGTGTCTGTGCTCCTAAGCCGTTTTTCGATGATGGAACTTCTGAATCGACGATCGACTCCGTAATTTAGCATATTTAAAGTATCTAGAAAATAGATTTTATGATTTTTCATTATCATTTATCTAGTGATTGAAAGGACTAAGAATGGACAACTAAAAATAAAAATCTTATAAAAAATTATGATGTAGCACTAAAATTTTTGATTAGACATATTGATCTTGCTATAGATAGTATAAATAATTTTCTATCAAAATTTTATTTGATTTAAATTCTTCTACACCGTTGAACATGTAAACGGCACACATCAACCATTAAAAATTGTTGATTTTGAACCCTTTCGATCACTGATAAATGATAACGAAAAATCACAATTTATTTTCTAGATTCTTTAAATTATGTTAGATAGAGTGTAACGAACGTGATTACCGATTCGAAAATTCCATTATCGAAAACTGCTTAGGAGCATGGAGGCCTCCATGCTCTTACTCTCTCTCTATATATATGTATATATATAGAACTAGGCCACTATACTATCAATAGTACTAAGCATTTGATACTATCAAGTTTTCGGCCCTTGAATGAATGGATATGTGTTTAGGATGATAGTGATCTTCTAGGATTTAGTGGGTGGCTGGTAGAATAGTATGATCTAAGGGGTGGGAATAGACAAAGGGATAAATCTAATGGTAGAAAACTTGATTGCACAAGTGCTTGGTGCTATTGATAGTAAAGTAGTTAGACTCTTTCTCTCTTTATATATATATATATATATATATATATATATATATTATATATATATATAGAATCCGGCTACTATACTATTAATAGTACCAAGTTATTGGTGCTATCAGGTTTTCTATCCTTAGATCAACCCCTTTGATCATTTTCACCCGTTAGATTTTACTATTTTCCCAACCACCTATTAAACCCAAGGGGCCCACTATCATCTCAACCACACATCTATTAATTTAAGGGTTAAAAACTTAATAGCACCAATGACTTGATACTATTAATAGTATTCCAGCCGAGCTCTCTCTCTATATATATACATATATATATATGTACACACACACACACACACACACACACACACACACTGTCATGTGCGGACGCACATATGCCAGGCGCGGACCGGCTGAGCGCGCTGAGCACGTTGGGCAGGCGCTGCATGGGTTAGCCTCTAGTGGCTAAAGATAGAAACTTAGATTAGGTAAGTTGTTTGGAAATTCCTTAGATTAGGTAAGTTGTTAAGTTGTTTGGAAATTCCTTAGATTAGGTAAGTTGTTTTGGAAATTCCTAGAATCAAGGAGAGCCTTCTCCATTTAGGTTGGGCCAGTGGCCATATATGCTTGTGATCGCGGGACAATAAAAAAAGGTAGGAATTATATCCCTAATCTCTCTCTCTCTCTGTTAAGCCTGCGGTTGAGGGGAATAACCTCACCAAAGAAGACGGCCGGCGGCTACGAGCTACGTAGCCGCGGCCCAGCCAGTCGGGGATTCGACGCCCTTGACAACCTGGTATCAGAGCCCACCCGCTCCACCCAAGCCGCCGCCCACCACCCTAGCCCTCCACCACCGCCGCAGCCCTCCGCCACTGCCGCCCCGCAGCCAACAGCCATGGGCGATCCCACCGTCGCCGATGTGATAGAGATGTTGAAATCCATCACCACGGAGATGACAACCATGAAGGCCGACATGGCGGCTATGAAGGAGAAGTCGGCCTCGTCGTCGGACAACGGCGCCGGCGGCCGCCCGGAGGGGCCGCGCGATCTTGATCGCCCCCCAAAATTCCACAAATTGGAATTTCCCCGCTACGACGGCAAGACCGATCCGATGCTCTTCATCAACAAGTGCGCATCCTATTTTCGCCAACAGCGCACCATGGCGGAGGAGCGCGTGTGGATGGCCTCGTACAATTTGGAGGACGTCGCGCAACTCTGGTACATCCAACTCCAGGAGGACGAGGGCACGCCGTCGTGGGGGCGATTCAAGGAGCTCCTGACCTTGCGGTTTGGGCCTCCCCTCCGCTCGGCTCCGCTGTTCGAGCTCGCCGAGTGCCGGCGTACAGGGACCGTGGAGGAGTACTCCAATCGCTTCCAGGCACTCCTGCCTCGCGCGGGCCGCCTTGATGAGGCTCAGCGCGTCCAGCTCTTCACTGGCGGACTCCTGCCGCCGCTCAGCCACGCCGTCCGCATCCACAACCCGGAGACGCTCGCAGCCGCCATGAGCCTGGCGCGACAAGTAGAGTTGATGGCGAGCGACCGGCCGGTGCAGCCTTCCCCTCGGGCGCCCCAGCGTGGCCTCCTTTCCGCCCCCGCGCCACGGCCAGCGCTTCCGGGGCCACAGCAGCTGCTGGCGCTCCCTGCTCCTCCGGTGGCCGCCCAGCAGGGTCGCGACGAGGGCAATCAGAGGCGCCTCACCCCGGACGAAATGGCGGAACGGCGCCGTCTGGGCCTCTGTTTTAATTGCGATGAAAAATATACCCGTGGCCATAACAGATTTTGCCGGCGCATCTTCTTCCTTGAAGGCGTGGAGATCGAGGACGCCACGGACGCCGCGGGCGACGCGGAGCACGACGCCGAGGCGCCCTGTTTTTCCCTGCAGGCCGTGGCTGGGGTTCCCATGGCGGGCACCATGCAGATCGCCGTGGCACTCGGCTCCGCGTCCCTCGTCGCCCTCCTCGACTCCGGCAGCACGCACAACTTCATCTCGGAGGAGGCGGCGCGGCGCTCCGGTCTGCCCCTCCGCCAACACCCCCGCCTCACAGCCTTGGTCGCCAATGGCGAGCGGGTCACCTGCGCCGGCGTCATCCGCGACGCGCCCCTGCTCATCGACGGCAATTCATTCCCGGCCGACCTCTACGTCATGCCACTGGCCGGGTACGACGTCGTCCTCGGCACCCGGTGGCTCGGCGAGTTGGGGCCCATTGTTTGGGACCTCGGCCGCCGGCGCATGTCCTTCCAGCGCCGGGGGCGTTCCGTCTCCTGGACCGGCATGGCCAGCCCCGCCGTGCCGGCCCTGGGCGCAACAACAGAGGCCGGTTCCCTCCTGGAGGCGCTGCTGCTCTCGTTTGGGGGGCTCTTCGCGGACCCCGTCGGTCTGCCCCCCAAGCGTGCGCACGACCACCGCATTGTTCTCAAGCCCGACGCCCAGCCGGTCGCCGTCCGCCCTTACCGGTACCCCGCGGCGCACAAGGACGAGTTGGAGCGCCAGTGTGCCGCAATGATTGCTCAAGGGATCGTCCGCCGCAGCGACTCACCGTTCTCGTCGCCCGTCCTCCTCGTCAAGAAGGCCGATGGCTCGTGGCGCTTCTGCGTCGACTACCGGGCGCTGAACGCGCTCACCGTCAAGGATGCCTTCCCGATCCCGGTGGTCGACGAGCTCCTCGACGAGCTCCATGGCGCCAAGTTCTTCACCAAGCTGGACCTCCGGTCCGGGTACCACCAGGTGCGCATGCGCCCGGAGGACGTGCACAAGACGGCGTTCCGCACCCACGACGGCCTGTACGAGTTCTTGGTGATGGCGTTCGGGCTGTGCAACGCCCCGGCGACATTCCAGGCCTTGATGAACGACGTGCTACGCCCGTTCCTGCGCCGCTTCGTCCTGGTATTTTTTGATGATATTCTAATTTACAGCAAGACGTGGGCTGATCATCTTCGCCACCTCCGGGCCGTCCTCGACGAACTACGCCGCCACCAACTCTTCGTCAAGCGCTCCAAGTGCTCGTTTGGTGCCTCCTCCGTCGCCTACCTCGGCCATGTCATATCCGCAGCGGGTGTGGCCATGGACCCGGCCAAAGTGCAGGCGATCCATGATTGGCCGGCTCCACGTTCGCCCCGGACTGTGCGCGGTTTCCTCGGCCTCGCCGGGTACTACCGCAAGTTCGTCCACAACTACGGGGCGATCGCTGCACCACTGACGGCCCTACTCAAGAAGGAGGGCTTCTCCTGGGACGACGCGGCGGCCGCGGCATTCACAGCGCTCAAGGCCGCCGTCACGTCCGCCCCCGTACTCGCCATGCCCGACTTCGCCAAGCTGTTCACCGTCGAGTGCGACGCGTCCACGCTCGGCTTCGGCGCGGTCCTGATCCAGGAGGGCCATCCGGTCGCTTTCTTCAGCAGGCCTGTGGCACCTCGCCACCGCTCGCTTGCCGCCTACGAGCGCGAGCTCATCGGCCTCGTCCAGGCGGTACGGCATTGGCGCCCGTATCTCTGGGGGCGGCGCTTCATCGTCAAGACCGACCACTACAGCCTGAAGTACCTCCTCGATCAGCGCCTCGCCACGATCCCTCAGCACCACTGGGTCGGCAAGCTCCTGGGATTCGATTTCTCGGTGGAGTACCGGTCGGGCGCCACAAACGTCGTCGCCGACGCCCTCTCCCGTCGCGACAGTGACGGCGGGGAGGTGATGGCTATTTCGGCACCCCGCTTTGACTTCATCGAGCGCCTCCGCCACGCCCAGGCCACTGATCCGGCCCTGGTCACCATCCACGATGAGGTCCGGGCTGCCACCCGCACCGCTCCGTGGGCGCTGGTGGACGGCATGGTCGCCTTCGCCGGCCGCCTATACATTCCCCCGGCGTCGCCGCTGCTGCAGGAGATCCTGGCCGCGGTCCACAACGACGGCCATGAGGGCATCCACCGCACCCTCCACAGGCTCCGGCGGGATTTTCATTTTCCCAACATGCGTCGCCGGGTGCAGGATTTCGTGACGGCATGCGTCACCTGTCAACAGTACAAGTCCGACCACCTCAGGCCGGCCGGTCTGCTGCAGCCACTGCCGGTTCCGACTGCTGTGTGGGCTGACATCGGCATCGACTTCATCGAGGCGCTGCCCAAGGTGCAAGGCAAGACGGTCATTCTATCCGTCGTGGATCGCTTCAGCAAGTACTGCCATTTCATTCCCCTGGCGCACCCCTACACCGCCGAGTCCGTCGCTCACGCCTTCTTCGCCGACATCGTTCGCCTCCATGGCGTTCCGCAGTCCATCATCTCGGACCGCGATCCAGTATTCACCTCGACGTTCTGGCAGGAGCTCATGCGGCTCACAGGGACGAAGCTCTACATGTCGTCCGCCTTTCACCCGCAGACGGACGGCCAGACCGAGGCCGCCAACCGGGTCATCGTCATGTACTTGCGCTGCTTCACCGGCGACCGCCCCGGCAATGGCTCAGGTGGCTGCCATGGGCAGAGTCACTACAACACCGCCTATCGTCATCGCTCCGCGAACCTCCGTTTCGTTGT
>CM054949.1:15386560-15439505 GCA_029168755.2 Tillandsia fasciculata | reverse complement strand
AATCAGTGTTTAAAAGTTTTCGGTGTCTTCGCTTTGTATGCTTCAAAATGTTATATATTCATGCTCTTTGTGGACGAAATACGGAGATAATTAGATTAGAAAAGTAAAAAAGCACACTCCATTTATGAAAAGAATGTTTAGGAGAAAAAATTATTTTTTTTGCGTGGATTGAAATCCAAAAGGAATTTTCATCACGGTCAAATTTATCTCTAAAGGTAGGTGGAGAGAAATGGAGGAGAAAATTTCACTTCTTTTCTCTTTTTTTTTCTCTGGTTTTTTTTTTTTTCCTTCTTTTCTCCTATTCTCTCCATTAAGAGAAGAAAAAATTTGATAGGGAGTTGATGAAGGAAAGAATTCTCCTTTTTTTCCTCCACTTTTGGAAAAAAAGATTATGGAAGTATATTGTCACACTCCTTTATAGTTCAATCTCAAACAAGAGAACGTAATTTTCTCTTAATTTTTTTTCCCCCTCCTTTTCTCAGTTTGAACTGAGTATTAATTCTTATTAGATTTACTTGGTCTTTTAGTTTTACAAGAGCTTTGTTGTGTATAAATTTCTATTTGTTTGAATTGTTCTTTGACTCTTCTGATAGATTCTGTTATAGGCAAATACTTATTAGTTAATTATGTATAGAGTCCAACTGGGATGTTTCTAATAGCACCAAACATTTGTGCTGTCAAATTTTTCACCATTAGATCTAGACACTTTGAACCATTTTCTCTCCTTAATCATACTAATTTCACCAACCACCCCTAAACCGTAGGAGAACCACGATCATTCTAGCCACACAAATTTTAATACGAGTAATCAAAAACTTAATAGCACCAAAATTTGTTTCTATTAGAAGTATCTATATATATATATATATATATATATATATATGTATATATATATATATAGTCGGACTTATATACTTTCAAAAGAACAACCCAATTATGCTTATGAATTTTTTAAGCCATTTGATTTGTATTGAGATTTGTACTATTGGTAAAGTTAATTAAAGAGAGAGAGAAAAAGTAAATAGCAAAAAAAGCAATGCAATGCAATGGTAAAAAATTTACAAGCATATTTGAGTTGTGCTTTTGAAAGTATATAAGCCCTACTCTATGTGTATATATATATATATATATATATATATATAATAATATATAAAGTACAGTCATTTGTACTTGTAAGTTTTTAGCCCTGGGATGAAAAGATGTGCGGTTAGAATGATAGTGGGCCCCTTGGGTTATGTGTGTGATTGGTTGACATAGTATGATCTAAGGGGGTGGAATTAATTAAAATGATAGATCTAACGATTAAAAACTTATAGCAGTTATATATATATATATATATATATATATATAGAGAGCGAGAGTAGAGAGAGCGAGATAGAGCGAGAGAGAGAGAGAGAATTGAGCTCCTATTGGTGCTTGTGGGTTTTTAGCCTTTGGCGATTTGTATGGTTAGGATAATAGTGGTCCTCTAGGGTTTAGTGGGGTGTTTGGTGGGAAAAAGCACCATAGCCGGACTCTCCTATATATATTATAGAGAGAGAGAGAGGAGAGAGAGAGAGAGAAAAGAGAGAGAGAGAGAGAGAGAGAGCTCCGCTCTATACTATCTATAGTATCGGAGCTCCGGTACTACAGTTTTGTTTTCAATCTTAGGATGTTGAATCAGCATCCACACCGTTAAATATGATTTAGGGTATATGAAATTCTAGAAATAAAATTTTAATTTTTTTCGACATTGTTTACTTAGTAAGTAAATCATGTCAAAATAAACAGTAGAAATTGAACAATCTATAAAATTGAGGATAAAACTTTTAAATTCAAGATCAAGGATGATGATCTTGATTTAAATAGTTTAAAGTATTTTCTATCAAAGTTTGAATAAATTTAAATTCTTCTACACTGTTAAACTACAAACTCGCCATAGTAGCCATTGAAAAATTAACAATTTTGAAATGTTTGATCATAAAGTAAACTATGTCGAAAAAATATAATTTTTTTTTTTTAAAATCCTTTAAATATCTTAGATCAGTTTTAACGGTGTGGGATTGTTGATTTGAACACCTAAGATCGAAAACGAGACTACAGTATCTCGCAGCTTTCGGTAACTATAGATTGTATAGTAGCCTCGTTCATGGTGTGTATATATATAATATATATAGAGAGCGAGGAGATTGAGAGAGAGAGAGAGAGAGAGAGGGGGGAGAAGGATTGGTGTCCGTTTCTCCTAAGCCGTTTTTCGATGATGGAACTTCTGAATCGACGATCGACTCCGTAATTTAGCCATATTTAAAGTATCTAGAAAATAGATTTTATGATTTTTTCATTATCATTTATCTAGTGATTGAAAGGACTAAGAATGGACAACTAAAAAAAAATCTTATAAAAAATTATGATGTAGCACTAAAATTTTCGATTAGACATATTGATCTTGCTATAGATAGTATAAATAATTTTCTATCCAAAATTTTATTTGATTTAAATTCTTCTACACCGTTGAACATGTAAACGGCACACATCAACCATTAAAAATTGTGATTTTGAACCCTTTCGATCACTGATAAATGATAACGAAAAATCACAATTTATTTTCTAGATTCTTTAAATTATGTTAGATAGAGTGTAACGAACCTGATTACCGATTCGAAAATTCCATTATCGAAAACTGCTTAGGAGCATGGAGGCCTCCATGCTCTTACTCTCTATATATATATGTATATATATAGAACTAGGCCACTATACTATCAATAGTACTAAGCATTTGGTACTATCAAGTTTTCGGCCCTTGAATGAATGGATATGTGTTTAGGATGATAGTGATCTTCTAGGATTTAGTGGGTGGCTGGTAGAATAGTATGATCTAAGGGGTGGAAATAGACAAAGGGATAAATCTAATGTTAGAAAACTTGATTGCACAAGTGCTTGGTGCTATTTATAGTAAAGTAGTTAGACTCTTTCTCTCTTAATATATATATATATATATATATATATATATATATATATATATATATATATATATAGAATCCGGCTACTATACTATTAATAGTACCAAGTTATTGTGCTATCAAGTTTTCTATCCTTAGATCAACCCCTTTGATCATTTTCACCCGTTAGATTTTACTATTTTCCCAACCACCTATTAAACCCAAGAGGCCCACTATCATCTCAACCACACATCTATTAATTTAAGGGTTAAAAACTTAATAGCACCAATGACTTGATACTATTAATAGTATTCCAGCCTAGCTTCTCTATATATATATACATATATATATGTACACACACACACACACACACACACACACACACACACATATATATATATATATATATATATATATATATATATATATATATGCATGTATATACATGTGTATATAAATATATTACACATGTATATACATGTGTATATATATTTATATACACATGTATATACATGCATATATATATATATATATATATATATATATATATATATATATATATATATATATATATATATATATCAAGGATTAAAGTATCGTGGCATGGGGGTGTGCTGGTCGTTGCCAGGCACGATATAGTACAGGTCGGCACGCACAACCTCCTAATGGCACAGTGTGGTACGATCTTATTTTAGTTTTTTTCTGTCTAATAAGACTTTATAATATTATTTTAAAAGTTTTAATAATTATAAATTTTGGCTATGTATTAATTTGTCTTGATCTAATGTCAATAATAGCTTACTAATTTACTAGTTAATAGCTTAATATAAAACTATACTTGTAAAAACACCAAGCAATTGATGCTTGTAAGTTTTCTACCGTTAGATCTATCCCTTTTACTAATTTCATCCCTTAGATCATGCTATTCCACCAACCATCCACTAAACCCAAGAGGCCCACTATCATCCTAACCGCACATCTTTTCGTCTAAGGGCCAAAATCTTACAAACACCAGTAACTTGGTATATAGGAGTTCAATTCTATATATATACTATGCAATCGATAGCACCAAGCACTAGGTGCTACCAAGTTTTCCGCCATTAGATCTCCCCCCTTGATCATTTCCACTCCTTAGATCATACTATTTTCCTAACCACCCACTAAACCCTAGGGGACCACTATCATTCTAGTCGCACATCCCTTCATCTAAGGGTCCAAAATCTAATAGTACCAATGACTTGGTGCTATTAATAGTATAGTAGCATAATTCTATATATATATATATATATATATATATATATATATAAGAGAGATAGTCCTGCTGGAGGCCTCCGTGCTACCAAGTTGTTTTCAATGATGCGGCTTCCAAATCGACGATCGGTTCCCTTGAACTTGATATACCCTATTGGAAATATTTGCAAATCAAATTTCATATTTTTTCGACATTATTTAACAAATGATCAAAGCATTTCAAAAACGACAGTTTTAATGGCCGATGTGATACGTTTGTATGTTCAATGATGTAGAACAATCCAAATTGTGTGAAACTTTAATAGAAAATTCTACTTACCATAAAAAGCAAGAACAAAATTTCTGATTTAAAATTTAAGTCTTTTATCACTATTTTTTATGAAATTTTATTTTCAGTCATTCATTTTTAGACTACTTATTTGATATATAAATGTGTCGAAAAATTATAAAATTTGGTTTCTAGATATTTTCAATATAATAGATCAAGTCTAACAGAGCTGATCGTCGATTTGGAAGTTGCATAAATGAAAACAACTTTGTAGCACGGAGGCCTCCGTATTATTGATAATATAGTAGCCTAGCTCTCTTTCTTTCTATATATATATATATATATATATATATATATATATATATATAGAGTCGAGCTTATATGCTTTCAAAAGCATAAGCAAAAATATACTTGTGAATTTTTTACCATTTGATTTGTATTGAGATTTGTGCTATTTACTTTTTCTTTCTCTCTCTTTAGTTGACTTTACAAAAGCACAAATCTCAATGCAAATCCAATGGTAAAAAATTCACAAGCATATCTTTGCTTGTATATATATATACACAGTTAGGCTCCTATACTATTGAAGTATTAGAGATCATATACTATAGTCCTATATTTTATTTTAAGGTGTTCAAATCGACGATCCACACCGTTAAATATGATCTAGAATATATGGAGTTTTTAGAAATAAAATTTTAATTTTTTTCGACATCGTTTACTAAGTAAGTAAATCATTTCAAAACGAACGGTAGAAATTGGACAATCTTTAAAATTTAAGGATAGCACTTTTAAATTCAAGATCAAGAATGCTAATCTTGATTTAAATGGTTTAAAATATTTTTTTATCAAAATTTGAATAAATTTAGATTTTTCTACACCGTTAAACTACAAACTCACCATAGTAGCCATTGAAAATTAACAATTTTAAAATGGTTTGATCATAAAGTAAACTATGTCGAAAAATTATAATTTTTTTTTCTAAGAATTTCATATACTTTAGATCATATTTAACGGTATGGATCGTAGATTTAAATACCCTAAAATCGAAAATAGGGCTATAGTATAGGAGCTCCAATAGTATCAATAGTATAGGAGCCTAACTCTCTCTCTCTCTCTCTCTATATATATATATATATATATATAGAGAGAGAGAGAGAGAGAGAGAGAGAGGAGAGAGAGAGAGAGAGAGAATTGAGCTCCTATGCTTTTAAAAGCACCAAGTCATTGGTGCTTGTAAGTTTTCGGCCCTCGGATGGAAGGATGGGCGGCTAGGATGATAGTGGGCTCCTAGGGTTTAGTAGGTAGTTGGTGAAATAATATGATCTAAGGGGTAGAATTGATGAAAGGGATAGATCTAACGGTGAAAAATTTATGAGTACCAAGTGACTGGTTCTTTTACAAGCACCATAGCCGGACTCTCTCTCTCTCTCTCTCTTTATATATATATATATATATATATATATATATATATATATATATATATAAAAATTGAGTTCTATGCTTTTAAAAGTAACAAGTCATTGGAAATTATAGGTTTTTAGCCCTTAGATGAAAGGATGTGCGGTTAGGATAATAATGGGCACCTTGGGTTTATAAAATCCGGCTAATATGCGTGTAAAAGCACCAAGCAATTGGTGCTTGTAAGTTTTCTACTGTTAGATCTATCCCTTTGACTAATTTCAACCCTTAGATCATGCTATTTCACCAACCACCCACTAAACCCAAGGAACCCACTATTATCCTAACCGCACATCCTTTCATCCAAAAGCTAAAAACCTACAAATACCAATGACTTGATACTTTTAAAAGCATAGGAGCTCAATTATATATATATATATATATATATATATATATATATATATATATATATATATATATATATGGAAGTATTTAATTTGAGTTTTCTTATTATATCATTTTAGGTAAAAGAAATTTGCCATCCGGTATTTGCTTATAATGTTTGGTTTTTTTGTTATTCTTCGGTTGAAAGACGCTATTGATGATTTTTCTTTACTTTGTAATTGCACTTTGCTTGAGAATTTTATATTTATGTGGTTATCTAGCTAGCTCACTAGTATGCATGACATGATGAGCTTTAATCACGTGGCCCAAAATTCTTTGAGGCCAAGTAGCATAAACTACTGTATATACTTCTAAGTCTGATATCTGTAACTTATTCATGCATATCCCAGTCTTCTCCCAATATATATCCAATGCCTGATTTCTGTGGCAAATAATAGTCGGGATGGCAATTTGGATTGGCGGTCATTATTGGGTTGACTAGAACTTGGTCAAGATCTGGGTGTTAGTACTTAGTAACATATAGGTCAACCCAAATCTAACCTGTTTAGTTATTGGGTCGAGGTCTCCAAACCCAAATCTATCCTACTTTCTAGCTGCATGATTCAACATGGCCAACATGACCCATTTAATTCACAATTTGTGTTTATAAATAGGTCATTGACGGTTTAAGTGGTTACACAGGACACCACTAATTGAAACTTTCAGTGAGTTGGTTGATTAAGTCGGCCAACTTCCCATTTGAACCACTTAGGCTAAACTCAAATCCTCTAACTCGTGTTAGACAGAGGTTATCTCGGTTATGCATGTCGTGCCCATAACTGCCATCCCTTATATGATAGTACCTCTAGAATTGGCTTTGATGTCTACATAAACAACACATTTGACCTATGGTAGTAGCAACCTGATGGGCCTTGACAACTTTACCCAAAATGTTAAGGCCAAGGAATTAGTACTGGAATGCTTGTTCTGCATATAATAATCTACTTTCCCAATATTATCCAGTATGACATAGTTTGTGAAAAATTTATATATACAAACTTTTGGTCTACCTGTTCTATTTGTAAATTTGGTGCTTTCTCAAGTTCTTCAGCATTGAACTATGTAATGCTTATGATGTTTATCCATTGGCTATTGGTATATTACCATTGAATTTGGTTATGAATTCTGGTTAAATGAACTTTCTAACATTTATAGGAGAAGCTCACTCTTTAAAGGTAGAGAAGGTATTGTTTCAGGGGAAGTCGGACTACCAAAATGTAATGGTTTTTCAGGTAACCTATTGCCATAGCTTCAATACAGAGGTTTTGAATTATAACATCCTTGTTTCATCTTATATCTAATTCAGTATGTTGTTTCTGTTCTTAACTCTAGTCATCTACCTATGGAAAAGTTCTTGTCTTGGATGGAGTCATTCAAGTGACAGAAAGGGATGAGTGTGCTTACCAAGAAATGATCACACATCTTCCACTTAGCTCTATCCCTGATCCTAAAAAGGTCGGTTTACTGTATTTCTCTTGATTTTTCCATATCAAATCTTCTCCGAAATCTTGAACTGCTTTTATCATCAGTAAGCTGATCAATTTTGTCAGGTTAGTCAAATAATAATGTTTCTCTTTTGTTTATTGTGTATATAGATCCGTATATGTACACATACATTAAAATGTGTATTTGTGTGCATGAGCATGTGTGTGTGTATGTATGCATATGCTCATGAGCATGTGCATGTGCTCATAGGCATGCATGTGCACACATATGCATGTCTGCCATCATAGTGAGCTGTATCTTTGTTGAGTTTGATATTGATCACAGGGATGCCATAAGAGTTTTTCATCTTGAAAACGCAAAAAAAAAACAGGGAGGGGTTTTAATCCTTCTCTGTGCTTTTTGAATCTTTTGGTTGTTTTATCAGCAAGTATTCCTTATTTTTGTAAAATGTTTTAATTTGCAAAGTGTGCATCATCTGTTCATTTTGTTCTCATAGTTGGTAACCAATAAGCTTCTCTGAGGATTTAGTATTGAAAAGCATAAAACTATTGAAAGAATCAGGTAAGCTAACCTTTATATGTTATGTATGAAGATTCGATAAATATATTAAGAAGCAAATAGTGACTCTCTAATTCAAGAATTTTTGTGGAGAAGTAAATGCATAGGGGAATTTTTTTTTTTAATTCTTGGTAAAGGATATCTACTTTCGATTTTCAGAACGGTTGACAAAAGAAATGTAAGTTGAGTATTGGAAAGGTTAAAGAAATGATTAGTGTCCTTTTCTCAAGCTGCAATTCTTGTTTACCATTTTTTGTGGATCGTGTTTGCCTAAACCAACTATCAACTATTTGCTTCCAGAAGGCTGTTTAGAGTTGAACGATGAACATAAGAAAAAAACCTTTTGACCCCGATAACCTTACAACCAAAATGAGCCCTTAGCAGAAAATGGCGATCAGAGTTTGTGGAAAATTAATTATTCAGCAATGGAATCGGAAGTTGAAGGATGGAGGAGAGAGGCAGTAAGATATTTACCGTAGATTGAGGGGGGTGACGGAGGGGGAGGGAGATGGGTAAGATGTATATCGAGTAAGAGATGGGTATTAATGTATATCCATTTAGTCTTCTCTCAATTTTAATTTCGACTTGGGTTGATCTATCTAGCACGCTAAGACCTTGTTTGTTATTGCTTACATTCTTGTTTACTGTCTTTTGATAATCAATACTTGTGCAATCAAATGTGCGACGGATGTACTCCTCCATTTTTGTTATCTTTGGCTGGCTTCCAAACTTGTCTTTTTGAACAAAATAACATTTCCAAATGTATCAAACAATATTTATTGAATTAATATAGTGCCTATATTGTGGAAAAAGTAATAATACAGTTCTAGACTTTTAACATTTCCGAATATCTTTGTTTTTAAGTGTTATACTTTTACCATGTACAGTTCTCAGTTGCTGTCATTTCATGCTGTATTATATGATGTATATTTTCAGTGGTGAGTTGCTGGCTTCCCTTTTAATATTTCTTATGGGGTGTTCGTAATGAGCTCTTTCTATATTCCTAACATACTTATAGAAGGATCAATTTTTTTTTTTTGTTCTTTATTGTATATTAATTAATAGTTTAAGTAACGCTGATGCTGTTACAGATTTTGGTTATTGGAGGTGGTGATGGTGGTGTTCTGCGTGAAGTATCACGCTATTCTTCAGTGGAACAAATTGACTTATGTGAAATTGATAAGATGGTTGTCGATGTGAGTCTAACAAGTTTTCTTTTTTTTTTCGTTTACTTCGGTATGACTATATTGATGTTTCAGTGGAATAGTAATGTGTGTTCGCCCGGCTTATTGTTCATTTAAATAACTGTTTCATGATTTTTTAGCTTCTACTGATTATCATATTGTATTTTTTCTTCATTTAGTCATATTTCAATTTCCTAGTTCCTTTACCATATTTCGTCTTTTTGAACAACGAATATATAGAAAAGTTAGTTCTGTGACTAGGCCTTTTTTACAAGCCTTGTCGAGTATGAAGTTCCAATCTCCAAGTTATGGAAACTTCTGCGGAATTTAGATACTAGTAGCTGGTATTACCACTAACTAGCAAGTCATCTGTTTAAGGAATCAAGCAGGAAATACCTACAAGGTGCTATTCAAGAAAGTCCTTGGTTTACAATTGCAATAAATAGGCTTCGTAGTTCTAGTGACAAAATTCTTTAAGCTAGTGTAGTGCTCTTTTAATGGAGGATTCCTTTCTATTGTTTTTCTTCATATTAGAGCTGTACACATTGATCAATTTACGTAGTAAGGGGTGAAAATGTCAGGATATTATCTGGCCCGATCGCCCGACCCAATTCTGTATGCAGAAAAACTCGATTTGGATTGAGAATTCACTATCCAACTTGGATTTGGATTCAAATTCAAATCTCTGGTTTGAATTTTTTTTGTTTTGGATTCAGATTGGAGTTCATTATTCTTCTTCGGATTCGGATTCAGATTCAGATTACTGAATCCAAAACTAGTTTTAATATGTTTTCAGTATGTAACATTTCTACTGACCGTCCCTAGCGGAAGTGACAAAGGGTTTGGTGGTTGGTACCCGAGGTCTTGAGTTCGAAGCCTACTTGCTTCACATTTCTAGCTAACTTTATTTCTTAAAAAAATATGTAACATTTCTGTTGAATCCATATTTGACAATATTTTTATAATATTCTCAATTTCTTTTTTTTTTTTTATTTAAAAATTGTAGAAACCTTCAATATATCTTGGTAAATCTTTTTTGCTTTTAGTTATATATATTTATTGAAAATTCGATTTGTATATGTATCCATTTAATATCTGACCCATACTTGAATCAATGTTTATTGGATATGGGTTTGAATTTAAGTATCTAACCAATATCCAAATCTTTATTCGGATCCGACATAAAAATGTGGATATGGATATGGATTTGGATTGGCTGCTATCCAATCCATATCTGATTCATTTTCATCCTTATCTAGTAGACAACAGGAATAGCTCTTCTTTCATTCACCTTTTTCCCCCTTTTTTTTTGCTCAAAATCATCTTGAAGTTACTACATTTTTCATCCCCTTTTCAGATTTCTAAACAATTTTTCCCTCACTTGGCTATTGGATTTGAAGATCCCCGCGTGAATCTACATATTGGAGATGGTAAGAATTGTTCGTCTGTTAGTATATCATCTATGCTTATGCTTGAAAATGTACCCTGCCTATGTTATACTGTATCAGTCTTTCAGTCCCCAATTGTGCATGGCTCAACTTATTTTCAGCTTGTGTTTGTTTTTCATCAACATGTTTAATAGGAAAGCTTAGTGTCTGCTAGTTTGAGCTAACCTTTGTTGTCGATTTCAATCATGAAAGATGAAATTATTATTAGCAAGTAAACAATGGAAGTGTAGGTAATGATTTCATGTGTTCCATATTCTACTTTTGATTTTATATCTCGAGTTAAAATTTTGATAGCTTTCTTTTTATACAGATAATCAGATATTTACTTCAGAATTGTAGATACTATGTAAGATCATTTATTTAAATAGGTTTTAGGCTCAGTCAAGTCAAACACAAGTAAGCAGAGCAATCTTAAGTTTAACTACTTTCTAATTGTGGGATCTAGTCCTGATAGTCATACACTACACACTAGCCGCTTGTTCGTTTGGTGGATCTTCTCCTTATTTCAACATTGTCTTAAGGGATGGTACTAAGAATCAACTCTGGTTGGTTTTCTTTACCACCTTAGTTACATACCATTTGGTATATCAATTTTTCCTTCCAAGCACCTTTAACAGCCGCTTAAAATACTTACATGATTAGCATTCGATTGTCCACTCTTTGTTATAAAGATTTTGATAGTTTTGTGTTCTATTACATTCTTTTGGCATCCTAAATTTCAAATTTGTGTATTTCTACTTCTTCTGTAGTCTTACCTTAAATGAGTATGGAAGTTTTCTTTTCCCCCCTCTTTTATTTACCATGTCACTTTTTTAGCTTGTAAGACTAACTAGAATAGGCCACATAACCATACACATTCATTGCACCGCCGTCTGGTAGTATCACACTCCTACGCATGAGTTGGCTATTAAGTTGCAACCAAAATGGATTGTTTTGGCTGGGATCTGTCAAGAATCATTTTGATTTTTTTTTTTTTTTTTTTTTTTTTTTTTTAATTCTAGTAGTTTTGGTGTTTGGGTTTTAGTGGTTTTGAATTTCATTTATTTCAGTAGCTTTGGCCTACTTTTTGTAACAGTTTTGTATCAGTTTTGTTAGTTCTAGCTGATGCTTTTGAATTTATCTGCACCAATACTTTGAATTAAGAAAGTACATTTTCCCACTCTCCGACTATGATGTGGTCTCTTGACAGCAAGATGTTTTGGCCTCGTTTGGCATTGTTGCCATTTTATTGTTTTTTAAAATGTTGACTCTGTATAATTTGTTATACCAGCAGAAAAACTTTCTTGTCCTCATGATTGATTAGCTTGTAATGTACTCCAGCCAACTGGATGATGATTTGTTTGGAAAGGACTTGGAAGCAAGGATTTAAGTATCCATCGGCACGGGTTGTATCGATCGTGCCATATCGTGCCAACAAAATTCTGGCACGATACAGCTCCCGTGCCGATAGCATAGTTCAAAATCCTTTTTTCTTTAAATTACTAAGTAATTTTCTTAATAAAGTTCAAAATATTTGATAAAGATACATAATAAGCAATAGAAAATTTTATATTTTTTTAAAAAAAAAATTTCATGCCATTATGTGTCGGCACACATGTATTTTTTGTAATCGACACTCATCGGCACGGCTTGGCACGCATCGTGCCATACCGTGCCTAGGGATGTCAACGGATCGTATTCGGGGCGGATTTTCAAAAAACCGAACCCGAACCCGACTACCAAACCCGAATCCGAACCAGAATCCGACGGATTTTAAAAATCCATATCCAAATCTGAATCCGACCAAAAATCCAAAACCCAAACCCGAATTCGAATCCGAAAATCCAAACCCGAAACAATTATTTTTCTTTTTCTCTTTACAATATTTTAAAATATATTATATTAAATTTAAAATTTTAAAATATAAATTTAAATATAATATCAAATATTTATATACATATATATTATATAACGTAAAATCAATTCGAGTTCGGGTCGGGTACAATCAAAATCCATATCCAAATCCAAATCTGTCGAGTTTTCATTTTTTATATCCATATCCGTATACATATTCGTTTAACATCGGGTAAATCCATTCCGTTCGGATTCGGGTTCGGATAAAATTTCGGGCATCCGTCTCCATTGACATCCCTAACCGTGCCGGCAAGTTTTCGGCACGATCCCGTGCCACGACACTTAAATCATTGCTTGGAAGTGTAAAAAAAGTTGTTTCCAAGTTTTTGTTTCTATTGCCAAACAAATACCTTGGGTGTAAGGATTGCAAGCAATCCACCATCACCTCCTGCACTATTTTGTGTTGGAATTCTATTTAAAAAACAAAACAAGAATGGCAACAATAACAAACGAGGACTTCGTAACTTGTTTCATGTTTTGTTAGCTTTACAAGTAACATTGCACTTAGAGATAGATATATTATAAACATAGTTATATTATAAACATTGCACCTAGATATAGATATATTTTCATAAAGTAGATTGTATATGATTGATGGATGTACAATTAATAGGACTATTATTTCTGCTGCATTCATAAATTTTTAATCACCCATTGTGATATATCTAGGTTTTTTTTGCATATAGTTCCCTGACAATTTTTTTTTTTTACAAATAGCCCTCTGAAATTTGTTATTGCAAAAATGGCTCTATGCCTGCCACGAGTGCGCCACGCGAGCGACAGGGCCAGTGATGTGTTCAAGTAGAACACGATAAACAATTGATCGTGTTTGAACACGGTGAATGGTTCACCGTGTTCAAACACGGTTAATGGATATCTGTGTTTGAATACGGCAATCCATTTACCGTGTTCCGTGAATTACCCACACTTAGCGTGTGAGAAACACGGGCAAATTTAATGAAGAACACGGTAAACTATTTACTGTATCCAAACACGGGGAATAGTTTACGGTGTCTAAACACAGTAAATGGTTTCCTGTGTTTAGACACGGTAAACCATTTATCGGGTTGTTCTTATTATACAGCCAGCCAAAATCAATCTTTTAAATATCAATTAAATACAATATTACAGTATGAATATAATCAAACTTTTAAACAACAATTAAATACAACATTGAACAGTATGAATATAACATCACATCACATCAAAATATCGATACTTTATGAATATAAAATCACATTGCATCGCATCACATCGCATCACATCAAATCAATATGAATATAACAGTATGAATGCAACATCACATCAGGAAAGAACAAAACATAACAACATCATATCTCAACAGAACATTGATACAAGATGAATATAACATCACAACAAAATAGAACAATGTAAATATAGCATCACATAAGTACAATGTGGGCTAATCGAATGGCTCTATAACTTCGAATTGGTTGAGATGCGAGATAATAGTGCCTTCTGGCTGTAGAGGAACTGAAGATGAGGGTTGATCTGTGTGGGGAGACCGCAACTATCGTTGTCGTGGGCACCTACGATAAACAATATCGGGTCATCGAGGAGGATCCTTTGGAATATACCCCGACTGACTATATGATGGTGCATGTCCCGACGTCGATGCTCCACCATGATTTGCTGGCCGTGGAGGCATAGTGTGTGGAAGTGTCGGTTGAGTCTCCAAAACTGCCTCCATTTGATCAACTTGTTTCAGGGTTGCTAATGCTCCACTATACGAAATATCTCGTAGGTTTGATCGCATAGTGAGATCTCTGAATGACATCGACATGAAATCAAAGCAGTATCATAAATATTATACTAACCTTTTTTTGTATATTAAAATAATTTTATATATATATATATATATATATATATATATATATATCATACCAAT
This sequence comes from Tillandsia fasciculata, assembly GCA_029168755.2. Taxonomy (NCBI): domain Eukaryota; kingdom Viridiplantae; phylum Streptophyta; class Magnoliopsida; order Poales; family Bromeliaceae; genus Tillandsia; species Tillandsia fasciculata. The sequence goes on along the minus strand of CM054949.1, from coordinate 15,424,785 downwards.
AGTCTCTTGACATGTTCACGTGGCTGATATGCGAGGGGTGGAAGTTGTACTGGCCTAGATATCCACCTCCTGGTGATCTCCCAATACCATTGCATGTAGACAAATGGGGGTCCACCTCTACTATATCCATCAATCGATCATCCCAACGCTGAATATATATAGTATGAAATACCGTCCAATTCTCATCCGCTCTATCTCGTGAAGTGATGCGAGGTAGAGCAACTATTGCGTCGGGTATATGCTGTAGAAATCCAAATTGCCGAAGCACCTTATCTGGAAGATGAAGCTCAATAATATGGAAGTAGACTAAGGTAGTCCTAGCTCGCCATACCGGGGACAATTCGCCACGAAGACAAGCCGTGCTTACCGGGAAAAGAAATATAATGGAGATATACTGCGTGATATAATGGGTATATATATTAATGCAGTAAACGGTAAAGTAATAACAATAATCAAGACAAGAAAGAATGCTACTACTATAAAGCCATAATATCACCGATCCACTACATGCCATGCAAATGCCACACCTGAACCACGAATAAACCTCAACCACCATCGGCCTGTCGACCACCGGTAAAGCATGTCACCATTAATGCACCGACCTGATCTCAATAGGTGTCTCAAGTTTATAATTTAATGCTATTGGTCCCATCGCACCAACCATGCCTAAAACAAAAAATCGGTACTCCAATATTTTGTTGAATCTGTTCCTGAGATACCCTATCGATTCCGTAACCATCCAATGACTTTAATGTTGTACTTAGAGGCATCCAACCACCTAAATCCCAGCAAACAAAACCAATATACCGCTGCATATCGCAGCAAACCTCGTGACCCAAAGTTGCGCACCGAAAAGCCCGATTTTCACGTTTTACGACCCGGTTATGCCCCAAATCATTTCGAAACACTTTCAAAGCCCACCAGCTTTCTTTTGTTGTTCTAGAACACTCATTTTAAGGTATCGGTACAGCCACGCACAATTAGATGCATTCCAAAGCCGAATGAACCCAAAAACTAACTTATCGGATCTCGAAAACACCCGATTTGATTACCGGAAGTTTCCGAAGCCCAACCCTCGTCACCAACTTCACGGAATATCACCAACCATAGCACAACGAGGCTTTGGGATAGCCCCAAAGTATGCAAAACCTCAAAACCAAAAGTTTCTATTAATGAATTTCCCGCTCTGCGGTTTTGCCGGAAATTGCCCCGGAATCCATTTCACGTTCTGTAAAGTGCCTAGATCTTGGACAACTAGTTCATGACCTTAAACAACGGTGAAAAATCAAGAATATCTTCGTCTAAATTCCAAAACACCAACCCAATCCGAAAACACCAACTAGAATCTAATAACTAAAACTTTCCGTCCCAAAAACACCAAAATCAAGAAGATCAAGAATGTACCGATTTCGCGACTCTTTTAATTGATCAAACCACGTTAGATTGTCGTGTACGACACTCCGGAACACGTTCTTTCTGTCCGGAAGATCGCCCGATTCTTTCGTCGGGGAGTCGTCGGAATTGTTTAGATAGTTGGGAAAGATAGCAAGAACTCTTAGAAGAAAATTAGAACTCTCTATATCTGAATTTTCTAAAATTTACTAAATTCTAACGCGTATTTATAAGACTCAAATATGCACAATTGCACATAAACCCCCCTAAACTTAATCCTAACTCTTTTAGAACTATTTTAGTGGATAATCCTAACTAACTTTACAAACATTTAAATTCCCATTGATAAGGATCTTAACTAACTTAACAAACATTTAAATTCCCATTAATAAGAATCTTAACTAACTTAACAAACATTTAAATTCCTATTAATAAGAATCTTAACTAACTTAACAAATATTTAAATTCCCATTAATAAGAATCTTAACTAACTAAACAAATTTTGGCTTAAGCACTGTAATTCAAAATTCCTAGAATCTAAATTTAATTAAATTCAAATTAAATTTTACTAGATTCTACATAGCGTTGCAACACCCAATGCTAACTCACCACAAGTGTCAAAATCCTCTAATAGTGACAACTACTTCAAATGCATTCTATTTCCGCTTGGGTTTGGCATCAAACTACAACCTATCTGAAACATCATGTATCCTCGTGCTGTAGCCCCTATGACAGCGGGAGGTGCATTTAAGGCGATATCATGAAATTGATGATACAATCAAACAATTTTTATCTCTTCGCCTCTAATATCCTCCGAAACCACCCCAAGAAGTAGCTCACATAGCTGTGGCCACTTATATGAGGAGCCTCCGGTCACAACCCCACTATGGATGCGGAGTCCTGTGATAACAGTCACATCCATTGAGGTGATCGTCAACTCCCCATGCCTCATATGAAAAATCTGCGTCTCCCTCCGCTACCTCTCGACTAAAGATCCTAATAATGCATGATCTAGCTGGATGCGCCTCAACTGCGAAACATAATAGAATCCTGCTTGTCGCAGTAGCTCCAAAACTGCAAGATGCTCAATTTGCCAACGGTTCAATTCACGGTTATGCTTCGTAAATTGAACGGGTGAATAACCCTGCAATATTATAAATGTCACATAATATTAGTACATGAGATTTCAAAGAAATAAAAAAAAAAAATTGTATGATCTCATCTCTGATGCAAGTGCATCTATGGTGGGCCTGCTTAGTCAGTACAGAGGTATCAATTGGTCCTATCTCCTCATGATCGTCCATTTGAAATAATACCAATAAGCAAAAAAAAGAAGATATAATATACGTCGAGTACTGTAAATAAATCAAATAAATCTACGACAATTAAAATATCAAACAAACAACCTAAACGATGATATCTTTCGGTCCTTCTTTGTTGATTTTCAGGACATGTTCTCTTATAATGCCCGTGTTGTTTACATATAATACACTTGGTCATGCTACTTCCAGCGCCTTCGTCCATAACATTGCGAATGCGGTCATCCTTTTTTTCTTCTCTTGCGTGTTGGAAATAAGGTTGAATCATATGACTCAACCCAATAACGCCGATTGGGAATCGGATGGAACTGTGGTTCATATGTCTTACGGTAGAACTCGGTAGTATACCAATGAGAGTATAAACTATAATAATCTATATTCATGTATGAGGAACTACAACATGATAATATATATGAATAAGGGATTCCTGTTAGTTGCAAACACAAACATGAATATGTAGAATCCTTTTCATTGATAATTACTTGGTATTGCAAATCCCTTCCAGTAAGTACTTCAAACTCTTGAGCTCTAAATCACTGAACTGTATGTTCAATGTGCCATCAATCCAAAGCATTCACCAAGTACGACTTGTCAAAAAATATTCGATTAATCCATGCCTCATCACTCGGAGGACCTTGATCAATGATTTGTTCATTGCATGCATCAACGACTTGATGAATTAATTCATTACTCAAGAGAAAACATTGTCGTTCATTTTTAATTTCTTCGAATTCTATCGGGTCCTCCACATCATCATTGTTGGCATATGAATTTTCAATCCATTCAACACTTTCATCTTGAATGGTGCATGTGAGAGAATTCAAACCACCATCATGATCAGAATCCATAGATTGTGGAAAATTGTCTATATCGTCATCTGAAGAGTCAATATCGGTTTCACTTACATGCTCATCATCACTTCTAATTATTTGCTTATAATTACTTTCAATTACATCCTCATTATCATTTGCATTTCTCACTTCCCAATCAGTGCATTCTCTAACACTAGATGATGGACCTTCATATAGATTATGATGGATAGTTGACCTGCAAAGATATTTAGGATTGACTATTCGCATCGATTAAGATTTCATATAACTAAATCATTCAATCACTTACAACAAATTTATTCCACCAAATGAAGATGAATCCACTATAGTATATAACAATGATGCATTCACTGGCACGCATGGGACTTCAGACACTCTGTAATACCTAAAAGTCCAAATTATTAATTTTTCGTACCCAGGCTAATAAAAGAAAAAGAAATAAAAGAAAAAGAATGAAACACAAATTTATTGATTAGTATTTTATACCTTGATGTACGAATTCATTCGAGATCAACATAATTTCTTTAGTAATCGCTATTGCGCATTCTCGTGGAGTAAACAGAGGTTGGACGGTGTTGTGTCGTCAACATTTGTTTCTCCATATATATTTTTATGGAACCATGAAATGGGAAAAAAACTCATCACGGCTACAATTCCATTGTCACTTGATATGAAAAGTAATTCCTATTCATTAGCTTCCATTGGACATCGAACTGTTATGCGGAGACGGACTTCCGCTCGATCATATTTAGTGACCTTATATATTTCTATTTCAAAATCCCGAAATATGATATAGCGTCGAATGCTGATCAATTCTTTATGGCCACCAATGTATTGTGGTATATTTTCGGTCACGACTAAATTTTCGTTCTAATGAATACAAAAGAGAACACATTCACCAAACATAATGATCTACTATAAATAACATTATACAACATTATACAATATTATATAATATGACAATCAAGGTTCGAAGTGCCGTGGCACGGGGGCGTGCCGCTCGCCGCCTGGCACGGTACGGTACCGGCACGCTTGCGTGCCGACACGTGGCACGCTTGCGTGCCGATGGATACGCATGACCTCCTAGTGGCACGCTCTGGCACGTTTTTTTTTTTGTTTTTTTTGTTCCTAATAAGCTTTTATAATATTGTTTTGAAATGTTTAGTCAAAAAATTATGAATATTGGCTATATATAGCTTACTATACTCACCAATTAACATATTGATATTTTTTTATATATATAAAGTACAATGGAGTTTTTTTTCAAAATAACCCTCTGAAATTTTATAATTTGCGAAATAATCTTATCAAAATTTTATTTGTAAAACTAACCCTATTTTTGCCATATCAGCTTGCCATATCAGCGCCACATACAGAAGGGTCACCGCCTTCTAAAGACGGTGGACCGCCTTTAGCTATAATTTTCATGATTAAGTTCATTTCAAACAAAATTACAGAGAGATACGTAAATTAATTTTCATGATTAAGTTAATTTCAAACAAAATTACAAAGAGATACGTAAATAAAATGGGAATGTGGGTACGAGTCAGATTTTTAAAAGATTTAGGTTGTTATTGTAGAAAAATAGGATAAAATGAGAATGTGGGTACCGATTAGATTTTTAAAATATTTAGATTGTTATTATTCATTAACTAATATAAGAAGGAAAAGAGATAAAAAATATTTTTAATCATAGAACCTAAATCTTTAAAAGATTTAGATTGCTATTAGTTAGTAAATAATAACAACTTAAATCTTTTAAAAATTTGATTTATAACCACATTCTCATTTTATCTTATCTCTTTACTTTTTATATTAGTTAGTAAATAATAATAATCTAAATCTCTTAAAGATATTCACATTTACTAACAACCTAAATTAGTTAGTAAAATAATCTAAATCTCTTAAAGATAAAACAAAAAAAATAAAAAATATGTACCGTACAATATGTGATTTTTTAAAAAAATAACAAAAAAAAAAATACTCTATGCATGTGATTAAAAAAAAAAAAAAAAAAAAAAAAAAAAAGGAAAACTGCTGTGCCGCTCGGCACGGCACGCGATACCCAACAGGGTATCGCTCTGTCTCGAGCGATACCCTTGGGTATCGCTCGAGACTGGGGGTGCGAGACCCCCCCCCCTGTACCGTGCCCTCTTTGAGGGGCACGATACGTGCCGCCCGTGCCGCCGCGGCACAGGCGGCACTTAATTCCTTGATGACAATGCATCTATAAAATTAACTATTATGTGAAAAATAAATTTACCGATTTGCGGACAGCGTCGGCGTGAGTTCTGTGTCGATGGAGGGCTTTGGAAGGGGGTGAGGACAACGAGATAGAGAGAGAGAGAGACATAGGGCTCTGGAGGTGGGGGTGATGGGAGAGAAAGAGTGAGCTCTCTCTTAGTATGAGAGAGAGAGAGAGAGAGAGAGAGAGAGAGAGCTCTTTCTGTCTGAGAAAGATAGAGAGAGATAGAGTGTGTGAGAGAGAAATAGACATAGAGAGTGTGTGAGAGAGAGAGAGAGAGAGAGAGAGAAATACAATGTGGGGGGGGCGGGGGCGGCGACAATAGCAGCGACAGACGTGCCACACAGAGATGAGAGAGAGAGAGAGAGAGAGAGAGAGAGAGAGAGAGGGTGATTGAGCTCGGGAGGGAAAGAAGGAGAAGGTCGGGGGTGTACAGTGAATCATTTACCGTGTTCAAACACGGTTAATAGTTTACCGTGTTCAACTTAAACACCTCACTAGCCTTGTTGCTCACGTGGTGTTCACGTGGTGCACGCGTGGCAGGTATAGGACCATTTTTACAATTACAAATTTCAGGGGGCTATTTGTAAAAAAAATTTGTCAGGGGGCTATATGCAAAAAAAATCCCTTTATATCTTCTAGTGCTTCAACTTCGTTTTGGTCATTGGTGGTTTGCTTCACCACTGAGGATTATAGTAATTGTCGATTTGATAAACAATGAGTAGTAAATGCAACTTACTTTTAGCTCCTAATGTTAAGATTACAACTGTAATGGACATTGTGGTGATTGTATTGAAAATTGTGGTTGTTGTGGTGACTGTAATGAAAATTGTGGTTGTTGTTGTGAATTAATGATACCTTTCTTTCATAGCTAATGTCACGTTCCGAGACCGCCAATTTGGTCCGCTCGTGCATGCGCATAAACCTACCAAACGGGCAAGGCCTCCTTTACCCGAACAAAGCAGTAATATAAATCAACCGGCACAATTGGATACGAGAGAGCACTACTAAATTGAACATTCAATTGAATAAACTTCTTTAAGTTTTACATCATTTAGTCTCCAAAATATTGCAACACTTTAATTTTTTAAAATATAACAGGTACATCTAAACCTCACTAGGTCCTCTACTCCGCGACTCCCTTACCGTGATCACGTGCCTCGCCGGCGGTGCTAGGATCTGAAAAGGAGTAAACCACATAAAGTGAGAACTACTAAAAGTTCTTTGTGGGTACAACCACCGAGAATGATGCTCTACACTCGCTTGGTCTATATGAGGCATTAGTAGGGAGATGATAATAATAACAACTATTTTTCTACTAGAAATGCAGTAAACACTTCACAACTACAATTTCTCTTTTACTCAAGATGTTACGATGCCACTTGTTATTAGGTTTACCCAACTATCTTATGCCTCTAACCATCTAATCGATCGGTTATGTTCCGCACTAGACCTCATAGAGAACCGAGGGAGATTGAACTACTCTCCAATCGGTTGACACATACACCTCGTGGAGAGCCGAGGGAGATCGTACTACTCTCCAATCGGTTGGCACACACACCTCATGGAGAGCTGAGATAGATCGTACTACTCTCCAATATGTTGACACATACACCTCATGGAGAGTTGAGAGAGATCATACTACTCTCCAATCGGTTGACACACACCATATGGAGAGCCGAGAGAGATCGTACTACTCTCTAGTCAGTTGATACATACATCTCATGCAGAGCCGAGAGAGATCGTACTACTCTCCAATCGGTTGACGCATACCTCATGGAGAGCCAAGGGAGATCGTACTACTCTCCAATCGGTTGACGCATGGAGTTGAGGGAGATATGCACTCCAGTGCATAGTGGGAGTTGAGGGAGATCGGTCATCCCAATGCACATGAGAGAGTCTAGGGATGACTCGGCACTCCTATGACACTTCCAGAAGGTCGCAATACTCGAAGTCGAGGGATGATCAACACTCCGATGCATAATGGGAGTTGAGGGAGATCGGCCCTTCCAATGCACTTGAAGGAGTCCGGGGATGATCAGCACTCTCATGACACTCCCTAAAGGTTGCGCCATAACACATCATGACACCTTAAACTTAATGACCCCTAGGGTTATACCACATGACACCTTAAACTTAATGACCCCTAGGGTTATACATAGCTTGTTCTCTAATTTAAGTTTAACCTAGAGTTCACAATTTCTATGTCTCACCTTAGCTTTTACCTAAGGTAAATGCCACACATTTCAACCTATATTCTAGGTTCTCAGTTTTATTTTCCGTTCTCATACAAAAGGATTTAAAATCCTAGGTTTTTTGTAGCATGCAACTAAGTCATGTCTCTCTTGTTGCAAGTCAAATCGTGCGAGAGAAGGTTCCTTCTTCCTCCTAGAGCTTCCTCTTGAAGCTTCTCGTCGTCCCCAAGCTTTGGATGAGATCAGCCGAGCTTGGGAGCTCCTCTGACAATGATTGTTTTCTCTCCAGAGAGAGGAAGAGAGGAGAGAGAGAGAGAGAGTAAGAGAGGGAGTGGAGAGGTGGCTCCTGTTTGATTAGGCAAACAGTTAGTTGCCCCTTTTATAAGGTACCCCAACCCCCCCCCCCCCCCCCCCCCCCCCCCCAATTTGATCAAATTGCAAGTTCAGTGCATTATAGTTGGAGTAACCGATTTGTTGTGTGACATTATAACCCACATCCACAACTTATATTGTAGATGTGTGGACTGCCATTTGTGGTAGAAAATCAATATATACTAGTACAAGTTGTTCATTCGGTGCAATTGATGAAATGGCTGCACTTTCGACGAGCCTCGGCATAGGCTGTTTATAATTCTCATGTTACTGTTCACAAAAATGTTTCACATCCTCTTTAGTTTTTTTTCCTTTGCCTACAGCTTTCTCCTAATAATAATAAAAAGGCTCTTTGTATCAGTTTCGTTGTGCAACTTTTCGTCTTTTTCTCACACAAACAGGAGTGGCATTCATGAAGGACCTTCCTGAAGGAACTTATGATGCAGTTATCGTGGATTCCTCTGATCCCATCGGTGAGCTTTGGAGATTTATAATCTAAACTTTTTTTTTTGTTTGTTTCTTTTTTATTTAGCATATGGTTATTTATTTTTGGCTGAATCAGGTCCTGCTCAAGAACTGTTTGAGAAGCCTTTCTTTGAATCAGTGGCAAGAGCGCTCCGTCCAGGGGGTGTCGTGTGCACCCAAGCAGAGAGCATATGGCTACATATGCACATCATCGAAGATATTGTTTCTGTGTGCCGCCAAGTCTTCAAGGGCTCAGTAAATTATGCTTGGACAACCGTGCCTACTTACCCAAGGTACGCTTCACATTAATTTCAACCTCTTCTTATAAACACCTTTTTTAAAATCTGATCAAATATATGTTGGGCAAATCATGTACATTGTTCTGTTAATGCAGTGGGGTTATTGGTTTCATGCTTTGCTCCACTGAAGGGCTGTCAGTCGACTTTCAGCATCCAGTCTACAAGATAGAAGAGAACGAGGAATCCAACAAATCAAAAGGACCCCTCAAATTCTACAATTCGGAGGTATATTTTTTTCTCTTCCACGCTCTCTGGCCACCTCAAATCTTAGAATTCTCAAGAATTGGATTTATATTTTATCCATAATTTTAAACAAGTATTTAATGATATTTCAATTGATTTCGAAGGGTTTGGTAGGATTTCTCATAATGCGAATGATTTCCATCAAATTCCCATGATTTGAGGTCGGATTTAGTGAGAATCCATTTGATTTACAGTCTGTTAGGCCGCAGATCTAATTGGAGTTCAATTGAGTTCAAATGACAAGAATCCAGTTTTAGAAATGAAATCTTCTGTTTGGAATAAATTGGAGTTCAATTGAATTTCATTGTGTTTTGTTGTTCGGTGTAAGATGAGATTTCATTTTAATATGATTACTTTTCCAAACGTATCCTTAACTGTATGATAAGATAGATAAGATAAATACTTTTAGACTGGGTACTTTTGGATTATTGATACAATGTAACTAATTGTAAATGAATTCTCACCAAATCCAACCTCACATCATGGAAATTGGATGAGAGCCATTTCTATATGGCATGGAAATTGGATGAGAGAGACATCCCTCCAAATCTTTCCGAGTGAATAAGAATCCCATTAATTAATTATTTCAAATAATGTAATCAGGAAAACTAGAATTCCAGTTTTTGAGAATTTAATTATAGTTGTTGAGAATTTTAGCAAGCCAAACAAGGTGTTAGTAATACTGTTTGAAGTGCCTCTTCTAGAAATAATTATATTATCCTTCATACAATATTAAGAAAAGACACACTGGGAAAGGCGAACATGTGAAAATGATTTCTCATCTTTTTACCAAACCAACATAGACGGAATGGAGGCATTAACTTGGACTGACTCCGATTTGTTCCACACAAAAGATTTTATTTCTAAATAAATTCAACTGAATGTTTGTCATATGAATTCCCTTGAATTGTTGTATTAAGATTTTGTTTCAAACGGAGTATAACTAATCTGTCTTTTCTGGTTTTTGTGATCCTTTTTCAGATCCATTCTGCGGCATTTTGTCTGCCCTCTTTCGCTAAGAGGGTCATCGAATCAAAGACCGACTAGGCCCCTTCATGATGCTACTGGCTTTGTCTATGCAGATCATCACGATCATTGAGAGTTGTACGGTGGATGATTTATTTATGATCTCCTTTCAAGTAGAGACTGTTTGAGATTTCTTTTTTTTTTTATCTATCTCGATGCTCTTATGTGACGCCAATGTGCGTTCGGCTGACATATGTTCTATAGTAATTTCCATCTGAGAGGTCTGTGCTCTCTAATGGAAGAAAATTTTCATGTAGACCATTGGGCGGAATTTTTTTTTTTTTTTTTTTTTTTTTTTTTTTTTTTTTTGCTGTGGGTACTATTTTATTAAATAAATTCATAATTAAAAAATATTAGTTTTATAAGACAAAATTATTTTTTTAAGAGTTAACTATAAATATATTCTTGAAATAATATAAGATATGAATTTATTATATAATCTTATTTAGTAAAGGAAGATAATTATTATTATATATTTAGATAATAACTTAAATATGTTTGATAAATAAAAAGGTAAATTGCACGTTTGGTACTCAAAACTATTAGGTGGGGATATTATCCTACTCAATTTTAATTTATTATAATTTTTTATTCAATTTTTTAAAATTGTTATAATTAAATTCTACAATTCAATTTTGTTGACTAAGTATTGATAATAAAAATAATATGTCATTTTAATTTTAATTGTCGGTACATCACCCATTATAATATTATTAGATTATTATCACAACATCAATGTATAAATATTTAGTTAATAAAATTAGGTTATTGAATTTAATTGCAATGCTTTTGAAAGTTTAAGCTAAAAATTATAACAAATTAAAATTTGAGGGCTATAGTGTCACTCGCCTAATAGTTTGAAAACCAAAAGTGCAATTTATTCTAAATAAAAACAAAAATTCTACAACTACAATTACTACAAACAGAGAACACATAGAAACAGAGAAAGGATAGGAAGGGAAGAAAAGGAGGCCAATAATATGATGTAAACTTTACTGTGCATATATTTTCATCATTCAAGGCAAAAAAAAAAAAAAAAAAAAAAAAAAAAAAAAAAAAAAAAAAAAAATCATCAATATGTAAACACACAATACATCAATTAAAATAAGTCAATAAGTCAATAGTCAGTATGGAAGAGTGAGAGTATAATAATAATACTGAAAACAAAAAACTCTACAACAAAAGTACATAGCAAGGAAGGGACAGAAATAACTGCAAAATTTAAATAGGAGCCATCTTCTCCAAATAATCTGAGTAATAAACAAAAACTGTCTTCACAAAAATAGAAAAAAAAGAGAGTCATAAGTTTATTTTCCCACAAAATTAGAATTAACATTTACAAAATAATTCAGACCATAAAGAGATAAGATTTTTTTTTTTTTTTTTTTTTTTTCTTTAATGTTGCGATCACTAGCATCACTAGAAAGATAAGAGAGGGAAAGAAATGGAAAGCCACAAATCAACCACACTATACATAAAGATCTTTGTTTCACGATTTCACACAACTATTTCAGTAAACAAGGAATACTAATTTCTCCTAAACACAAACTTTTAAATAAAAAAAAAGAGCCCATCAATGACCAAACAAAAGATTTTGGGAGATGTTGTACCCAAACTGATACCTGTAGATAACATTAGAACCCATGTTACCTTAAAAAGATACATAGCACAAACAGGAATAACAACAATAAATTGTAACATGAAAAAAATCAATCACCATATAATTGTTAGGATTTGATTAGATTTGTAGTTATATTTTAGTTAGATTAAAATTAATATTTAAATCTATTAAAGATAAGTTTATTAAAATATAAAAATTAATTAGACTAAAAATTTATTTAAATTAAGATTTAGATAACTTTTGATGTAAGCTATAAATATAATATATATGCTATTATTTTTCGGTGGTGGTAGAATTTAACCACACTCATATAATAAGATAGAGGCCAGAATTTAGTCACATCCGTATGATAAGATAGGGGTTAGAATTTAGCCACACCCATATGGTATAACTAAATTGTATGATAAGATAGGGGTTAGAATTTAGCCACACCCATATGGTATGACTAAATTGTCCATGATTTTAGCTATGTTTATAAAAGACGAGAAAAATATGAGAGAGATTCAGAAAGAGGACTCGGGGGTAAATTACTTTATTGTGAAAGAAAAGTCGGTGTAATTTTTTTCTTGGTTAATGAACCTTATTTCATCGGCATATTTTTTATTTTGATTTTTCTTTTCTTTGTGGTTGTGTTGTTTATAGTTTCTAAATTTCAAATTTTTAAAATTTTATTTTTGAATTTTAAATTTTTAATATTTTAATTTTAATTTTAATTTTTAATTTTTAATTTTAAACATTCAAAATTTCAAATCTTCAAATATTAATATTAAAATTTTCAAATTTTAAATTTTTAAATTTTTAAATTTTTTAATCTTTAGATTTTAAATTTGAAATTAAAATTTTAAATTTAGATTTAAAATTTTAATTTTGATTTTAAAATTTTTAAATTTCAAATTTATATTTTAAATTAAAATATCAAATTTTTTGTGCAAATTTTAAATTTAAATTTAAATTTTAATTCAAATTATGAATTATTTTAAAATAAAATTTAGTAAAAAAATTATTATTTTAAAATAGCAAAAAAAATTTTACAAACAAAAATTTAAATTTCATTTTTAACCAAATTTTAAATTTACAAATTTTAACTAAAATTAAGTTTTTAAACAAAAATCAATTTTGTATAAATCACTTTTTAGAATTTAGATCAAAGGGCCAATATATTTTCAAAAGAAAAGCGTATGACTAAGATTAATCAGCAATATGTACATCCCAAATAGGGTGTACATCCTATACTCACCCCATCCTGGGGTGGGTATTCATCCACTCGTCACATCGATGTGACGAGTGAAATTCATCCCACTCTAGAATGGGGTGGGTGTAAGATGTACATCCGATTTGGAGTGTACATCTAGTATTTTTCTAATTCAAATTGGGCAGTAGGGGACATTTTTTTTGGTATTTTTGGTAGAAGAAACATTTTGTGAAGCTTGTGTTCCGCTCTCTCAACCGTTGGATTTTCCAGCTTCTCCTGCCTGGCATCCTAACGCAGTTTCTGCGGCCGGCACCAGAAGAAGTCCAAAATTGTTTGCCTTCGTAGCACAATATTATAATCCAAATCATGTTTTAGATCAGCAGGTTGCAGAAGTGGTCCAAATGTCCGTAAACTACGATGCCAAAATCCACAAAGATTACACAAAAGTGGACCACCTAAAATGGATAATAAATTTTATTTTTAAAATTAATTTTATAAAAATTAAATTTATAAAAATGACTCTATACCTGCCACGGAGGTGCCACGTATGCGCCACACGGGTGCCATGTATGTGCCACGCTGGTAGGCTTGGGAAGTTAAGTTGAACACAATGAATGATTTATCATGTTCAAACACGCGGGTAGGCTTGGAAAGTTAAGTTGAATGCGGTGAATGATTCATCGTGTTCACTGTGAATATTCACCGTAAAATTATTGCTCATATTTTAGATTGTTAGAATTTTGAATTTTATTGATAGGTTTTAAAATTTTTTAAATCGTTAGAATTGAATAATATTTGATTGTTAGAATTTTATTGGTAGGTTGTTGAAATTTTTTAGATTATTATAAAATTTAAAATTCTAGCAACCTAAAATACGAAAAATAATTTTCATATTAAATAAAAATATTGAATACGATGAATTGTTCAACCTATTTGAATACAGTGAATACGGTAAATGGTTCACCCTATTTGAACATGATGAATCATTCACCGTAATTAATTTAACACTTCATTCCGCTAGCGTGATACTTACACAGCCTACACGTGACACTCATAAAATTATTTTTATAATTTAAAATTTTATAAAATTATTTTACAAAATAAAAATTTTAAGAGGATTATTTTTTTAAAAAAAATTCTAATAGAAAGTAACTTTATTACTCATCCTGCATATGTGTTGTCATGCTTTAGCCCATAAAATAAAATAAAAATAATAAGAGAAATAAATAAAAAAATAGGAGGGATGTTATACTCGTGCACTATGAGGTCACTTTCCGGTATATGTGGTCCAACACATTTTTTATTATCAACCATCCATATTGCAAGTAACAAAAAATTTGATAGTTGATACAACCAGAAAAAAAAAAAAAAAAAAAAAAAAAAGAAAAGAAGTGTGGAACGTGAAAGTACACCACACTCCTCTAACCAATTAAACTTGTGCCCATAAGATTCACTCATCTGTTTATAATTTGTTTTTCAAAAAAAATATTATGATTTCCTCTTATATTTAATTGAAAAATCAAATTATTATGATTTACTCTTATATTTAATTGGTTTTAAACATAGAAGATATGATGCAATTGAGATATATAGATGACCACCTTGAAAAAAACTAAATATCTTACGCTCTTTTATCCAAATAATTTATATATGGTCGTGATTTTATCAAAATCTTTTTAATACTAAGACTCTAAAATATTTTTAAGTCTTATAATAAGTAGGTATAAATTTTAGTAGTGAAGTAGCCCGCACTTCGTAGCGAGTAAAAAATATAAAAATAATTAATAATAATAAAATATTAAATTTTTTTTGTGTATCGCATTTGTCATATTTATCAAAATTCTCTTATTATTGGCGATGTGAATAAATCCGATGACGTCTTCATCGGCGAAGATAATAGTAAAGATGACAATAATCTCTTTGACCGCGGCTGAGAAAAAAAGAGAGAAAAGAAAAGGTATTATGATGAATTAATTTAAGATAAAAATTACAAACTTAAACTTTTCGTCAAACAAAAGCTCGTGCGGCGCCCACTTACTGCTCGAAGAGGGCAAGCCTTACTCTCCGTTTGTTAGTTCGGAGAGGGCAAATTAATTCTTCACTTTAGCCTTAGCCAACCTCACTATATATAGCCTCATGTACATAACTCACCCACTAAACCTAGACTTAAAATACCCACTAATATCTAAATTAAATCAAAAAGTGAAGAATTATATTGGTGAAAAAGTGAATAATTATATTGGTGAGGGTGAAGAAAATCTTGCCACGTGGTTAAAATTATTGAGAATTCATATATATTAATAAATAATAGATAATACATAATACATAATAGATATTTTTTTTTTTTTTTTTTTGGTGTACAAGTGCAATAATTATTTTTCTGGATAAAAATATATTGAAATCTACTAAACTACAGGGCATTCTGAAATGCTCCCTCAGTAATTTTTCTGGGTAAATTTTAATTTGCCTTATGATATAGTATATTTTTGTTTTGCCACCCTAGTTCAAAAGATTATAATTATCTATCATGTGATTTTATTTTTATTTCAACAAAAAATCTATCATCATACACTATAATAGAGTAAATTTTTTTTTAAATCGTAGGATGATATCCTGTTTAATAATTTGTGCTTGTAGTGAAATAAAAATAAAATCAAAGAATTGCTAAGTGTAATTTTTTAATCAAAGGATGGCAAAAGTGAAAATCACAGGATGATATTCTGTTTAACAATTGGTGCTTATAGTGAAATAAAAATAAAATCAAAGAATTGTTAAGCGTAATGTTTTAATCGAAGGGTGGTAGAGTGAAAATATGCTAAATCAAATGATAATTAAGTGTAACTTTTTAAACCACCTACAGAATGGTGAATTGAAAATGAGTTATACAACAGCAGAGCAAATTGGAGTTTATTCTTTTTTTTTTGGGGGGTTGAGACCCTCTAAATTAACTTCTAAATTATTTTTATTTAGATTTTTTAGATTTGATTAAGTTAAAAATTTTGTCAAATACAATGGCTCTATTAGTCCTTAATTAACTGTTCATTAATCTAATTTTACTTGCAAAACAAAAATTAAATTATTAATTTGTTGAAATTATCAAAAAATTTGATAGAATCTTCAAAAATTTGAGTAAATTATTTATATTTTTTTAAAAAAATAGAAGTCGAGAAGGTGTCGATCTAAAAAAATAATTAAGTGTGCGTTTTCAAAATGATATGTAGTGTAGAGAGTCTCTAAAAAAATAATTAATAAATATTAACATATTATCTTATTTTTTTTAGTTGTTCACTAATTAATATTATTCTTCATCAGTATTTCTAATTAATTTATTTATTAATTTATTAAAATATAATTTTACTAATATTTAAATATTTATTATTTAGATAAATTATTTTTATAATTTTTAATCATAATTACTCCTATTCTTACTATTCCAACTCAATTATTCAAACATAAATTTTTTTATTCCTCAAATATCTAAATTCTCATCTTAAATACAAAATTAATCAAATTTCTATCTATTTCAAAAACTATATCTATTTTAAAATAAATAAAAATAATTTATTCTCCAACTAAAAAAGTACCTAGCTATGATCAGATCCTCATCCTCATGTAGCTATGATCATATCCTCATCCTCATGTAACAAATAGCCTAAAAAAGAAACTGACAAATATACAACAAGTAAATGATGATAATGTTGACAATAATATTAATTAAATTCAAGAAAGCTTCCAAGGTGCTAGCCTATGATTGGGACTGATATGCAGTATAATATATATATATATATATATATATATATATATATATATATATATATATATATATATATATATATATATTTGATGATGACAACAATGATATTTATATTCAGGAATGTACTTATACAGGTAATATTAGTAGTAAAAGTAAGAACTCATTATTTCTTTTATTAGACCTATGACTCATTTCATTGTCAACATGCTAATTGCAAACCAATACCCACCAAAAGATGAAGGTACGTAGCTCAAAAGGAACAGATACTAAACTTTGAGGCTTATCACCTAACTATAACAATATAAAATGGGCCGCATATGTATATGCATGAAAAACGGACACTAAAGTTTGAATCTCATCACCTAATGAATTATAACATTAATATAAAAATAGGGGCTCTTAAAAGTTGCAACAATTAATTATATTACTATGAAATATTTAGTTTGTAAATACATAATCATTGTTCATATGCATGTGGTATAAGTAAAGAATAAACTAAAATGTTTAGTTTACATGTTACGAGATTTAAGAGGTCTTGAAGGTTAAGAACATTTGGCCTTGAAAAATAAAACCTTTTACCATGTAGTATGTGCAAGTTGAGTATTATATGAACCTTGAAATATAGGATATATAACAGTGACAACAAAGTTAGGATGTTCCTAGCGCAAGTGGTAAAGATCAGCTTGGTGATTGGTATCCGAGGTGTCGAATTCGAAGCCTAATTACTTCACATTTCTAGTTAAGTTTATTTTCATAAACGAAGCGGATAGTATGCTATATTTCTGTGGAACATAGTAAGATATAGACATCTAGGAAAAACTTGAACTAGAGAATAAGTGGATTTGTGAGTGAACTTAGTGGATAATCCTAGAGGACATGGAAATTTAGGGTGTAAACTAAGATACAAGTGGCGACCTTTCGAAAGTGTTATGATAGGAGATGCTGATTACCCTCGATGTCGTACTTGGGAGATGTCGATTATCCTTGACTCGCTATGTTGTACTTGGGGATGCCAATTTCTTTCGACCCCAAGTGCCTACCGATTGGAGAGATATCGATTGCCCTCGACTCTCCATGAGTTTTTTTACAAAGAAAAGAAACCGACTCAAAAGTTAGTTAGAGATAAGAAATGATTTGGGACAATCATGAAGGCCAATAACAATAGTATATCATTGTGGCATTTTGTATTTCACTTGAGGCATAGTAGTTATATTTCATATTGTATCTCTATTAACTAATAGTAGTTCTTTTATTATTATTACTCTACTAATGCCTCTTTTAGATTGAGTGGGTGTACACTGCTATTTTTAGTAGTTGCACTCACTAGGAACTTATTTCAAGTTTTCACCCCATGGTGGCTATTGTTTTTCAGAGCCAGTCTCCACTGGTAAGGCATGTGATCATAGCAAGGACGTTGCAAGTTAGCTAGATCATCAACGGATCAGTCTAGAGAAAGTACCCACTTTTTTTGTATAAGCAAAGAATACGTAACATTTTGAGTCTAACGATGTATACTCAAAGATGTTGCAATGTAATAGTTTTCAATTAAAAGTTTAGTTATTATGATGCTATATTATACCCATATTTCTAATGTGTTATACATGTTGGTGTATATTTTCGTTTTGTGTCGGTAGAAAAAATCTTGCCGACGAGGTTGAGCGGCCCATTGGGCGGTCGGAGCGTGACAAAGAATTAGTTGGCTAGGAAATTTGTTATGAAAGATTTAAAAGTTGTGAATCACATACTCGGGATATGGATACTATGAGAGAGGAATAATATGAAGGTATAACTTTCACAGAAAAGTTATGTAGAGAAAGTTCTATGGCACTTCAATATGCATAACGCGAAGCTAGCGTGTATCTTGTTTCCTATTCGTTTAAAATTGTCGGTTAGCATGCAATCACCCAGTATGGAAGCAAAAAAAGCAGACATGGCCCAATATCATATTCATCGACAGTAGAGAGTCTTATGCTTGTCATAGTATGCACAAGCAGCGAAAGTTGTGAGTCGTTATGTGGTGAGTTTTGATTGTGATCTTTGGGCTACAATAAAGTGAATCCTTCACTATTAGAAGGGTAGAATTGATTTTTCACTCTTTTATGGTTCCATGGGTTTGCATAGTCTTGGATATATAGATGCACACGATAGAAATAGTGTTGGCCTAATGGCTCTAATCCTAATTATTAAAAGTTTTGATGATTACAAATAATAATGATCTTAAGATACTAATTCTTTTTACTTAAGTTTTATATTTAAATTTTCAAATTTCAAAGAACTCAAGACAATAGAACAACAGATTAAGCTTTAATTGTAAAAGAAGCCGATTGGGCTTCTATAGGTCAAATAAACCATTATTTAACACTCTTAGGCTTTTATCTTCAAAATCATTCAAATTTAAAGAGTTAAATTAATTTGAACTTATTTATAAAATTATTCTCTCTCGAAATGTACATTTGGACTAAAAAGATTTTCATCTGAAATTTGTGCTTAAAAAAGTGGCCAAAACTTATTTACGAAATCCAAAAAGGCACCAAAAACTTCAAAATCCTATTTACAGCTCTGCTACAGGCTTTGGACACAGTTCCTGGTGTCCGAATGTAGCATCTTGTTTTTCGCTCCAGATTCGGGCGCTCAAAATTGAGATTAGGACGCCCGAAAGTTTCAGACGCTTACTCTGTCGTACACTGCGTTCAAGAATGGTTCCGGGCACCCGAAATTGGTTTAGAGCGCCCTCATTGTAGGTAACAGGTTCTGAACAGGAAATGATTGTGCGTGCTTCTATTTAAGTGATTTTGGACGCCCAAAAGTTAAATTTTGCGTGTGTCGACTTCTGTTTTAGACTGTGCGATAATGAACATTTTAAGTTTAGGGTGCCCGAAAGATTATGTTGCATTCAGGATTACCTAATGAGACAAAATAATTTAAGTTTAGGAAGCTCGAATCCTGTTTAGGGCGCCCGAAACGGTAGCTTCCAACAATGGGCAGATTTCGAATTTTGTCTATAAATAGAGAGCTTTGTGGATTCTTTCAGAGATTACTAAGTTTGAAATACTTATAATACAATACTCTTAGCTCCCTAAACTCTCTCTAAACTTTAGTACTCCTTGTAGTGAGAAAATTATATAAAAAAGAGAAATTTTTTTGTAATTTGTGTGATCTTCTTGGAGAAGAAGAAGTTGGTATAAAGTCTTGGTGCTTGCCTACAAAAGTATCATTTAGTAGAGATCTAAAATTCTCTTATATGGAGAAGTTGGCGGGGATATAGGCAAAGCGCCAAATCTCAAAATAAATTGATCGTATACTTCTTGAATTTGCATTTCTCCTGCTCTTGTTTTATTCGATTTGAAGAATTTTTATTTACTTGATTATTTGTAATTTTATTTTAGAAACTTAATTCACTCCCCTCTTAGATTGCCATTTCAATCCTTAGATAGGAGAAAGTCTACTGCGAGTCTTGTATTCTCTATAAGCGGCGGTGCTATTTGTTGGTAATCAAAGTTTTGGCTTATGGTGACGTTGTCAACGACGAATGTGTTGATTAAAATTTAAAATCTAAATTTAATTTTAATTTTATTTTATTTTATATTTTATTTTATTGTGTTTTTATTTTATTTTTAACGCGCAACGCTCGCGCGTAGCGTCCGTTACGCGCAGGCGTCACGCGGCTTCGCAGATGTCTGCGAAGCCGCGGACGTTACGCGCGGGCGTTACGCTTCCACTCCCTGCGTAATTAGAACGTGGGCGCAACGTTCTTATTAACATTGGCAGACACGTGGACTTGCATTATATATATATACACATATCTATACAAATATATGAATCCCCAATACTTTTTGCCACGTGGCAATTTTTCCTTCACCCTCACCTACTCTTATATGACTTTTTCTCTTCCATCATCTCTATTCAACGAATACAATTTTTTCTCTTCCATCATCTTTATTCGACGGTTACAACTTTTCCTCTCCTCTTCTCTTTAATTATCTCATAACATTTTTCCTTCTTCCGACGGTTACAACTTTTCCTCTCCTCTTCTCTTTAATTATCTCATAACATTTTTCCTTCTTCCGACGGTTACAACTTTTCCTCTCCTCTTCTCTTTAATTATCTCATAACATTTTTTCTTCTTCACCCTCATCAACGTTCAGCGTCATAACTTTTTTCTTCCCCTCCTCCCCTCCTCTTTATTCAATGAAGGTGAAACCCATCTTATAATTTTGTATCTTCCAAATCTAGAATTTTTTATTCAATGAAGGTGAAACCCATCTTATAATTTTGTATCTCTCAAATCTAGAATTTTTTATTCAATAAAGGTGAAACCCACCTTATAATTTTGTGTCTCTCAAATCTAGAATTTAGAAAAAGAGCAAGCAAAGACCCTTAGACCCTTCTCGCTTTAAAACAGAGCGCGTTGAGGGTGCAAAGCAAGCAACACCCTTCTCACTTTAAAAGAGAGCGCGTTGAGGGTGCAGAGCAAACAAGACCCTTCTCGCTTTAGAAGGACTTTAGAAGGGAGCTCATTGAGGGTGCAGTAGATTGTTCCATCGCCTCCTTCGCCGCTGCGACAAAGAGCAAGATGAAAGGGCCTTTCGGTAACTCGCGTTTTAGGTTTCGTTCTGTCTCTCTCAATGACGAAAATATATAATATTTTTATTTATTTTTAAATTATTAAGCTTAAACATATATATTGATTATACATTTAGATTAATTTATTATTAATTTGATATGAAATTTTTTTCACTCTTATAATTTAAAATTTTGTAAAAATATATCTTATTAATATTTTTTATTTGTTTTCTATTATTTTTTTTCTATTATCTACCCGCTGCATCGCGCGGGTTACTACACTAGTATATATATATAAGGGTAGCGGGGGGTGGCTGAGGGAGCGAGAGTGTTTTTGCATAGAAAAAGAAAAAGGGATTGATTTGATAGTTGAAAAATTTTATTATTAATTTTATTTTGGGTGTTGAAGAAACTCCGTCAACCTCTTCCACGTTCGTGTCCGTAGGAGGAGGAATTCCGGTCGTATTTTGGGACGGTGTTTTCGATTAATTCCGCACGAAGGAGGGAAATACGCCTTAGGACAGTGCCTCGCGCGCTTCCGGATCTTTCGTTTTCAAACTCTTCGTCGTATATTTGGATTTAGCGATTATCTGTAAGTCTAATTTATTTTGTTATCACAAATATTTAGTTGGATTTTAACAACAATCAAAAATTTTGTTGTGGGTAATTCCCAACAATCTAAGGCGTAATTCCATTTGATTGTGATTAAAATCTGACGGTGCTAATCCGTTAAGAAATATATATTGCATATAATTCTGTTTGTCAACTTGATTGTATGCCTGTCATCCGAATTTAAATAAATTGGGATTAGTACTTTTAAATTATATTCGCATATAATTTATTTGCAATTTACTATATTTTTTTTTCCCGGATACGTTAATTAAAAAAAAATAAAAAAAAATAAAAAAAAAATAAATTCAGGTCGCATATCTGTAGTGTACGTAAAATCCTGTTTTATATAAAAAAAAAATTAGATTGCAGTTCACTTTATATATAAAAAAAAAAAAAATTAAATTGCAGTTCACTGTATTATTGCATTCATTAATTAGATTGCATTTATTAAAGAAATTAGATTGCAGTTCACTTTATAAAAAAAAAATAATAATAATAATTAAATTGCAGTTCACTGTATTGCATTCATTAATTAGATTGCATTTATTAAATAAATTAGATTGCAGTTCACTGTATTGCATTTATTAATTAATTTTTTTTTAATCAATTGTAATATAAAAAGCATTTTGATTGCATATAGTATCTATTTAAATTGCTATAAATTTAAATTGTTTGGGCCATATGGTTGCTGCTGAACGAACTTTCATAATAAACTAATTGTGAATACTTAAACCCTAAAATATTCTGGTTGACTAGGGTAGAAACCTTAATAACATGTTCGCTTATCTGAGAAGGTTTTTTGAATCCTTTTTGCAGCTCTTCGCAATCATCCTTAATTTCTTTATTCCCTCAACTAGATTGTTTAGAATGGGTTTTGATGACACCTCTAGTCTTAAACCGAAAAAATTTAAAGGGGTAGGTTTTTTGAGGTGGCAAGAACAGTTAGAGGCTTGGCTTGTCACCTTAGGCCTCATAACTGCGATTGGAAAAACACCTCCTTATCCTGCTTCTAAAAATTCTTCTGTAACTCCTCCATCTGATTCTGCTACCACCTCTGTTACAGAACCTAAATCTGATAAATCTCCCGAGGAAATTGAATTTCATTGTAGGTTCAGAATACTTAGTTGTCTATCTGACGAACTTTATGAAACCTATAGAAAGTACCAAACTGCCAAAGAGTTATGGTATGCCTTAGAAGATGCCTACATTAGAGATAATGAAGGTATCGCCAGGTTTACCATTACCGATTTTAATAATTTTAGAATGGTAGATAACATTCCTATAAACGATCAAATCCATCAGTTTCAGAATTTTGTCCTAGAAATTCATAGAAATGGATCTACTTTTGATGAAACCTATCAGTCTACCTGTTTACTGGACAAATTACCCCCTTCCTGGACCAAATTTGCTTAAGAGCTTAGACGTACCCAGGGAACCCTTAATCTTAGATCGGTAATCCAAGCTATTAGAATAGAAGACCAATACCGACTTAGGGAGATTAAACCGTCCATCAACCGATCGAACTTAAACCTGACCGAGATTCCAAACCAAAGCCTTGAGCCTAAACCCAAAGGTAAAAATTTTAAACCTAAGGGTAAAGGCTTTAAGGGTAGGAACCCAAACTGAAATCAAAACTATAACCATAAACTCAACTCCAACCAATCTATAGTGGAAATAAGAAAAGGGATGGTTTCTGTTATGTATGTGGTCGAGACAACTATTTTGCTTCAAAATATTTTTATCGAAAGAAAGAGAAAGTTGTCTATAAGAAAGGCCCAAACAATCAGAGCAACCATCCTAAACCTCAGGTCAACATGATTGAGGGTGAACCATCCAGCTCTTCTTTAAGGTCAGTCTCCTTCGTACCTAATGTTAACCTTACCTATCATGATTTAGATTGGTGGTTAGATTCCGGAGCCAATGTACATGTTTGCACTAATAGGTCCCTTTTCTCCTCTTATCAGAACACAAGTGGAGGATGTGTGACTGTCGGAGATGGAAAAGCTGTCAATGTGCTGGGGATCGGAACAGTCAAACTGAAGTTAACTTCTGGAAAAACTCTGATCCTTCACAATGTGCAGCATTCTCCCGACATCAAACGGAACCTAATCAGTGGGTCCTTATTAGTGCAATTAGGATATAAGATTGTGTTAGAATCCAATAAAGTTATAATTTCTAAGGGAGAAATGTTCATTGGAAAAGGTTTTGTATCTGAGGGTTTATTTAAATTAAATGTACTTTCTTTTGTTGATAATAAAAATTCTTCTCCTTCAGTTTCTACTTCTTCTTCTATTGTGTTAAATACTGAATCTTGTGATGTATGGCATGGCAAATTAGGGCATGTGAACCTTAAATCTACTCTGAATTTGACCAATCTTAATTTTTTACCCAAACTCAAGATTGATTCCAAATCTAAATGTGAGATTTGTACCCAAGCTAAGCAGCCTAGGAAACCTTTTAAATCTGTTCCTTATAGGGATACCCAGATTCTTGAACTAATTCATAGTGATGTCTGTGATTCTAATAGAGTACCTACCCGTGGAGGCAGTCGCTACTTTGTAACTTTTATAGACGACTACTCCAAGTTTTGTTACACCTATCTCTTGAAAACCAAAGATGAAGTCCTCTATAAGTTTAAAGCCTTTAAAGCTGAGGCTGAAAACCAATTGGATAAGAGGATTAAAATTCTAAGGTCTGATAGAGGAGGCGAGTATACTTCAAATGAATTAAACCTATTCTGCGAGGAACATGGAATAATTCATGAAGTAACTGCTCCTTACTCACCTCAATCTAATGGTGTAGCTGAAAGAAAGAACCGAACCCTATTAGACATGGTTAATGCCATGATTTTAAGTTCTGGTATACCTCAGAACTTGTGGGGGGAGGCTCTTTTATCAGCTTGTTACATCCTCAATAGGATTCCCTCTAAGGATAGGACCCAGACACCTTATGAATTTTGGAAAGGAAGAGCACCTAGGTTGAGTTACTTTCGAGTGTGGGGGTGCTTGGCTAAGGTATCTATTCCTGAACCCAAAAGAAAGAAGATTGGACCTAAAACTATAGATGCTATCTTTATTGGATATTCCTTAGATAGTAATACCTATAGATTTCTTGTGATCAATTCTGAGATTTCTGAAATTTCCAATGATACTTTGATTGAATCTAGAGATGCAACTTTCTTTGAAAATATTTTTCCTTTCAAAACCAGCATCTCTAGATCTGCCCCTGATTATCAGTCTACTTTTGATCTTGCATCTATTACTGATCATATACCTACATCTGATTTGCCTTATAGTTTAGATCCTGTAGAAGCTGATCCTATTCCTGGATTAAGGAGAAGTAAGAGAACTCGCTTTGAGAAGAACTTTGGTGAAAACTTCTTTACTTTCTTAATTGAAAGTACTCCTTCGTCTTATAAAGAAACAATGAGTTCTCCTGAAACTTCCTTTTGGAAGGAGGCTATAAAAAGTGAGATAGAATCAATTATCAGTAATAACACTTGGATTCTCACTGATTTACCTCCTGGTAGTAAACCCCTAGGATGTAAGTGGATCTTTAGAAAGAAACTTAGGACTGACGGATCGGTAGAGAAGTATAAGGCGCGACTTGTTGCTCAAGGTTTTCGACAAAAAGCTGATGTCGACTACTTTGACACTTATGCGCCTGTTGCTCGCATTGCTACTATCCGAATTCTTCTTGCATTAGCATCCATTCATAAACTTTTGATTCATCAAATGGATGTCAAGACCGCTTTTCTTCATGGTGATCTTGAAGAAGAAATCTATATGACTCAACCTGAAGGTTTTTCTGTGCCTGGTCAAGAGGATAAGGTGTGTAAATTAGTTCGCTCTCTATACGGACTAAAACAAGCACCTAAACAGTGGCATGAGAAATTTGACAGTGTTATAGCTTCATATGGATTTCTGACCAACGATTATGACAACTGTCTCTATTTCAAAAGATTTGATGATCGTTGTGTCCTTCTATGCCTCTATGTTGATGACATCCTGATTCTTGCTCCTGATCTTGATTTGATTAACCAAGTTAAATCCTTTTTATCGACTCATTTTGATATGAAGGATCTTGGTAAAGCTGATGTGATTTTAGGGATGAAGATTATTAGATCATCTGATTCTATTTGTCTAACCCAATCTCATTATACCCAAATGGTTCTTGATAAGTTTGATTATTCTGATTGCTCTCCTGTTTCTACCTCTTTTGATCCTAGTATTCATCTTGTGAAGAACACTAGAAATCCTGTGAATCAGGAAAGATTAATTTGCTCAGATTATTGGTTCTCTGATGTACCTAACCAATAGAACTAGACCCGACATTGCCTATGCCATATCAAGATTGAGTAGATATACTAGTAGTCCTAGTATGATTCATTGGATTACTCTGGAAAGAGTATTTCGTTATCTTAAAGGTACTCTTTCTTTTGCTCTTAATTTTGTTGGCTATCCTGCTGTAATTGAGGGATACAGCGATGCCAATTGGATTTCTGATTCTTTGGATATTAAATCTACTTCAGGCTATGTTTTTATTCTTGGTGGTAGTGCAGTTTCTTAGCAATCCACCAAACAGACTATAATAGCCAGAAGTACTATGGAGGTTAAGTTAGTTGCTCTTGATACTACTTGTCTTGAAGCCGAGTGGCTCAAGAACTTACTGTCATCGATTCCATTGATTTCTACTTCTATTCCACCTATTTCTATTCGGTGTGATTCTCGAGCTGCAATTGACTTTTGTAAAAAGAAATTGGTAAATTCTAAAGCTAGTAGACATATTAAATTGAGACAAAAGTCTGTTAGATGGCTAACTTCTCATGATATTGTTTCTTTAAGTTTTATCAGATCTGATCAGAATCTCACAGATTGCTTGACGAAAGGCCTGAATAGGACCAAAGTCCTGGAGTCATCGAGGGGGATGGGGCTTTGCCCGTAAAGGGCCTTCCTGCAGTGGGAACCCAACCTTTGTGATAGGAGATCCCTTGAAGAAGGTTCAATGTGGTAAAAACAAGCTGTCAGGTTGGCCAATGAGCACTGTCTACTGTTTTATAGAGGAGTTTATCTCCAATCCCATCCCTATGATGAGTAGTGCTCTGTGTAGTGGTTGAGGTTGAGTTTATAACTCTTAATGGGATCCAAGGGGGTAATTTCCGCGAGATGTGACTCTACACACATCCCTGGAGGAAACCACCAATATAAGAATATTCGTATAAGGCCGCGACTATGAGATGTGGGCTGTCCATAGAAATTCTTATGAAAAATCAAGATACTGTGCATGACCATTAATGCACAGACCCGTGACGGAGATTTCTGTACTGTGTGTGTGGTAGTTGAAATCAGGGTCAAAGGAACGTAGTTCAAGACCTGGTTCACTCCGATTCCTTCTGATGGAAACTATCTATACTAAGTGAGGTCAAGTCTTTTAAAGACACCTTACCTATTACATAGTATAAACACCCAATGATTTATTAATTAATTAATTTATTTTATTTTATGATTTTGAATTTTGTGGGGAATTGTTGATTAAAATTCAAAATCTAAATTTAATTTTAATTTTATTTTATTTTATTTTTTATTTTATTGTGTTTTTATTTTATTTTTAACGCGCAACGCTCGCGCGTAGCGTCCGTTACGCGCAGGCGTCACGCGGCTTTGCGGATGTCTGCGAAGCCGCGGACGTTACGCGCGGGCGTTACGCTTCCACTCCCTGCGTAATTAGAACGTGGGCGCAACGTTCTTATTAACATTGGCAGACACGTGGACTTGCATTATATATATATACACATATATATATATAAGGGTAGCGGGGGGTGGCTGAGGGAGCGAGAGTGTTTTTGCATAGAAAAAGAAAAAGGGATTGATTTGATAGTTGAAAAATTTTATTATTAATTTTATTTTGGGTGTTGAAGAACCTCCGTCAACCTCTTCCACGTTCATGTCCGTAGGAGGAGAAATTCCGGTCGTATCTTGGGGCGGTGTTTTCGATTAATTCCGCACGAAGGAGGGAAATACGCCTTAGGACAGTGCCTCGCGCGCTTTCGGATCTTTCGTTTTCAAACTCTTCGTCGTATATTTGAATTTAGCGATTATCTGTAAGTCTAATTTATTTTGTTATCATAAATATTTAGTTGGATTTTAATAACAATCAAAAATTTTGTTGTGGGTAATTCCCAACAGAATGTAGAGTACATAATGGTAACACATGTTTATAAGGAGGCCACTTGATTGAAGAGACTTCTTGGAGAATTAAAGATAAATCAGAATATGGTGAATATGAATTATGATAGTCAAAATACGCTACACTTAGCGAAGAATATGATGTTTCACTCTCGGACAAAACATATTTACATTCGCCATTACTATGTGAGACATAGTAAATGAGAGTGTTATCTTATCGTTGAAGGTTCATAACAATGCAAACCCAACGAATGCATGTGCTCGTTTGGCATATATTCTAGAAAAGTAATTTCTACCGTAATAATTTCTGCATAAATGATTTTCGTTTGAAAATTTGATTTTGATTAAAAACGGTAAAGCATTTGGCTCAGCTTAGATGGAATGCGATTTGTTTTAAGTAATTTTTTAAATCTGTCTGGCAAAAAAAAATTTTGTTTGTAAATAATAATTTTTTAAAAAAAATTTTATTTTTAAATAATTTAAAATTTGAATTTAAATTTTAAATTTTAAAATTGCACAAAAATTTGAAATTTGATAATTTAATTTAAATATAAATTTAAAATTTAAAAATTAAAAATTAAAAATTAAAAATTTAAATTTTGAATTTTAAATTTTTAAATCAAAATTTTAATTTTCAATTTCAAATTTAAAATCTAAATTTAAAATTTAAAATTAAAATTAAAACTTAAAATTTAAAAAATAAATTTCAAATTTTAAATTTTAAATTTTTATATTTTAAATATTTATATTTTAAAACTTAAAATTTAAAATTTAAAATTTAAAATTTAAAATTTAAAATTCAAAAATAATATTTAAAAATTTGAAAATTTTAATTTGAAAATTAAAACTTATAATTTTAAGTTTTAAAATTCTAAAATTTTAAATTTTCAATTTTATTGTAGATTTTAAATTTTCAACTTTAAATTTTATATTTTAAATTTAAAATTTAAAATTTAAAGTTAAATTTAACTTTAAATTTTAAATCTAAAATAAAAATTAAAATTAAAAATTCGAGTCCAAAATAAGAATCAGTTTTCACTACTTCTAATTTTGGGTCTCGAAAATCAGAAAACTATTCTAAAAATCAGAATCAGATTTTAAAAATTTAGTTATCAAACGCTCTGTTGAACCGAAAATCATCTTGTTGATCGAAATTACTTTTCAAAAGCTAGACCAAGCACCGTTGTATTGACGAAGCCGGTCAGCTAGTCAAGAGAAATTCAATTGAAGTAAGACTTTCCTCAGACTTTGGAGCTACATGAGGGTGGGAGGTTCGCAAAAATTGAAGGTATATATGGTGTTGCGAACCTCAAGATATGGTGTTCTATGGAGTTCGGTAGATGCCTTCAAGTGAGAAAATTATTGGATCGAGTTGAAGCCACATTCTGAACCGATATCATGATTAAACGCAGAAGAAAACATGTTACTAGTGGTATGTTCCGAAACCCAACTTGCAGGTTCCAGAACTCCATGCATGTTTCTGAACATCAATGCTACATCTACATTCATTTTTGGGTATAGATATTACATCCCACTCATCCAAGAGAAGGGTTTTCTCCATCTATCATTTTGAAGTGATGTGTAAAATTTATTTCACCCTAGAATGAATGGAATATAAAATGTATATTTATTTTTGGATGTACATCAGATATTTTTCGTTACCGAAACTGCGGTGAATTTCTTAAAATTCAAAGGTGTGGAAAATGGGCTGAAGCTTGATGTTTTCGATTATGAATTTGTGTTCCGAACATGAAACACTGATAAGTTTCATTTTTGAAACATCCTATTTATGTTTCGGAACATGAAGCCGTGGCGAGTATTAATTTAAGTTGGATCCAACTCCAATTTAATTTAATCTTATGTTTTAAGATTGTGATGGTCCAGAATCATCTTGTGGAGGATTTTTAAATAGAGATTGACCACTAGAAATAAATTGGAAGACTCAGATAGACGGCGGTGATCTATTTCTTCATGTATTAGGTTTTAGAAATTTTATATACCTTATATTTTTTATTTTTAGTTTATGGCTTCAATGTAAAACCAGTTGAGAGAATAAAAAAAAAATGGGAGAACCCTTCTAGAGAGATTTTTTATATTCAATCTACTTTGTTTACTGTGTATCGTGGATTAATAATAATAATAATAATAATAATTTAGAAAGTCTTATGTGTTTATTTATTTTTCATTCTTCTAATTCTTTTAGGTCATTTTTGTTGACACATGCATGTCAAAAATTAAGAAAATTATGATAAAATAAAAAATAGTTATCTAGTTCGTAATTTTTTAATTAATTGATTACGGTGTTTTTTTAGAATTTAGAGATATATACCTAATTTTGCAAGAAATTCCTAACTTTGGTAAATTTAAGTACTCAAAATAGTTCTCAAACATATAAAAATATTGAAGAATCTAAAATTAGGACTTATAATAGATAATAGACAAAAGTGGGGGAATATACTAATTAGCTTATTAGTTGGTAAGCAATGGAGCTATTAAATTTAACAAATCTTTAAATTATTTCTAAAAAATATCTAAAAACAAAATAATTAAAGATTGATGGGATATTAATCAAATTAAAATAATTGAGAGGTTTATTTCAAAATGGTCTATAGTGGAAGTTAGTGCCTGCACCCAGTGTACCTCTAAATCTCGGACTATTTTTGAAAATAATTTTTTAATAATTTGTATTTTTAAAAATAATCTTATAAAATTTGTATTTATAAAAATAATTCTATGGATGTCAAATCTCACACAGGATAGTAAATTTGTACAATAGATGTCAAAAATAAAATTTAATTTATTCAATTTATTTTATTTATAAATTTTAGATATATCTATTAAAATAAATTTATGTTTTTTTACACAGGGTGCGGTGCACCCATGTAATGTACACATGTACAAAAACAAAGGCTCCTCCTACTGAAAATTATTGCCTGCACCTAATGTATGTGTAATTTAATACATACCAATAAATTTGTAGCTAGAGATGTCAGAAATAAATTTTAATTTATTTTATTTATTTTATAGTATTGTAAAATATTTATATATTAAAATTCTAAAATTCAAATATACATTTATTAAAATAAAATTATTTTTTTTTAATGATTCCATTGTGCGTCGAATGTATCTAAAATACCTAATAAATACAGGGCCATAAATAAAGACCCCTGCAGGCCATAGTGTGTATTTACGTTAGAGGTAGATTTCAACTCTTTCAAAATTACGGAAGTCTTTGTATTTGTAAGTTGTTATTTATAATATAACATCTGATTCGGTGATTGATTTTATTATATATGATCTATAATATTAAAATTATTTAAAATTTAAAATTTATAATATTTTTTTTCGTTTGCTTGGTGAACGAATACCGTAAATAAATGACTGAAAATAAAAATTTTATTAAAAATAGTAATAATAGACTCAAATTTCAAATCGAAGATATTGATTTTATTCTTGATATTAAATAAAATTATTTATTAAAATTTTATCTAATTTGAATTATTATATACCGTTGAACTTACAAACGTATTATATCGGTCGGTAAGATAGTCATTTTTGAAACTCCTTTTACACTTGGTAAATAATGTCAAAAAATTATAAAATTTAGTTTCTAAATAGTTCTAATAGCGTAGATCATGCTTTAACGGAGCTGATTATTGAATCGGATATCTCATCATCAAAAATAACTTATAAGTACGGAGGTCTCCATACTTTCGAAAGCACAAATCTATCTCTTTAACTAATTTCACCCCTTAGCTCATATTATTCCACCAACCACTTATTAAATTCTAAGAAATTACTATTATTCTAACCGTACATTTTTTCATCTAAGGGTCAAAAATTTACAAGCACCAAGTGCTTGATGCTTTTACAAGTACCATAGACGGACTCTATATATAGAATTGAACTCCTATACTTTTAAAAGTACTAAATTATCGGTGTTTGTGAGTTTTTGGCCCTTGAATAAAAAAATATATAGTTAGAATGATAGTGGACCCCTTATGTTAAGTGGTGGTTGGTGGAATAATATGATCTAAAAGATAAAATTAATCACAGTGATAGATCAAATGGTAAAAAATTTACAAGCACTAAGTGTTTGGTACTTTTACAAACACCATAACCGAACTATATAATATATATATATATATATATATATATATATATATATATATATATATATATATATATATATATATATATATATATATAATGGAGCTTCTATACTTTTAAAAATATCAAGTCAGTGATGCTGGTAAGTTTTTAGCCCTTTGAAGAAAGAATGTTTGGTTAGGATAATAATGGGCCCTTTGAGTTTAGTGGGCGGTCGGTGGAATAGCATGATATAAGAATTGGAATTAGTCAAAGGGATAGATCTAACGGTGAAAAACTTATAAATACTAGGTGCTTGGTATTTTTGCAAGCTTTAAAAGTACCAAATCATTGGTGCTTGTAGGTTTTAGTCCTTAAATAAAAAAATGTGCGGTTAGGATGATAGTGAGTTTCTTGGATTTAGTGGGTGGTTGGTAAAATAATATGATCTACGAATTGAATTGAAATTAGTCAAAGGGTTAGATCTAATAGTGAAAAACTTACAAATAGTAAATAAATAGTATCAAGTCATTTGTGCTATTAAATTTTTAACTATTGGATTAAAAAATATGTGGTTGAGATGATAGTGAGCCCCTTCGGTTTAATAGGTGGTTGGGAAATAGTAAAATCGAACGAGTGAAAATGATCAAAGGGGTTGATCCAATGGTAGAAAACTTGATAACACCAATAATTTGGTACTATTAATAGTATAGTAGCCGGACTCTCTCTCTCTCTCTCTCTTTCTCTCTCTCTCTCTCTCTCTCTATATATATATATATATATATATATATATATATAAAATTGATTCTATGCTTGTAAAAGTACCAAGTTATTTGTGCTTGTGAGTTTTTACCCTTGGATGTAGGAATGTGCGGTTAGGATGATAGTCGGCCCCTTGGGTTTAGTGGGTGGTTGGTAGAATAGTATGATCTAAGGGGTAGAATTAATCAAATAGTTAGATCTAACGGTAGAAAACTTACAAGCACCAATTGCTTGATGCTTGTACAAGCACCAATTGCTTGGTGCTTGTACAAGCACAGTAGCCGGACTATATATATAATACTATCGATCAAGTTTTCAGCCGTTGGATGAAAAAATGTACGGTTAAAATTATAGTGGTCCCCTACGATTTTTACTATTCAACCAATCACGCACTAAATCCTATGGGACCGCTATTATCGTAACCGCACATTTCTTAATCTAATGACTAAAAAATTAATAGCACCAATAATTTAATACTATCTTATTTCAAAAAATAAACGAAACGAATAGCATATTATCTTTCTCTTAAAAAAAAATAATTTACTACTATCGTTCCAGCCTACACTACAAGAAAATTTACAAATTGTGGCGAAACTAATGGCCACAATAAATGACAAATTGGTCACAAAATACCTATTGTGGCCAAATTAGCTTCGCCACAACGTCGCCACAGTAGGAGCGTTACAAAAGGTTATTGTGGCCAAAATAATAATTCGCCACAAAAAGTATTAATAATTTGCGGCGATAGTATTCGTCACAAAACTTCTAACCTCCTCTACAAAAAGTTACCATATCGCTACAGATAGTGATTAAAATAATAATTAATATTCTGATATTTTGTGGCCAAAATTACTTTTGGCCACAAAAGACATCATATAATTTATGACCAAATATTAAATTGGCCACAATATGTGGTGTAAATATAGTGGCGAAATTAAGTAGTCGGCCACAAATAATATTGAAAGTATTGTGACAAATTTATTTGATGCCACACATAATGCCACACATTGGTGGCAAAATATTAAATTGGCCACAAAATATAGTGTAAATATAGTGGCGAAATTAAGTAGTCGGCCACAAATAATGTTGAAAGTATTGTGACAAATTTATTTGATGGCCACACATAATGCCACACATTTTATGGCCAAATATTAAATTGGCCACAAAATATAGTGTAAATATAGTGGCGAAATTAAGTAGTCGGCCACAAATAATGTTGAAAGTATTGTGACAAATTTATTTGATGGCCACACATAATGTCACATATTTATGGCCAAATATTAAATTGGCCACAAAATATAGTGTAAATATAGTGGCGAAATTAAATATAGTGGCCACAAAATTTATTTGACTGGAACAATATTTGGCCACACTATATTTACATCACATTTTGTGGCCAAATATTGTTCCAGTCACTGTAAAGTTTTCAAATTACATATATTGTGGCTATTTATTATTTAGCCACAGAAAATTTGTAGTACTAATTTAAATAGAAAAAAAAATAAATTTTACACATTATTACTGCACAATAATAGTTGAATACTACTCAATCAGGATTTAAACATAACATCAATCACAATAATCAAGATATGTTCAACAAAATACAGAAATCAAATATATGTTCAACTGACATAATCAAAATAAACTAACAGTTAATCGTTTACATTAGAACAAAGATAATAAAAATTCTACGCTAAAAGTAAAATGAAATTCTTGAGATGATCCAATTCGGAAATATTGAGCTTCCAAGGTTTAGTCCTGTAGAATAAAAAAGAATAATGATAAGAATTATGCATATATATTATCTATTTATTTTATCAAAAAAAGTAAAATATATTACTAATTTATACTCCAACTTACCTTTCTTGTCGATGATGGCTGAATAGGCACAGGCAATCCCATTTGTGAAAGTTGTTCCATCATATTACGCATTTGAGAATTCATCTCGTCACGCATCTGTGCTTGCATTTCAGCAATTCGTGCCTCAGCTTCTTTCTCCTTTTGGCTCATCCGCTCCTCAGCTTCTTTCTCCTTTTGGCTCATCCGCTCATCCATTTCAGCAATTCGTGCCTCAGCTTCTTTATCCCGTTGCTCATCCGCTCCTCCACCTCAATTTGAATTCGTGTTGCCATTTCTTTTTCCATCTCTGCTCGTACTTGCGCACGAATCCTTTGTCCTCTAGAACCACCACTTTCAATAGGAGTAGGACCTCGGCCCATACACGAATGTAGCTCGATCGATGACCAAGTGCTAATGTATATGCTTGTTCCGTGGACAGGGTGTTTTTTCCATAATTTTTTAATTGATCATCATGAAGTTCTTTCATCCGCTCATATGCATCTTCAGCATCTTTATCAACCCAACTGCCATCTCTCTTCCTCCTCACCTTCTCCCACAGTCTCATATATTCGGGCTTTCCTCTCGCTCTATCATTTGCTCCGATGTAAAGTTTTCTGTAGGGTTCCTCTGTTAACGAACATAGAAACTATTTTAGATAATAATTACACTTTAAAAATAAGAATGTAAAATTATCTCCAATGTAAAATTAATAGGCTATTAGATGAAAAAAGAAGAAATTACCATATAATGTATAGTCCTAGCAATCGACATTGTACCCACACGCGCAACCATAGTTTGTTTGCTTCTGTTTGCATGGTTTGCCTCACTAATACGCTATTAATTTGAGAAAATAGTTAGTAAATCATATATATATATATATATATATATATATATATATATATATATATATATATATATATATATATATATATATAAAATAAAAAATAAATATATTTAGAACTATAAAATTCTTTTTACCTTAAACTTTGGATCGTTCCAATAGTTAATAAGCCAGTTCCAATCCTCTTGATCAATTTCCTCCGGACAATGCGCTCGCCTTTGTTCATCAGTCTTATACTTTTTGTAATGAAATTTATACAAACGATGACGCCATGCATTGAAATGATGACGAAGTTGTTGCACAATAACACCAGAACATGAACCTCGTCGGGAGGGCAAATTTTTCCTTTAAAATAGTAGTATAAATATAAAAAGAACAAAAACAAATAAACAAATAATTAGTAATATAGTAACTATAAAAGATTTTATTTAAAACAAAGTAAAAAGAAGAGAAAATCCTAATAAATACTTACATGAACAAGTTGAACCATCTTATCAATGTATAAGTAGGGATTTTACTCCACTTATCAACATTCAATGGCGCATGTTGTTTGACTATTTGAGATGTCTCCGTGATGAATTGTTGGGCATTGTCACCAACTACTCGTCGTAGGTCTGATGGAATCTTTAACGGTGGTTTGGTCGTCTCAGTTGATTTCTTATTTTGGCCCACTTATACCCATAGTCTTTCCACGTGTTCTCTTTCTATTAGTACACGGAAGCTGACATAAAACAATAAAATTCGTTATTTTATAAAATAACAAATATGAATATTAGCTATATTTCAAAAAATAAATAATTTGTATGGAATGAAAAGAATGTAAATAAGTTTTAGAAAGAAACTATATGCTCTAAGTAATTAGTAATACCAGCACTACTCCCATTGATTGCATTGTGTGAATCTGTTGATAGACGATCTGCTCGAGGTTGTGGTATATTAGATTCCATTCGTGGGTGATGCTCCCCAGACTCTTCATTTGATGGTGTTGGATTGGCTGTTGAGATACAGTGCCTGTTGAGATACAGCCCGACTCCTACTATTTCGTGTCTTGCTCTGCTCGTCATTTATCTGTAAAAAAAATCATTAGAAAAATATCAATTGTAGATTAAGAGAACAAAAAAATATAATGAAGTTTATAGAGATAGAAATATTTTTTATAGAAAGAATTATAAAAGGAGAACATATATATAAAAAAAAGTATACAAGACAAACTTACCGCAGACAATATCATACCAATTAATCGTGCAATCCTATTCATCTTCGGCATCTTCCATTTGTTCATCCCCCTCTACGTCTTCACCAACTAAAGTTTCATCTTGTGCGATTTGTCCTATTTCTTCGAAACAATTGATGATCTTTATTGATAATAAGTGCTATCAACATCATTTCTCCTCAAAGAAGAAATGCCATCATCACTACTAGCAATATATTCTGGTAATGAATAGAAGTTATATTCCTTTCCATATCAACTTGTTCCAAAATAAGTCTTCATCATCAATTGACTCTTCATCAGTGATAGGAAAAATATAGAAGTTCGAGGTGTTGTCTTGATAACCAACGCCAATCAGAGAATTTTATTATCTGCTACGTAATAAACTTGTTCCACTTGACATGCTAAGGCATTAAGGCTCGTTGACGGCCAAGTGTCGAGTAAAATTAATAAGGGTGTGTTAAGTTAGAAAATCACACAGATATCGCGTTTTTTTTAAAGTTAAAGTGTAACATGCTGGAGGAATAAAATAAAATTATCACCATTATTTATAGGGATGTAATCAGATCGCACTCCCATTTCTTTAAGGTCAAGTCGTAGCGCGTTTAAAGTATCTTTTGTGTTTCCATCAATACCAAATAGTGTACCCACAACATTGTCATGAATATTCTTCTCAATGTGATCACAATCAAGCGTTATGATGCAGTAGAAGTGTACTCCAATAAGGCAATTGAAAAATATACTTTTCCTTTCACAATTGTAAATTAAGGTAGGCTCACTCCGCTTTCTTTTATCTCTGAACTTGCCAAATCTCACATTGTAACCTCGCTTAATGTTCAAGTATTTCATCACTATCCCAATTTTGTTTTGGAGCTCGTCGATTTTCTATCGTTCCATCAAATGCCTTTTTATCTTTCGCCATTTATGATCGGGTTTCAAAAAACGCCGATGTCCCATATAACACTCTTCCGTCCATATTAATCGAAGAAAGGAACGCATGTATTTTTTATGCAATTTGGAAAAGCCAGTGCTCCTTTAGTACTCCAACCAAGATAAATTGCGCTATGCTGGAAAATCATTTATAGTCCACAATAATGAAGCATGGAGCTGGAAATTAGGTTTAATAAAGCATCAATAAGTTTCAATTCCCACATTCCATAAATATTTAATT
>CM054949.1:15255560-15386460 GCA_029168755.2 Tillandsia fasciculata | reverse complement strand
GAGATCGTACTACTCTCCAATCGGATGACGATTGGAGTTGAGGGAGATATGCACTCCAGTGCATAGTGGGAGTTGAGGGAGATCGGTCAATGCACATGAGAGAGTCTAGGGATGACTCGGCACTCCTATGACACTTCCAGAAGGTCGCAATACTCGAAGTCGAGGGATGATCAACACTTCGATGCATAATGGGAGTTGAGGGAGATCGGCCCTTCCAATGCACTTGAGGGAGTCCGGGGATGATCAGCACTCTCATGACACCACCTAAAGGTTGCGCCATAACACATCATGACACCTTAAACTTAATGACCCCTAGGGTTATACCACATGACACCTTAAACTTAATGACCCCTAGGGTTATACATAGCTTGTTCTCTAATTTAAGTTTAACCTAGAGTTCACAATTTCTATGTCTCACCTTAGCTTTTACCTAAGGTAAATGCCACACATTTCAACCTATATTCTAGGTTCTCAGTTTTATTTTCCGTTCTCATACAAAAGGATTTAAAATCCTAGTTTTTTTGTAGCATGCAACTAAGTCATGTCTCTCTTGTTGCAAGTCAAATCGTGCGAGAGAAGGTTCCTTCTTCCTCCTAGAGCTTCCTCTTGAAGCTTCTCGTGGTCCCCAAGCTTTGGATGAGATCAGCCGAGCTTGGGAGCTCCTATGACAATGGTTGTTTTCTCTCCGGAGAGAGGAAGAGAGGAGAGAGAGAGAGAGAGTAAGAGAGGGAGTGGAGAGGTGGCTCCTGTTTGATTAGGCAAACAGTTAGTTGCCCCTTTTATAAGGTACCCCAACCACCCCCCCCCCCCCCCCCCCCCCCCCCCCCCCCCCCCCCCCCCATTTGATCAAATTGCGAGTTCAGTGCATTATAGTTGGAGTAACCGATTTGTTGTGTGACATTATAACCCACATCCACAACTTATATTGTAGATGTGTGGACTGCCATTTGTGGTAGAAAATCAATATATACTAGTACAAGTTGTTCATTCGGTGCAATTGATGAAATGGCTGCACTTTCGACGAGCCTCGGCATAGGCTGTTTATAATTCTCATGTTACTGTTCACAAAACTGTTTCACATCCTCTTTAGTTTTTTTTCCTTTGCCTACAGCTTTCTCCTAATAATAATAAAAAGGCTCTTTGTATCAGTTTCGTTGTGCAACTTTTCTTCTTTTTCTCACACAAACAGGAGTGGCATTCATGAAGGACCTTCCTGAAGGAACTTATGATGCAGTTATCGTGGATTCCTCTGATCCCATCGGTGAGCTTTGGAGATTTATAATCTAAACTTTTTTTTTGTTTGTTTCTTTTTTATTTAGCATATGGTTATTTATTTTTGGCTGAATCAGGTCCTGCTCAAGAACTGTTTGAGAAGCCTTTCTTTGAATCAGTGGCAAGAGCGCTCCGTCCAGGGGGTGTCGTGTGCACCCAAGCAGAGAGCATATGGCTACATATGCACATCATCGAAGATATTGTTTCTGTGTGCCGCCAAGTCTTCAAGGGCTCAGTAAATTATGCTTGGACAACCGTGCCTACTTACCCAAGGTACGCTTCACATTAATTTCAACCTCTTCTTATAAACACCTTTTTTAAAATCTGATCAAATATATGTTGGGCAAATCATGTACATTGTTCTGTTAATGCAGTGGGGTTATTGGTTTCATGCTTTGCTCCACTGAAGGGCTGTCAGTCGACTTTCAGCATCCAGTCTACAAGATAGAAGAGAACGAGGAATCCAACAAATCAAAAGGACCCCTCAAATTCTACAATTCGGAGGTATATTTTTTTCTCTTCCACGCTCTCTGGCCACCTCAAATCTTAGAATTCTCAAGAATTGGATTTATATTTTATCCATAATTTTAAACAAGTATTTAATGATATTTCAATTGATTTCGAAGGGTTTGGTAGGATTTCTCATAATGCGAATGATTTCCATCAAATTCCCATGATTTGAGGTCGGATTTAGTGAGAATCCATTTGATTTACAGTCTGTTAGGCCGCAGATCTAATTGGAGTTCAATTGAGTTCAAATGACAAAAATCCAGTTTTAGAAATGAAATCTTCTGTTTGGAATAAATTGGAGTTCAATTGAATTCCATTGTGTTTTGTTGTTCGGTGTAAGATGAGATTTCATTTTAATATGATTACTTCTCCAAACGTATCCTTAACTGTATGATAAGATAGATAAGATAAATACTTTTAGACTGGGTACTTTTGGATTATTGATACAATGTAACTAATTGTAAATGAATTCTCACCAAATCCGACCTCACATCATGGAAATTGGATGAGAGCCATTTCTATATGGCATGGAAATTGGATGAGAGAGACTTCCCTCCAAATCTTTCCAAGTGAATAAGAATCCCATTAATTAATTATTTCAAATAATGTAATCAGGAAAACTAGAATTCCAGTTTTTGAGAATTTAATTATAGTTGTTGAGAATTTTAGCAAGCCAAACAAGGTGTTAGTAATACTGTTTGAAGTACCTCTTCTAGAAATAGTTATATTATCCTTCATACAATATTAAGAAAAGACAGACTGGGAAAGGCGAACATATTATGAAAATGATTTCTCATCTTTTTACCAAACCAACATAGACGGAATGGAGGCATTAACTTGGACTGACTCCGATTTGTTCCACACAAAAGATTTTATTTCTAAATAAATTCAACTGAATGTTTGTCATATGAATTCCCTTGAATTGTTGTATTAAGATTTTGTTTCAAATGGAGTATAACTAATCTGTCAATCGTCTAACGCCAAATTTTTTTACTTTTCTGGTTTTTGTGATCCTTTTTCAGATCCATTCTGCGGCGTTTTGTCTGCCCTCTTTCGCTAAGAGGGTCATCGAATCGAAGACCGACTAGGCCCCTTCATGGTGCTACTGGCTTTGTCTATGCAGATCATCACGATCATTGAGAGTTGTACGGTGGATGATTTATTTATGATCTCCTTTCAAGTAGAGACTGTTTGAGATTTCTTTTTTTTTTTTTTTTTTTTTTTTTAATCTATCTCGATGCTTATGTGACGCCAATGTGCGTTCGGCTGACATATGTTCTATAGTAATTTCCATCTGAGAGGTCTGTGCTCTCTAATGGAAGAAAATTTTCATGTAGACCATTGGGCGTTTTTTTTTTTTTTTTTTTTTTTTTTTTTTTTTTTTTGTTTTTGTGGGTACTATTTTATTAAATAAATTCATAATTAAAAAATATTAGTTTTATAAGACAAAATTATTTTTTTAAGAGTTAACTATAAATATATTCTTGAAATAATATAAGATATGAATTTATTATATAATCTTATTTAGTAAAGGAAGATAATTATTATTATATTTTTAGATAATAACTTAAATATGTTTGATAAATAAAAAGGTAAATTGCACGTTTGGTACTCAAAACTATTAGGTGGGGATATTATCCTACTCAATTTTAATTTATTATAATTTTTTATTCAATTTTTTAAAATTGTTATAATTAAATTCTACAATTCAATTTCGTTGACTAAGTATTGATACATTACTGATGTAAAAATAATATGTCATTTTAATTTTAATTGTTTGTACATCACCGATTATAATATTATTAGATTACTATCACAACATCAATGTATAAATATTTAGTTAATAAAATTAGGTTATTGAATTTAATTGCAATAGTTTTAAAAGTTTAAACTAAAAATTATAACAAATTAAAATTTGAGGGCTATAGTGTCACTCGCCTAATAGTTTGAAAACCAAAAGTGCAATTTATTCTAAATAAAAAAAAAAAAAGAGTTCTACAACTACAATTACTACAAACAGAGAACACATAGAAACAGAGAAAGGATAGGAAGCAAAGAATAAAAGAAAAGGTAAGGATAGGAAGCAAAGAATAAAAGAAAAGGAGGCCAATAATATGATGTAAACTATTAATAAATAAGTAGAGAATTCATGAAGAAAAAGAAGTAAATATTACTGTGCATATATTTTCATCATTCAAGGCAAAAAAAAAAAAAAAAAAAAAAAAAAAAAAAAAAAAAAAAAAAGAAGAAAATCATCAGTATGTAAACACACAATACATCAATTAAAATAAGTCAATAAGTCAATAGTTAATATTGAAGAGTGAGAGTATAATAATAATACTGAAAACAAAAAACTCTACAACAAAAGTACATAGCAAGGAAGGGACAGAAATAACTGCAAAATTTAAATAGGAGCCATCTTCTCCAAATAATCAGAGTTATAAACAAAAACTGTCTTCACAAAAATAGAAAAAAAAAAGAGTCATAAGTTTTTTTTTTCCACAAAATTAGAATTAACATTTACAAAATAATTCAGACCATAAAGAGATAAGAAATTTTTTTTTTTTTTTTTTTTTTTTCTTTAATGTTGCGATCACTAGCATCACTAGAAAGATAAGAGCGGGATAGAAATGGAAAGCCACAAATCAACCACACTATACATAAAGATCTTTGTTTCACGATTTCACACAACTATTTCAGTAAACAAGGAATACTAATTTCTCCTAAACACAAACTTTTAAATAAAAAAAAAGAGCCCATCAATGACCAAACAAAAGATTTTGGGAGATGTTGTACCCAAACTGATACCTGTAGATAACATTAGAACCCATGTTACCTTAAAAAGATACATAGCACAAACAGGAATAACAACAATAAATTGTAACATGAAAAAAATCAATCACCATATAATTGTTAGGATTTGATTAGATTTGTAGTTATATTTTAGTTAGATTAAAATTAATATTTAAATCTATTAAAGATAAGTTTATTAAAATATAAAAATTAATTAGACTAAAAATTTATTTAAATTAAGATTTAGATAACTTTTGATGTAAGCTATAAATATAATATATATGCTATTATTTTTCGGTGGTGGTAGAATTTAACCACACTCATATAATAAGATAGAGACCAGAATTTAGTCACATCCGTATGATAAGATAGGGGTTAGAATTTAGCCACACCCATATGGTATAACTAAATTGTATGATAAGATAGGGGTTAGAATTTAGCCACACCCATATGGTATGACTAAATTGTCCATGATTTTAGCTATGTTTATAAAAGACGAGAAAAATATGAGAGAGATTCAGAAAGAGGACTCGGGGGTAAATTACTTTATTGTGAAAGAAAAGTCGGTGTAATTTTTTTCTTGGTTAATGAACCTTATTTCATCGGCATATTTTTTATTTTGATTTTTCTTTTCTTTGTGGTTGTGTTGTTTATAGTTTCTAAATTTCAAATTTTTAAAATTTTATTTTTGAATTTTAAATTTTTAATATTTTAATTTTAATTTTAATTTTTAATTTTTAATTTTAAACATTCAAAATTTCAAATCTTCAAATATTAATATTAAAATTTTCAATTTTTAAATTTTTAAATTTTTAAATTTTTTAATCTTTAGATTTTAAATTTGAAATTAAAATTTTAAATTTAGATTTAAAATTTTAATTTTGATTTTAAAATTTTTAAATTTCAAATTTATATTTTAAATTAAAATATCAAATTTTTTGTGCAAATTTTAAATTTAAATTTAAATTTTAATTCAAATTATGAATTATTTTAAAATAAAATTTAGTAAAAAAATTATTATTTTAAAATAGCAAAAAAAATTTTACAAACAAAAATTTAAATTTCATTTTTAACCAAATTTTAAATTTACAAATTTTAACTAAAATTAAGTTTTTAAACAAAAATCAATTTTGTATAAATCACTTTTTCAGAATTTAGATCAAACGGCCAATATCTTTCCAAAAGAAAAGTGCATAACTGAGGTTAATCAGCAATGCTAGGTGCACACCCCAGATGGGGTGTACATCCTACACCCACCCCATCCTGGGGTGGATATTCATCCACTCGTCATATTGATGTGATGAGTGAAATTCATTCCATTCCAGAATAGAGTGGGTTTAAGATGTACACCTCATTTGGAGTGTACATCTAGCATTTTCCTAATTAAAATTGGGCAGTAGGGGGCATTTTTTTGGTATTTTTGGTAGAAGAAACATTTTGTGAAGCTTGGTGTTCCGCTCTCTCAACCGTTGGATTCTCCAGCTTCTCCTGCCTGGCATCGTAACGCAGTTTCTGCGGCCGGCACCAGAAGAAGTCCAAAATTGTTTGCCTTGCTAGCACAATATTATAATCCAAATCATGTTTTGGATCAGCAGCTTGCATAAGTGGTCCAAATGTCAGTAAACTATGACGCCAAAATATACAAAGATTACACAAAAGTGGACCACCTAAAATGGATAATAAATTTTATTTTTAAAAATAATTTTATAAAAATTAAATTTATAAAAATTACTCTATACATGCTACGTGCGTGCCACGTATGTGCCACGCTGGTAGGCATAGGAAGTTAAGTTGAACACGGTGAATTATTCATCATGTTCAAACACGCGGGTAGACTTAAATTGGAAAGTTAAATTGAATACGGTGAATGATTCATTGTGTTCAAACACGGTGAATATTCACCGTAAATTTATTCCTCGTATTTTAGATTGTTAGGATTTTGAATT
Organism: Tillandsia fasciculata; assembly: GCA_029168755.2. NCBI lineage: Eukaryota > Viridiplantae > Streptophyta > Magnoliopsida > Poales > Bromeliaceae > Tillandsia > Tillandsia fasciculata. The sequence continues at coordinate 15,379,939 of CM054949.1, read as the reverse complement.
TTATTGATAGGTTTTAAAATTTTTTAAATCGTTAGAATTGAATAATATTTGATTGTTAAAATTTTATTGGTAGATTGTTGAAATTTTTTAGATTATTATAAAATTTAAAATTCTAACAACCTAAAATACGAAAAATAATTTTTATATTAAATAAAAATGTTGAATACGGTGAATGGTATGTGGCACGCTGGTAGGCTTGGGAAGTAAGTTGAACACGGTGAATGATTTATCATGTTCAAACACTCGGATAGGCTTGAAAAGTTAAGTTGAATACGGTGAATAATTCATTGTGTTCAAACGCGGTGAATATTCACCGTAAAATTTTTCCTCGTATTTTAGATTATTAGGATTTTGAATTTTATTGATAGGTTTTAAAATTTTTTAAATCGTTAGAATTGAATAATATTTGATTGTTAAAATTTTATCGATAGGTTGTTGGAATTTTTTAGATTATTATAAAATTTAAAATCCTAACAATCTAAAATACGAAAAAAAAAATTTTATATTAAATAAAAATGTTGAATACGGTGAATTGTTCAACCTATTTGAATACAGTGAATACGGTAAATGGTTCACCCTATTTGAACATGATGAATCATTCACCGTAATTAATTTAACACTTCATTCCGCTAGCGTGATGCTTACACAGCCTACACGTGACACTCATAAAATTATTTTTATAATTTAAAATTTTATAAAATTATTTTACAAAATAAAAATTTTAAGAGGATTATTTTTTTAAAAAAAATTCTAATAGAAAGTAACTTTATTACTCATCCTGCATATGTGTTGTCATGCTTTAGCCCATAAAATAAAATAAAAATAATAAGAGAAATAAATAAAAAAATAGGAGGGATGTTATACTCGTGCACTATGAGGTCACTTTCCGGTATATGTGGTCCAACACATTTTTTATTATCAACCATCCATATTGCAAGTGACAAAAAATTTGATAGTTGATACAACCAGAAAAAAAAAAAAAAAAAAAAAAAGAAAAGAAGTGTGGAACGTGAAAGTACACCACACTCCTCTAACCAATTAAACTTGTGCCCATAAGATTCACTCATCTGTTTATAATTTGTTTTTCAAAAAAAATATTATGATTTCCTCTTATATTTAATTGAAAAATCAAATTATTATGATTTACTCTTATATTTAATTGGTTTTAAACATAGAAGATATGATGCAATTGAGATATATAGATGACCACCTTGAAAAAAACTAAATATCTTACGCTCTTTTATCCAAATAATTTATATATGGTCGTGATTTTATCAAAATCTTTTTAATACTAAGACTCTAAAATATTTTTAAGTCTTATAATAAGTAGGTATAAATTTTAGTAGTGAAGTAGCCCGCACTTCGTAGCGCACTTCGTAGCGAGTAAAAAATATAAAAATAATTAATAATAATAAAATATTAAATTTTTTTTGTGTATCGTATTTGTCATATTTATCAAAATTCTCTTATTATTGGCGATGTGAATAAATCCGATGACGTCTTCATCGGCGAAGATAATAGTAAAGATGACAATAATCTCTTTGACCGCGGCTGAGAAAAAAAGAGAGAAAAGAAAAGGTATTATGATGAATTAATTTAAGATAAAAATTACAAACTTAAACTTTTCGTCAAACAAAAGCTCGTGCGGCGCCCACTTACTGCTCGAAGAGGGCAAGCCTTACTCTCCGTTTGTTAGTTCGGAGAGGGCAAATTAATTCTTCACTTTAGCCTTAGCCAACCTCACTATATATAGCCTCATGTACATAACTCACCCACTAAACCTAGACTTAAAATACCCACTAATATCTAAATTAAATCAAAAAGTGAAGAATTATATTGGTGAAAAAGTGAATAATTATATTGGTGAGGGTGAAGAAAATCTTGCCACGTGGCTAAAATTATTGAGAATTCATATATATTAATAAATAATAGATAATACATAATACATAATAGATATTTTTTTTTTTTTTTTTTTTGGTGTACAAGTGCAATAATTATTTTTCTGGATAAAAATATATTGAAATCTACTAAACTACAGGGCATTCTGAAATGCTCCCTCAGTAATTTTTCTGGGTAAATTTTAATTTGCCTTATGATATAGTATATTTTTGTTTTGCCACCCTAGTTCAAAAGATTATAATTATCTATCATGTGATTTTATTTTTATTTCAACAAAAAATCTATCATCATACACTATAATAGAGTAAATTTTTTTTTAAATCGTAGGATGATATCCTGTTTAATAATTTGTGCTTGTAGTGAAATAAAAATAAAATCAAAGAATTGCTAAGTGTAATTTTTTAATCAAAGGATGGCAAAAGTGAAAATCACAGGATGATATTCTGTTTAACAATTGGTGCTTCTAGTGAAATAAAAATAAAATCAAAGAATTGTTAAGCGTAATGTTTTAATCGAAGGGTGGTAGAGTGAAAATATGCTAAATCAAATGATAATTAAGTGTAACTTTTTAAACCACCTACAGAATGGTGAATTGAAAATGAGTTATACAACAGCAGAGCAAATTGGAGTTTATTCTTTTTTTTTTGGGGGGTTGAGACCCTCTAAATTAACTTCTAAATTATTTTTATTTAGATTTTTTAGATTTGATTAAGTTAAAAATTTTGTCAAATACAATGGCTCTATTAGTCCTTAATTAACTGTTCATTAATCTAATTTTACTTGCAAAACAAAAATTAAATTATTAATTTGTTGAAATTATCAAAAAATTTGATAGAATCTTCAAAAATTTGAGTAAATTATTTATATTTTTTTAAAAAAATAGAAGTCGAGAAGGTGTCGATCTAAAAAAATAATTAAGTGTGCGTTTTCAAAATGATATGTAGTGTAGAGTCTCTAAAAAAATAATTAATAATTAATAAATATTAACATATTATCTTATTTTTTTTAGTTGTTCACTAATTAATATTATTCTTCATCAGTATTTCTAATTAATTTATTTATTAATTTATTAAAATATAATTTTACTAATATTTAAATATTTATTATTTAGATAAATTATTTTTATAATTTTTAATCATAATTACTCCTATTCTTACTGTTCCAACTCAATTATTCAAACATAAATTTTTTTATTCCTCAAATATCTAAATTCTCATCTAAATACAAAATTAATCAAATTTCTATCTATTTCAAAAATTATATCTATTTTAAAATAAATAAAAATAATTTATTCTCCAACTAAAAAGTACCTAGCTATGATCATATCCTCATCCTCATGTAACAAATAGCCTATTAAAGAAACTGACAAATATACAACAAGTAAATGATGATAATGTTGACAATAATATTAATTAAATTCAAGAAAGCTTCCAAGTTGCTAGCCTATGATTGGGACTGATATGCAGTATAATTAATATATATATGTATATTTGATGATGACAACAATGATATTTATATTCAGGAATATAAAATATATTCCTGAATATAAATATCATTGTTGTCATCATCAAATAAATAAATAAATAAATAAATATATATATATATCTTTGATGATGACAATAATGATATTTATATTCAGAAATGTACTTATACGGGCAATATTAGTAGTAAAAGTAAGAACTCATTATTTCTTTTATTAGACCTATGACTCATTTCATTGTCAACATGCTAACTGCAAACCAATACCCATCAAAAGATGAAGGTACGTAGCTCAAAAGGAACAGATACTAAACTTTGAGGCTTGTCACCTAACTATAACAATATAAAATGGGCCGCATATGTATATGCATGAAAAACGGACACTAAAGTTTGAATCTCTTCACCTAATGAATTATAACATTAATATAAAAATAGGGGCTCTTAAAAGTTGTAACAATTAATTATTTTACTATGACATATGTAGTTTGTAAATACATAATCATTGTTCATATGCATGTGTTATAAGTAAAGAATAAACTAAAATGTTTAGTTTACATGTTACGAGATTTAAGAGGTCTTGAAGGTTAAGAACATTTGACCTTGAAAAATAAAACCTTTTACCATGTAGAATAGAAGTTTATTTTATGTGCAAGTTGAGTATTATATGAACCTTGAAATATAGGATATATAACAGTGACAATAAAGTTAGGATGTTCCTAGCGCAAGTGACAAAGAGCTTGGTGATTGGTATCCGAGGTGTCGAATTCGAAGCCTAATTACTTCACATTTCTAGCTAAGTTTATTTTTATAAACGAAGCGGATAGTATGCTATCTTTCTCTCTAAAAAAAAAACCTAAGGTGTGGAACATAGTAAGGTATAGACATCTAGGAAAAACTTGAACTAGAGAATAAGTGGATTTGTGAGTAAACTTAGTGGATAATCCTAGAGGACATGGAAATTTAGGGTGTAAACTAAGATACAAGTGGCGACCTTTTGAAAGTGTTATGATAGGAGATGCTGATTACCCTCGATGTCGTATTTGGGAGATGTCGATTATCCTTGACTCGCTATGTTGTACTTGGGGATGCCAATTTCTTTCGACCCCAAGTGCCTACCGATTGGAGAGATATCAATTGCCCTCGACTCTCCATGAGGTTTTTTACAAAGAAAAGAAACCGACTCAAAAGTTAGTTAGAGATAAGAAATGATTTGGGACAATCATGAAGGCCAATAACAATAGTATATCATTGTGGCATTTTGTATTTCACTTGAGGCATAGTAGTTATATTTCATATTGTATCTCTATTAACTAATAGTAGTTCTTTTATTATTATTACTCTACTAATGCCTCTTTTAGATTGAGTGGGTGTACACTGCTATTTTTAGTAGTTGCACTCACTAGGAACTAATTTCAAGTTTTCACCCCATGGTGGCTATTGTTTTTCAGAGCCAGTCTCCACTGGTAAGACATGTGATCATAGCAAGGACGTTGCAAGTTAGCTAGATCATCAACGGATCAGTCTAGAGAAAGTACCCACTTTTTTTGTATAAGCAAAGAATACGTAACATTTTGAGTCTAACGATGTATACTCAAAGATGTTGCAATGTAATAGTTTTCAATTAAAAGTTTAGTTATTATGATGCTATATTATACCCATATTTCTAATGTGTTATACATGTTGGTGTATATTTTCGTTTTGTGTCGGTAGGAAAAATCTTGCCGACGAGCTTGAGCGGCCCATTGGGCGGTCGGAGCGTGACAAAGAATTAGTTGGCTAGGAAATTTGTTATGAAAGATTTAAAAGTTGTGAATCACATACTCGGGATATGGATACTATGAGAGAGGAATAATATGAAGGTATAACTTTCACAGAAAAGTTATGTAGAGAAAGTTCTATGGCACTTCAATATGCATAACGCGAAGCTAGCGTGTATCTTGTTTCCTATTCGTTTAAAATTGTCGGTTAGCATGCAATCACCCAGTATGGAAGCAAAAAAAGCAGACATGGCCCAATATCATATTCATCGACAGTAGAGAGTCTTATGCTTGTCATAGTATGCACAAGCAGCGAAAGTTGTGAGTCGTTATGTGGTGAGTTTTGATTGTGATCTTTGGGCTACAATAAAGTGAATCCTTCACTATTAGAAGGGTAGAATTGATTTTTCACTCTTTTATGGTTCCATGGGTTTGCATAGTCTTGGATATATAGATGCACACGATAGAAATAGTGTTGGCCTAATGGCTCTAATCCTAATTATAAAAGTTTTGATGATTACAAATAATAATGATCTTAAGATACTAATTCTTTTTACTTAAGTTTTATATTTAAATTTTCAAATTTCAAAGAACTCAAGACAATAGAACAACAGATTAAGCTTTAATTGTAAAAGAAGCCGATTGGGCTTCTATAGGTCAAATAAACCATTATTTAACACTCTTGGGCTTTTATCTTCAAAATCATTCAAATTTAAAGAGTTAAATTAATTTGAACTTATTTATAAAATTATTCTCTCTCGAAATGTACATTTGGACTAAAAAGATTTTCATCTGAAATTTGTGCTTAAAAAAGTGGCCAAAACTTATTTACGAAATCCAAAAAGGCACCAAAAACTTCAAAATCCTATTTACAGCTCTGCTACAGGCTTTGGACACAGTTCCTGGTGTCCGAATGTAGCATCTTGTTTTTCGCTCCAGATTCGGGCGCTCAAAATTGAGATTAGGACGCCCGAAAGTTTCAGACGCTTACTCTGTCGTACACTGCGTTCAAGAATGGTTCCGGGCACCCGAAATTGGTTTAGAGCGCCCTCATTGTAGGTAACAGGTTCTGAACAGGAAATGATTGTGAGTGCTTCTATTTAAGTGATTTTGGACGCCCAAAAGTTAAATTTTGCGTGTGTCGACTTCTGTTTTAGACTGTGCGATAATGAACATTTTAAGTTTAGGGTGCCCAAAAGATTATGTTGCATTCAGGATTACCTAATGAGACAAAATAATTTAAGTTTAGGAAGCTCGAATCCTGTTTAGGGCGCCCGAAACCGGTAGCTTCCAACAATGGGCAGATTTCGAATTTTGTCTATAAATAGAGAGCTTTGTGGATTCTTTCAGAGATTACTAAGTTTGAAATACTTATAATACAATACTCTTAGCTCCCTAAACTCTCTCTAAACTTTAGTACTCCTTGTAGTGAGAAAATTATATAAAAAAGAGAAATTTTTTTGTAATTTGTGTGATCTTCTTGGAGACGAAGAAGTTGGTATAAAGTCTTGGTGCTTGCCTACAAAAGTATCATTTAGTAGAGATCTAACATTCTCTTATATTGAGAAGTTGGCGGGGATGTAGGCAAAGCGCCAAATCTCGAAATAAATTGATCGTATACTTCTTGACTTTGCTTTTCTCCTGTTCTTACTTGTTTTATTCGATTTGAAGATTTTTTATTTACTTGATTATCTGTAATTTTATTTTAGAAACTTAATTCACCCCCCTCTTAGATTGCCATTTCAATCCTTAGATAGGAGAAAGTCTACTGCGAGTCTTGTATTCTCTGTAAGCGGTGGTGCTATTTGTTGGTAATCAAAGTTTTGGCTTATGGTGACGTTGTCAACGACGAATGTAGAGTACATAATGGTAACACATGTTTATAAGGAGGCCACTTGATTGAAGAGACTTTTTGGAGAATTAAAGATAAATCAGAATATGGTGAGTATGAATTATGATAGTCAAAATACCCTACACTTAGCGAAGAATATGATGTTTCACTCTCGGACAAAACATATTTACATTCGCCATTACTATGTGAGACATAGTAAATGAGTGTTATCTTGTCGTTGAAGGTTCATAACAATGCAAACCCTACGAATGCATGTGCTCGTTTGGCATATATTCTAGAAAAGTAATTTCCATCGAAATAATTTCTGCATAAATGATTTTCGTTTGAAAATTTGATTTTGATTAAAAATGGTAAAGCATTTGGCTCAGCTTAGATAGAATGCGATTTGTTTTAAGTGATTTTTTAAATCTGTCTGGCAAAAAAAAAAATTTGTTTGTAAATAATAATTTTTTTAAAAAAATTTTATTTTTAAATAATTTAAAATTTGAATTTAAATTTTAAATTTTAAAATTGCACAAAAATTTGAAATTTGATAATTTAATTTAAATATAAATTTAAAATTTAAAAATTAAAAATTAAAAATTAAAAATTTAAATTTTGAATTTTAAATTTTTAAATCAAAATTTTAATTTTCAATTTCAAATTTAAAATCTAAATTTAAAATTTAAAATTAAAATTAAAACTTAAAATTTAAAATATAAATTTCAAATTTTAAATTTTAAATTTTTATATTTTAAATATTTATATTTTAAAACTTAAAATTTAAAATTTAAAATTTAAAATTTAAAATTTAAAATTCAAAAATAATATTTAAAAATTTGAAAATTTTAATTTGAAAATTAAAACTTATAATTTTAAGTTTTAAAATTCTAAAATTTTAAATTTTCAATTTTATTGTAGATTTTAAATTTTCAACTTTAAATTTTATATTTTAAATTTAAAATTTAAAATTTAAAGTTAAATTTAACTTTAAATTTTAAATCTAAAATAAAAATTAAAATTAAAAATTCGAGTCCAAAATAAGAATCAGTTTTCACTACTTCTAATTTTGGGTCTCGAAAATCAGAAAACTATTCTAAAAATCAGAATCAGATTTTAAAAATTTAGTTATCAAACGCTCTGTTGAACCGAAAATCATCTTGTTGATCGAAAATTACTTTTCAAAAGCTAGACCAAGCACCGTTGTATTGACGAAGCCGGTCAGCTAGTCAAGAGAAATTCAATTGAAGTAAGACTTTCCTCAGACTTTGGAGCTACATGAGGGTGGGAGGTTCGCAAAAACTGAAGGTATATATGGTGTTGCGAACCTCAAGATATGGTGTTCTATGGAGTTCGGTAGATGCCTTCAAGTGAGAAAAATATTGGATCGAGTTGAAGCCACATTCTGAACCGATATCATGATTAAACGCAGAAGAAAACATGTTACTAGTGGTATGTTCCGAAACCCAACTTGCAGGTTCCAGAACTCCATGCATGTTTCTGAACATCAATGCTACATCTACATTCATTTTTGGGTATAGATATTACATCCCACTCATCCAAGAGAAGGGTTTTCTCCATCTATCATTTTGAAGTGATGTGTAAAATTTATTTCACCCTAGAATGAATGGAATATAAGATGTATATTTATTTTTGGATGTACATCAGATATTTTTCGTTACCGAAACTGCGGTGAATTTCTTAAAATTCAAAGGTGTGGAAAATGGGCTGAAGCTTGATGTTTTCGATTATGAATTTGTGTTCCGAATCATGAAACACTGATAAGTTTCATTTTTTGAAACATCCTATTTATGTTTCGGAACATGAAGCCGTGGCGAGTATTAATTTAAGTTGGATCCAACTCCAATTTAACTTAATCTTATGTTTTAAGATTGTGATGGTCCAGAATCATCTTGTGGAGGATTTTTAAATAGAGATTGACCACTAGAAATAAATTGGAAGACTCAGATAGACGGCGGTGATCTATTTCTTCATGTATTAGGTTTTAGAAATTTTATATACCTTATATTTTTTATTTTTAGTTTATGGCTTCAATGTAAAACCAGTTGAGAGAATAAAAAAAAAATGGGAGAACCCTTCCAGAGAGATTTTTTATATTCAATCTACTTCGTTTACTGTGTATCGTGGATTAATAATAATAATAATAATAATAATTTAGAAAGTCTTATGTGTTTATTTATTTTTCATTCTTCTAATTCTTTTAGGTCATTTTTGTTGACACATGCATGTCAAAAATTAAGAAAATTATGATAAAATAAAAAATAGTTATCTAGTTCATAATTTTTTAATTAATTGATTACGATGTTTTTCTAGAATTTAGAAATATATACCTAATTTTGCAAGAAATTCCTAACTTTGATAAATTTAAGTACTCAAAATAGTTCTCAAACATATAAAAATATTGAAGAATCCAAAATTAGGACTTATAATAGATAATAGACAAAAGTGGGGGAATATACTAATTAGCTTAATAGTTGGTAAGCAATGGAGCTATTAAATTTAACAAATCTTTAAATTATTTCTAAAAAATACCTAAAAACAAAATAATTAAAGATTGATGGGATATTAATCAAATTAAAATAATTGAGAGGTTTATTTCAAAATGGTCTATAGTGGAAGTTAGTGCCTGCACCCAGTGTACCTCTAAATCTCGGACTATTTTTGAAAATAATTTTTTAATAATTTGTATTTTTAAAAATAATTTTATAAAATTTGTATTTATAAAAATAATTCTATGGATGTCAAATCTCACACAGGATAGTAAATTTGTACAATAGATGTCAAAAATAAAATTTAATTTATTCAATTTATTTTATTTATAAATTTTAGATATATCTATTAAAATAAATTTATGTTTTTTTACACAGGGTGCGGTGCACCCATGGAATGTACACATGTACAAAAACAAAGGCTCCTCCTACTGAAAATTATTGCCTGCACCTAATGTATGTGTAATTTAATACATACCAATAAATTTGTAGCTAGAGATGTCAGAAATAAATTTTAATTTATTTAATTTATTTTATAGTATTGTAAAATATTTATATATTAAAATTCTAAAATTCAAATATACATTTATTAAAATAAAATTATTTTTTTTTAATGATTCCATGGTGCGTCGAATGTATCTAAAATACCTAATAAATACAGGGCCATAAATAAAGACCCCTGCAGGCCATAGTGTGTATTTACGTTAGAGGTAGACTTCAACTCTTTCAAAATTACGGAAGTCTTTGTATTTGTAAGTTGTTATTTATAATATAACATCTGATTTGGCGATTAATTTTATTATATATGATCTATTATATTAAAATTATTTAAAATTTAAATTTTATAATTTTTTTATTTCGTTTGCTTGGTGAACGAATACCGTAAATAAATGGCTGAAAATAAAAATTTTATTAAAAATAGTAATAATAGACTCAAATTTCAAATCGAAGGTATTGATTTTATTCTTGATATTAAATAAAATTATTTATTAAAATTTTATCTAATTTGAATTATTCTACACCGTTAAACTTACAAACGTACTATATCGGTCGGTAAAATAGTCATTTTTGAAACTCCTTTTATCACTTGGTAATAATGTCAAAAAATTATAAAATTTAGTTTCTAAATAGTTCTAATTGCGTAGATCATGCTTTAACGGAGCTGATTATAGAATCGGATATCTCATCATCAAAAATAACTTATAAGTACGGAGGCCTCCATACTTTCGAAAGAACAAATTTATCTCTTTAACTAATTTCACCCCTTAGCTCATATTATTTCACCAACCACTTATTAAATTCTAAGAAATTACTATTATTCTAATCGCACATTTTTTTATCTAAGGGTCAAAAATTTACAAGCACCAAGTGCTTGATGCTTTTACAAGTACTATAGACGGACTCTATATATAGAATTGAACTCCTATACTTTTAAAAGTACTAAATTATTGGTGTTTGTGAGTTTTTGGCCTTTGAATAAAAAAATATATGGTTAGAATGATAGTGGACCGCTTATGTTAAGTGGTGGTTGGTAGAATAATATGATCTAAAAGATAAAATTAATCAAAGTGATAGATCAAATGGTAAAAAATTTACAAGCACTAAGTGTTTGGTACTTTTACAAACACCATAACCGAACTATATATATATATATATATATATATATATATATATATATATATATATATATATATATATATATATATATATATAATGGAGCTTCTATGCTTTTAAAAATATCAAGTCAGTGATGCTGGTAAGTTTTTAGCCCTTTGAAGAAAGAATGTTTGGTTAGGATAATAATGGGCCCTTTGAGTTTAGTGGGCGGTCGGTGGAATAGCATGATATAAAATCATTGGTGCTTGTAGATTTTTAGTCCTTAGATAAAAAAATGTGCGATTAGGATGATAGTGAGTTTCTTGAATTTAGTGGGTGGTTGGTAAAATAATATGATCTACGAATTGAATTGAAATTAGTCAAAGGGTTAGATCTAATAGTGAAAAACTTACAAACAGTAAATACTTTATACTTTTACAAATATAGTAGCTGGACTATATATATATATATATATATATATATATATATATATATGTATATAATATATATATATATATAGCTATGCTGTAATACTATAAATAGTACCAAGTCATTGGTGCTATTAAATTTTTAACCATTGGATTAAAAAATATATGGTTGAGATGATAGTGAGCCCCTTCGGTTTAATAGGTGGTTGGGAAATAGTAAAATCTAACGGGTGAAAATGATCAAAGGGGTTGATCCAATGGTAGAAAACTTGATAGCACCAATAACTTGGTACTATTAATAGTATAGTAGCCGGACTCTCTCTCTCTCTCTCTCTCTCTCTCTCTCTCTCTCTATATATATATATATATATATATATATATATATATATATATATATAATTGATCCTATGTTTGTAAAAGTACCAAGTTATTTGTGCTTGTGAGTTTTTACCCTTGGACGTAGGAATGTGCGGTTAGGATGATAGTCGGCCCCTTGGGTTTAGTGGGTGGTTGGTAGAAAAGTATGATCTAAGGGGTAGAATTAATCAAAGAGTTAGATCTAACGGTAGAAAACTTACAAGCACCAATTGCTTGGTGCTTGTACAAGCACAGTAGCCGGACTATATATATATATAGTCCGGCTGGAATACTATCGATCAAGTTTTCAGCCGTTGGATGAAAAAATGTACGGTTAAAATTATAGTGGTCCCCTACGATTTTTACTATTCAACCAATCACGCACTAAATCCTATGGGACCGCTATTATCGTAACCGCACATTTCTTAATCTAATGACTAAAAAATTAATAGCACCAATAATTTAATACTATCTTATTTCAAAAAATAAACGAAACGAATAGCATATTATCTTTCTCTTAAAAAAAAATAATTTACTACTATCGTTCCAGTACTTCTCTCTCTCTCTCTCTCTCTCTCTCTCTCTCTATATATATATATATATATATATTGCCGACAACAGCCTGCAGCAGTCGCCGTCATGGCAACTACAGCAGCGCCAAATGGCAATTGCTAAATATTCCTAGCAATGACTAGCTTTTCTTTCCGACGATGACTAATTACAAATTTTGCCTCACTCTCTCAGGATAGGAAACTTCTGAAAACGGATCTATACGGTGACGGTTCAACTTAGATTCCATCCCATGCTAACTACAGCACTACTTGTAGTGACACATTTGTGGGCTCCAACTACAGGTCAAGCTAACATCTATTTGTATCCAAATTTTCGGCATTGAAACTGGTAGGGTCATATACATTAAGACTATCTTAACTTTCACCTACTCAATTGTCATCTAAATGTTAAAATATTCATATTTGCTAACTAAATCTTTCCAAATATTGAAATTAATCATATAAATTTTTATCCTATCAACTTAAAGTGATTAATATTGGCCAAATAATTAAAAAACAATAAAAATTGCATATCAATAATATTGAGGGTTTTTTGAACAAAAAAATCCTTTCTTACAAATGGAAAAAAAAAAAGAAGATTTTATTGTTGAAAATTAATTATGATAACTGTGGTCAATTTTACAGGCAGAAGTGATTTTTAGCATCATGAAGACTCATTTATACCACTGGAGTGCATCCTTAATTAATTTTTAACCATTTAGCAAATGTTAATCACTTTAAATTAATAAAATATAATTTACGTAATTAATTATATAATTTATAAAAAAATTGAGTTATAAATGTAAAATTTTTAAAAATCAGATGGCTATCTATAGGCAAGCAAAAGTTTTGACATTTCTAAAACATTTGATCCTTACCAGCTAAAAATTTTGAATAAAATTTGACCCTTACTTTTGCACGAGCTCCAGAATAAATTTTACCAGTTAAAAATATAATTTAAGGATCAAATGTTCTATAAATATCAAAATGTTTTAGAAATATCAAAGAGTTACATTCATTAGTGGAGTGTAAAAATTATCATCACTATATGGAGAAAAAAACTATCATCTCGGTCGTCCGAGTAGTGTGTGCAGGTACCACATGTTTTTAAAAAGTATGGTGCTAATGATTATCTTTAATCAATGCTAAATGGAATATTTGATTCATTCAATAATTCCAAAATTGGTATAAGCTGAGATTTTGAAAGATACTCAAAGTGCCACTCCTTAAAACTTGTTGTCTAAATTAAATTATCTAATTTATTAGGAATTTTAAATATTTATCGATCTTGGTGCTTCATTTTCTTTACTCAATTGATGATTTGATAAATTCATTACTCATTAGATCGTGATTGATGTTTCGAACTTGCTCAACTTTAAAGGTTATAACTTTTATAAATTTTCGTTTTACAATTTACGATATTTTGATAGATTTCTCATAATCTATTTTTTTTTTATGTGAAATGATACTTTTTGTTTAAAGTTGATATGCAAATATGTTTACATATTTTTTCTGAATTTTTTAAAATTTTTCAAAAAAAAATTTAGAGAAAAAATTGCAGGCAGTCCGGACTAGAGTCAGTCAATCCGGATCCCGAACGATGAGATTCTGCGCGTGAAGCCGATCCGGACCGCGCGCTAGGGATTTTATAGAAACGAAAGGTTTTTGATTTCTTTTTCATTCTACCTTTTGATTCTTGCCTTCACACTTTCTGTCTCTAGAATCAAGAAGTATTTGGATCATTTCCTAACTGATTTTCACATCATCCAAGTAAGTTTTTGGATCAAAATCTCGATTTTTCTCTATTTTTGTTTGTGTTCTTCAAAACGAAATAGAATCCATGCCCCGAATTCAATTTTTGATGTTTTTCTCCGAAATTTCTTGCACGAATTGAACTCTGAGTGCCTAGAAAACCTATCTATGATTGTTCTTTACATTTTAAACGGATTTTTGAATTTCGATTTCTGAAATTCAGATTTATGGCATATTTTAAGAATTTTTGGAAATTATGAAATTGATCTATTTTTAAAATTTTTTTCGCAAATCTCTCTTGATTCCTAACTTCTACATGACATGAGAATTGTTTGGATATAATTTTTTAAAATTTTGAAATTAAATAATTTTTTCATGAATGGTGTAGTTCTTGCTCATAGGATAATTTTGAAAACTCTTCAAAATGCATGGTGTTTGTATGGTTAATTGTCTTCATTACAACGCTTAATTGTTAGCGCCAGTGTGACAAACGAGCTTAAGAGAGCACATAAGAGTCAAGAGAAAACGGAATTCGTTCCGTTGGACGAATCGGAGACTGATTTTGAAGATTGGGAAAAGACGGTTGAAGGGGCCAAGCAAACTGCGAAGGGGAAATCCTCTGCTACCTATGATGCACCTAAGGGTAAGACACCTTGTCACGCCCCAGGCCCCAGCGGAACCCTACCCGGCACGTGCACAGACCCGCCGTGTGCACAAGGTACCCCCCGGTACACACAAGGCGTCTACAACAACAAGCAGAAGGAAGGCAATAAACACATCCTACTAGTAATCAGAGCACAACACAACTAAACTATACATAAAGAGGAAAGTAGATAACAACTATCATACAAGAAGTTAAAATCCAAAATACACATGTAGTTCCCTCAAATACAACTTATCAAAATACATGGGTGGTTTCTAAGCCAAAATACACCAACACCTCTCTAACAAAAACAAAAGAAAAGGTGTCTTGTAACCACCTCGAGTGGTGCGACGGGGATTAGCTAGCTATGCGATAACCCCTTGCCACGGTCCCGAGCCCCTCCCGCTGCGGATGGCTCTGAAAACAACATCCCAAATGGGGTGAGAACTATTAAACAATAGTTCCCAGTGGGTAAGCCGCCGAGAGAAGCGAAATACACCACTAGGTCAACTGAGGCATAAGATAGTAAACTGCTGAAATGAAATGCAGAAAATAAACAACTGAAGTAAAGTAAAGTACTCTACTACTATCATGCCTCTATGCTCATGTACAAGGTGATGATGATATGAATCTATCATGCTATCATAATGTCCAACTACAATGAGTAGTATTACTTATGTGGTGTCCAATGTCAAGTTTGCTATCATGTATGTCCAACTACCATTAATGTATCATCTATGTGATATTCAATGTTAAGTTTGGTTAACTTAATCCTTTTCTCTTGAAGACTTTCTTTGAGTCTAAGCTTGAGCCACGCCTCATGGTCCCGTGGTGGCACCCCCCAAGGAGCTATGCCAAGCCAACGGCGTCCCAATCGGCACCCAATCCCGCACGGCGATCATAATGTCGCAAATGGCCAACTCCGGAGTGCCGGCTTGGAGGGAGCGACCCTACCAAGCATGTGCGAATGAGCACAAACGGCAAGCAAGCAAGTCTCGATCATCGTGTCTAAAACACGGAATAGCAAGTCATCGTGTCTAAAACACGGAAAAGCATCATCGACCTTTAGGTCGGGGTATAGTATCTCAAGTGTCAATGTTTCATGTACAATATTAACATTATTTTGCATAATGAAAGAGTAAAACATTTACAAGTTATCCTCATGTCTCAAACATGGAATCTAACTATTTCATCTTGATTGTACAAGTTTAGAAGTTTTCTACTTGTATCTCACTACACTAGATGGCACTAATGTCATAATGTCCATTTTCTTCATGATCATATGCATAACATATCTCAATAATTCTATAACATGTATAGTTATTCTCTATTCATATCCAAAAGCTTAAGTTCACGAAAATTCCTATTCAATCCCCCCTCAAAGTGCCCATGCACCTACAATGTTTACCTCTACTAAATAGAGTATGAATTTTTCTACACATGAAGGGGTTCAAATGCATGATCATAAATCATGATAAATCAAACGATGCATGTTTAATATAACAATGATGCCCTAAAAGTCTATAGAAGACATAGGGGGAGTTCACCCATTTCGGTGAGGTCAGACCCACCGGATAGTTGCCAAATCCTTGTGAAGGATCCCAACCAAGAAGCCCACACTTCCTCTTATGCCCTAAGAGAAGTTTCCAAAGGGTTAAAACATCACAAAACCCTAATCACAAAATCCCTTAAAATCATAGGGAAAAAATAGGTGGAAAATACCTTAGGTTGAGAAATCTTGCTAAATCTTGAAATCCAAACAAGAAAAGCTTCAAAACCAACCTACAAGAGTGTTCTACACCCATCAATTCCACCCCAAAAGCTATAAATCAAAAAGCCCCAAAATAAACCCTAGTTTTCCAAAACCTAGGTTTTTTCTTCAAAAATCCCAAAAGAAAGGAAAAAGAAGTGTTCCAAACCTCTTTTAGCTCAAATCCCACCTTGGAAAAGCAAAGGATAGGCACAAGAGCTCCAAACTTCCTTCTTCTTCAAGTTCAAGCCTTCCTCCAAGCTCTTGTAGCAAGCTTCAAAGGTGGAGAAGAGGAGGTTGAAGAAGAATCCAAGTAGAGGGATAGGTTGGAGAAGAAAATCCAAGATTTTCTCTCCCTCTCTCTCTCTCTAACACTTTCTCTTACTCTCTCCAAATGAGAGGAAAAGAGGAGTGAAGGGGGGGTTAAAAACCCTAATGTAACAAAATCCCAAAAGACCCCTGCAAGAAATGTTATTACATTTCTTACTGGGCTGTCCAGACCCGCACGATCCGGATCGCCCCTATCCGATCCGGATCCCGAACGTGGAATCTCCAGTTTCGCGCGGACGATCCGGATCGCCCCTATTCGATCCGGATCCCGAACGTGGAATTTCCAGTTTCGCGCGGACGATCCGGATCGCCCCTATCCGATCCGGATCCCGAACGTGGAATTTCCAGTTTCGCGCAGACGATCCGGATCACCCCTATCCGATCCGAATCCCGAAGC
Source organism: Tillandsia fasciculata (assembly GCA_029168755.2). NCBI lineage: Eukaryota > Viridiplantae > Streptophyta > Magnoliopsida > Poales > Bromeliaceae > Tillandsia > Tillandsia fasciculata. The sequence continues at coordinate 15,362,659 of CM054949.1, read as the reverse complement.
CAAAAACCCAAAAGTCAAATTTTTGAAAATTTCCGATTTGCGCCCAAACTCTCCGGAAACCTTCTAGAACCTTCCGGAAGCTTACTAATACATTCTAAGGGTATCATTCAACCCTCCACACACTCGAACTTTGCAATTTGATAAAGTTCAGTGTACTACATTCACCCCTCCTAAAAAGGAGTTTCGTCCGCGAAACTAGAAGTGAAGTACCTCAAGTATCCAGCTGAAAAAGATGAGGGAAACGCTCCTGCAGCGCGCTCTCCAGTTCCCATGTAGCCTCGCGATCCTCGTGATTGCTCCAAAGTACCTTCACATAAGGTATCTCGCGATTCCGAAGTTTCTTCACCTCACGAGCCAAAATCTTCACCGGTTGCTCCTCAAAGCTCAAGTCCTCGTGTAATTCCAACGGGGCGAAGTCCACCACATGAGATGGATCAAAAACATACTTCCGGAGCGTCGATACATGGAACACATTGTGCACTCCCGATAGGTTAGGCGGTAGAGCAAGCCGATAAGCCACCGGGCCGATACGCTCCAAAATCTCAAAAGGTCCAATAAATCGGGGACTTAGCTTCCCTCGGATGCCAAATCTCTTGACTCCTCTAGTCGGCGATACTTTTAGGAAGACATGGTCTCCAACTTGAAATTCCAAATCGCGCCGACGCTTATCCGCGTAACTCTTTTGTCGACTTTGAGCTGAAATCAAACGTTCCCGAGCTAGTCGAACCTTGTCTTCGGCCTCTTGAAGTACATCGGGGCCTAAAATCAATCGTTCTCCCACCTCACTCCAATGAAGAGGTGATCGGCACTTTCTCCCATAAAGAGCCTCGAATGGCGCCATCTTGATACTTGCTTGATAACTATTGTTATAGGCAAACTCGGCCATCGGTAGATATTGATGCCAACCACTTTGATAATCCAAAACACATGCTCTGAGCATGTCTTCCAGGATGTCGCTATCAGGTGTACTGAATCCAACTGCGTAAGATGATGTTCGCTCTGAGTAGGTTCGCTCAGACTGCCCATCACTCTGGGGTGGAAGGCTGTACTGAAATCCAACTGCGTGCCTAGGGCCTCGTGAAGGCTCCTCCAAAAATGAGATGCAAATCTTGGATCTCGATCGGAAACTATAGAAACAGGCACTCCATCCAATCGCACAATCTCATCAAGGTACTTTTGTGCAAGCTTCTCTCTAGACCAAGTAGTATGGATAGGGATAAAATGAGCAGATTTGGTTAACCTATCCACGATCACCCAAATAGCATCATGCCCCGCCTGAGAGCGAGGCAATCCAACAACAAAATCCATGGTGATCCTCTCCCACTTCCACACGGGAATGGGTAAACTCTGCAACTTGCCTGCGGGAAGTCGGTGCTCGGCTTTCACTTGTTGACATGTCAAGCATTGAGCTACAAATTTTCCAACATCTTTCTTCATGCCGGGCCACCAATAAAGTAACCTTAAGTCCTTGTACATTTTGGTGCCACCTGGGTGAAGAGAATAAGGTGCTCGGTGCGCTTCCTTCAGGATCTCTTCTTTGATCTCCAAATCCGCCGGTACACAAAGTCGACTTCGAAAACGAAGTATGCCATGATCATCCACATGAAACTCACTGGCTCGGCCATCCACAAGTGTAGCCCGAATCTTTTCCAAACTAGGATCTTGGACTTGTTTCATCTTGATCCTTTCCATAAGAGTCGGTGGTAACACCAATGCCATCAATCTCATGGGTGTCTCGGGTGCCACAACTTCCAACTCCAACCGTCTCATATTTTGAAGTAATGGTTGTTGGTAAGTGATCATCATCGCTAAGTTTTCCATCGATTTGCGACTTAGAGCATCTGCCACTACATTTGCTTTCCCAGGATGGTAGAGAATAGTCAAATCATAATCCTTAAGCAGCTCCAACCATCTGCGCTGCCTAAGATTCAATTCCTTCTGAGTAAAGAGGTGCTTTAGGCTCTTATGATCAGTGTATACCTCACAATGTTCACCATATAAATAGTGTCGCCACAGCTTCAATGCAAATACCACGGCGGCTAACTCCAAATCATGAGTGGGATAGTTTTTCTCGTAGTCCTTTAATTGACGAGAGGCATAAGCAATAACCTTCTCGTTTTGCATCAAAACACACCCTAACCCACTCAAGGAAGCATCACTGTAGATCACGTATCCCGCTTCTGCAGTAGGCAAAGCCAAGATCGGGGCGGTCGTCAACCGTTCCTTCAATTCCTTGAAGCTTCCCTCGCACGCATCATTCCAAATAAACTTGGTGCCTTTATGCGTTAGTCGCGTTAGGGGAGTAGATAACCTTGCAAATCCCTCAACAAAACGCCGATAGTAGCCGGCCAGACCGATAAAACTCCGGATCTCGGTGATGTTCGTCGGTCTAGGCCAATCCTTGATTGCCTCAATTTTCTTGGGGTCCACAGATATTCCTTTATCTGATATTACATGACCCAAGAACGCTACCTCTCGTAGCCAAAACTCACATTTCTTCAGCTTGGCGTAGAGCTCTTTCTCTCGAAGTAAATGCAACACTTGCCGCAAGTGATCCTCATGTTCTTCATCACTTCGAGAGTACACCAAAATGTCGTTGATGAACACCACGACGAATCTATCCAAAAAGGGCTTGAAGACACGGTTCATCAAATCCATAAAAGCTGCCGGGGCATTAGTGAGCCCAAACGGCATAACAGTAAACTCATAGTGTCCATACCGTGTCCTAAAAGCCGTTCTAGGAACATCCTCGGGCTTGATCTTGAGTTGGTGATATCCAGACTGAAGGTCAATCTTCGAATACACTCTTGATCCTTGGAGTTGATCAAACAAATCATCAATCCTCGGCAATGGATACTTATTCTTAATTGTGACCTTGTTAAGCTCGCGATAGTCCACGCAAAGGCGAAGCGATCCATCCTTTTTCTTGACGAACAAAACTGGTGCTCCCCAAGGTGAAACGCTCGGTCGGATGAAGCCTTTTTCCAACAAGTCTTGAAGCTGTGCCTTGAGCTCTTTTAACTCTGCCGGTGCCATCCTATATGGCGCTTTCGAGATTGGGGTAGTTCCAGGGATCAGATCCACCACAAACTCGATCTCTCTATCCGGAGGCATCCCCGGTAGCTCTGCCGGGAACACATCAGTAAACTCTCGCACAACTGGGATATCCTCTACTCTCGGAGTCTCACTGCTACTATCCACAACAGTAGCCAAGTAGGCGACACATCCACTCCTAATCAACTGTTTTGCTCTGGTGGAAGAGATAGTCATCGCAAACAGTGAACTTTTGCAGCCTCTGAACACAATTTCCTCTTGTCCCGGTTCTCGAAACCTCACGAGTCGATTCTCACAATCAATGGTAGCATGATATCTTGTGAGCCAATCCATGCCCAAAACCACATCAAATTCTCCAAGTCGATGGAGGGCCAACAAATCTGTCGGCAAAATCCAATCCCCAATCCTAATAGGACAGCTAGGGGAATACTCCCGAATCTCCAAGGTATGATCGGGGACTAAGACTCGTCCCGTATGCAAAGTAGGAACTAATTCGATGCCATGCAGCTCGGCAAACAGCCGGTCAATGAATGAATGAGATGCACCAGTGTCAAATAAAGCTCGAACTCGAATGCTATGAATCAAGATAATACCTGCAACGACGTCCTCTGCCGCTGAAGCCTCCTCAATTTGAGCCGCATACATGCGCCCACTCGGAGCCTGCCGTGGCCCCTCGTACTGTCGCGACGCCGGTGGTCTCCCTGACTGAGAGTAGGTGGGTGGGGTCACCTGTCCTGAATAACTGGTGCCGATGCTGATGAAGGTGTCGGTGTCGAGCCTCGCGGGCATTCTGATCGAAAGTGGCCCTCCTGACCACAAAGGTAGCACTTGCCTCCACGCTGCGGGCATTGCGGCGGCACATGGGGTCCACCACAAATCACGCAACGTGGGGGCCGCCGACGGTCAGGTCCTCCCCGGTGTGAAGATGAGCCGCGTCCTCCAGACTGGCTCCTCGGGTGCTTCGGCGGTTTCTTCGAATAGGGCTTATGACTTGCGCCCTCGGTCGCCGACCTCTTGCCTCGCGTTCTATCAAGAGCTTCTCTCTCTTCCTTAGCAATCTCCGCGCCTTTCTCCACTATCAAGGCACGGTCTACAACCTCCCGGTAGGTTTGGAGGTTTAGGGTCTGAACCAATCTGAAAATGGACGGTCTAAGGCCGTTCTCGAACATACGAGCCTTGTCCTCGTCGTCCCTCACAACGTGCGGAATACAATTAAGTAGTCGAGTAAATTCCCTCTCGTACTCCGCCACGGTTTTGTCTCCTTGCCTCAAGTTGCGGAGATCTCTTTCCATTTGCCTTTTTGCGCTTGCCGGAAAATACTTCATTGCAAGCATCTTCTTAAACCGCGGCCATGTGATTGCTGCCAAATCGGTCGTGGGGTCATCCCGAATGTCCGTCCACCACTGGTAAGCATCGCCCTCAAGATGGTGGGTTGCCAACCACACCCGGTCTCCCTCCGCTACGAAGGTATCGTGGAAAAGTTTCTCCATGTGTAGAATCCACTTCTCAAAAACCCAATAGTCGGGTTTCTCTCCATCATATGTCCGAGGCTTGGATTCCCGGAATTCCCTCAAACGAGCCATGAGTCGGTCCCGCTCTTCTCCTGCTACCATCATCGGTAAAACCGTCCTCGCCGGTGGAGTCTGAACTGGCGGTGACATCACAACCTCTTCCCGGCGCCCAGCGCTCGGAGTGTGATGTGAAGACTCAGGCACCTCAGGTCGAAGTGCATCGGTCACTCCACCCATGTGCTCCTGTGGTTGCACTGGTGGGTGCGAAGGGTCTTGAGCTCCCCTTGCCGCCAACTGCTGGGTCAAAAGAGCCTCCAATCTCTGCATCCTTGCATCCTGCCGACGCGAAGCCTCAGCCTGCTCTCGCGCCGCAGCCGACTGCCGCTCCACAACATCAGCTAGCATAGCCAGCTGCTCTCTCAAATCTCGGACCTCACTGGATCCGGAAGTAGCGGATGTCTCCGCATCGGCCTCCTCGGCCGTCATGGAGCGAGTCGTAGGCATCACAAACTGTAACAGGCATAAAATGCGTAGGTTAGGATAACCAACGCGAAACGCATCCCCACTCAAAACAAATCCCAATCATGCGAAAGCAAATGAAGCATGCCACAATTATTTCCCGATGTCAGGTTGTCGGCCGCCAACCAGACCTTCCAAGGAAATAGAAGGTGCAATCACTTCGATCAACTCCAACTCTTATGAAGTTATAGTATTGACCCAATCATGTTACTTTCGCCAAATAATCATATAAGACCCCGTCTCTCACGTTCTTAATCCTTATGGTCCAACCAGCCTAAGGTTTGCTAGGTCCACTAAGACTTAACCCTAGGCTCTGATACCAAAATAATCTGTCACGCCCCAGGCCCCAGCGGAACCCTACCCGGCACGTGCACAGACCCGCCGTGTGCACAAGGTACCCCCCGGTACACACAAGGAGTCTACAACAACAAGCAGAAGGAAGGCAATAAACACATCCTACTAGTAATCAGAGCACAACACAACTAAACTATACATAAAGAGGAAAGTAGATAACAACTATCATACAAGAAGTTAAAATCCAAAATACACATGTAGTTCCCTCAAATACAACTTATCAAAATACATGGGTGGTTTCTAAGCCAAAATACACCAACACCTCTCTAACAAAAACAAAAGAAAAGGTGTCCTGTAACCACCTCGAGTGGTGCGACGGGGATTAGCTAGCTATGCGATAACCCCTTGCCACGGTCCCGAGCCCCTCCCGCTGCGGATGGCTCTGAAAACAACATCCCAAATGGGGTGAGAACTATTAAACAATAGTTCCCAGTGGGTAAGCCGCCGAGAGAAGCGAAATACACCACTAGGTCAACTGAGGCATAAGATAGTAAACTGCTGAAATGAAATGCAGAAATAAACAACTGAAGTAAAGTAAAGTACTCTACTACTATCATGCCTCTATGCTCATGTACAAGGTGATGATGATATGAATCTATCATGCTATCATAATGTCCAACTACAATGAGTAGTATTACTTATGTGGTGTCCAATGTCAAGTTTGCTATCATGTATGTCCAACTACCATTAATGTATCATCTATGTGATATTCAATGTTAAGTTTGGTTAACTTAATCCTTTTCTCTTGAAGACTTTCTTTGAGTCTAAGCTTGAGCCACGCCTCATGGTCCCGTGGTGGCACCCCCCAAGGAGCTATGCCAAGCCAACGGCGTCCCAATCGGCACCCAATCCCGCACGGCGATCATAATGTCGCAAATGGCCAACTCCGGAGTGCCGGCTTGGAGGGAGCGACCCTACCAAGCATGTGCGAATGAGCACAAACGGCAAGCAAGCAAGTCTCGATCATCGTGTCTAAAACACGGAATAGCAAGTCATCGTGTCTAAAACACGGAAAAGCATCATCGACCTTTAGGTCGGGGTATAGTATCTCAAGTGTCAATGTTTCATGTACAATATTAACATTATTTTGCATAATGAAAGAGTAAAACATTTACAAGTTATCCTCATGTCTCAAACATGGAATCTAACTATTTCATCTTGATTGTACAAGTTTAGAAGTTTTCTACTTGTATCTCACTACACTAGATGGCACTAATGTCATAATGTCCATTTTCTTCATGATCATATGCATAACATATCTCAATAATTCTATAACATGTATAGTTATTCTCTATTCATATCCAAAAGCTTAAGTTCACGAAAATTCCTATTCAATCCCCCCTCAAAGTGCCCATGCACCTACAATGTTTACCTCTACTAAATAGAGTATGAATTTTTCTACACATGAAGGGGTTCAAATGCATGATCATAAATCATGATAAATCAAACGATGCATGTTTAATATAACAATGATGCCCTAAAAGTCTATAGAAGACATAGGGGGAGTTCACCCATTTCGGTGAGGTCAGACCCACCGGATAGTTGTCAAATCCTTGTGAAGGATCCCAACCAAGAAGCCCACACTTCCTCTTATGCCCTAAGAAAAGTTTCCAAAGGGTTAAAACATCACAAAACCCTAATCACAAAATTCCTTAAAATCATAAGGAAAAATAGGTGGAAAATACCTTAGGTTGAGAAATCTTGCTAAATCTTGAAATCCAAACAAGAAAAGCTTCAAAACCAACCTACAAGAGTGTTCTACACCCATCAATTCCACCCCAAAAGCTATAAATCAAAAAGCCCCAAAATAAACCCTAGTTTTCCAAAACCTAGGTTTTTTCTTCAAAAATCCCAAAAGAAAGGAAAAAGAAGTGTTCCAAACCTCTTTTAGCTCAAATCCCACCTTGGAAAAGCAAAGGATAGGCACAAGAGCTCCAAACTTCCTTCTTCTTCAAGTTCAAGCCTTCCTCCAAGCTCTTGTAGCAAGCTTCAAAGGTGGAGAAGAGGAGGTTGAAGAAGAATCCAAGTAGAGGGATAGGTTGGAGAAGAAAATCCAAGATTTTCTCTCCCTCTCTCTCTCTAACACTTTCTCTTACTCTCTCCAAATGAGAGGAAAAGAGGAGTGAAGGGGGGGTTAAAAACCCTAATGTAACAAAATCCCAAAAGACCCCTGCAAGAAATGTTATTACATTTCTTACTGGGCTGTCCAGACCCGTACGATCCGGATCGCCCCTATCCGATCCGGATCCCGAACGTGGAATCTCCAGTTTCGCGCGGACGATCCGGATCGCCCCTATCCGATCCGGATCCCGAACGTGGAATTTCCAGTTTCGCGCGGACGATCCGGATCGCCCCTATCCGATCCGGATCCCGAACGTGGAATTTCCAGTTTCGCGCGGACGATCCGGATCACCCCTATCCGATCCGGATCCCGAAGCCAAAAACCCCAAAAGTCAAAATTTTTGAAAATTTCCGATTTACGCCCAAACTCTCCGGAAACCTTCTAGAACCTTCCGGAAGCTTACTAATACATTCTAAGGGTATCATTCAACCCTCCACACACTCGAACTTCGCAATTTGATAAAGTTCAGTGTACTACACACCTCCCTCTGCTACTGAAAAAGGGAAAGCCCCTATGGAGCTTGTTTCTACAAAGAGGAAAAAGCATTGCCATGAAGAAAACACAAGCAGAAGGAATTCGAATTAAGTAGCCACTTGCGAGTGTGCCACCTCCACCTGTTGAGGATTTTGTTCACATCAACATGGCAAGGATGAAGGATTTTGAGAATAGGGAATGTATAGTCAACATGCTGCTGACCACGTGGCCAACATCCACGGAGATCCGGGTCACCACACCTACAACCATGACATCCGCCTCCGCTAGAGAAGGATTGGAATTATGTAGGTCCCCCCACTTAGGTTGCATCTGTAATTTATGGAACCCTAGAATCTAAATAGGTGAAACAATACCTAGAGGAGAGGTGAATAGGTGTAAACGATAAAACACACAATCTTAGCGTAAAGAAAAAATGCGAAAATTAAATCAACACGCCAAGATTTTACGTGGGAAAACTCCTTTCGGAGTAAAAAATCTACGGGACTGATCACACAAAAATTCACTAAGATTAAAATACGTACAAGGTGATTATGCTACCCCACGACTCAACCTTTACCGTACACTCGTAGTAGATCTCCTTCGCTGGTCCACGACACTTCTCGAATCCACGATCTGCATCTGACTTCGAGTCCACGAAGTCTCCACCGACTCCTCGGCCTTCACGTGAATCCATGCGTCAACGTTCCTTTCGGAACTCGTTGGGAAATAGTTGGTGGTGATTTGAGTGCTTAGAAAATCATATATGTGGAAGAAAACACCTTCTAAACATTCATCAATTTGATTCTTAAAAGAAAGAACGAGTTAAAAACTTATGAATCAAATTGATGAAAATTCTTGATCGAAAAGAACGATCAAGAGATTAAAAGAAAATTTTAGGAATAGAAAGTGTTTATCTCTTCTTCTCTGTGTTCAATAACACCTTATGTGTTTATTTATAGATTAGAAATAATTAGAATCACAATAGGAATAAAAAACTGCATATATGAAAGTTTTTACCGCACCAAATAAAATTAGGTATAAGCTGATATGCCTTAAAATTTATATTTATATTTATAAAATTTATATTTATAAAATTGGCCCTATCTCTACCATATAAGCGTTACACAAGCATTACTTAGGTATAAACTGATATGCCTCCTCCATCGCCTCCTACGCGATCTCGGGCCCTCGCCGCCCTGCCTCGCCCTGATAGTGACATGAGGGATCTATTGTGCCATAATTTTCATTCGGATGACGCTTCGATTCAACGAAGGAAGATAACAACCCATGGAAGAGGAAGAGGTGGTGGTTTTCGTTTGGAGGACCTTTTGATTCAACGAAGGAATGTAACAGCTCAAGGAAGAGGAAGATGCGGTGGTGAAGGTGTGAAGACCCGGATCTTCGTGGCCATTACAGTGTGATCGACAGCTTGTGGAGGCCTATTTCTGTGGATAGTATTGGTTGCGCACAAATCGGACCCAAGAAACGAACTTAGTGCGAGAAATGGATCAAGATTGCCTAATGGAGAGTTTCATCGAAAAATAGAAGTGAATTCTTGCAAAACGGACATCGTATTTGAATTCAGCACGGAAAAACAATAGAAATCGGCTATTTGCATGTATTTTTCTGAGTCCGGATGCGCGAAAACGGGCAACCCGAAGTTTTCAGTATTTTCGGGTGCATGGTGGACCGGTGGACCGGGTGGTATGCCACGTGGCGGCTTCCAGTTGGTTCTGTACGCCACGTGGCAGAAGCGGAGGCGCGGTGCAGCGAGCCCGCGGGCAGGCCGGGCAGGCAGGCAGGCGCGCGCGGGCGGCCTCGGGCGCTCGCGGATAAGGAGGCGCCACGTGTCGTGTCCCCACTGGCGGGCTGGATTGCCCTGTCGGGGCGCGACGCGTGGCGGTCGATCCGGCCATTGGCGCGGGCGTGGGGACGAGCCGGATGGCTGCTGCATGGTAGCCCGCGTTGCAGCCGCGGGCCGGCCTAATACTGTAGCTCCAGGGGGTTTATTCCCAGCCTTTTATTCTTCATTGGTTTTTGAGGGGACTTCTTTCACCATTTTTGGACCTTTTGGAGAGGTTTTCACAGTGGGGTTTTTTTTTAGCAGAGCTTCATCAACAACTCTACTACAACAATGGATTTTTGGAAATTTTTGAAGGCCATTTGGATCATCCTCTTCACCAAGATTTGAGGACATCACCATTGCTGCTTCACAGCCTTCTCCGTCGCGTTTCAGTGCAAAAATTTCCCAGGACTCATTTCTTGAAATTTTGAGCTCATTTTTGGTTCTACATTTTCACAAGAGGTAAGGCTACAATTTTTGTATTCAACTATTCCCTCAAATCTTATGATTTTATAGAGTTTTAAGGCCATCTTTGGGACCCTTCATTTCAGTCGGGAATCTTGAACAGTCCTCAGTGTTTTGGCCTTTCTGGGCAGTAGGATGGGAATTTTTGGATGGTTTTTGTGGTAAAATTTCCAGGACTCGAAGATCTACAATACTGGTATGTATCATTTTCCTAGATCTGAGTTTTTATTGGGGTTTATGCATGATCTTTGGAACACCTTGCTGCATTCGTGTACAGATGGAACTTGGTGGATAGGTCAAAGTGTTTATAGGTTTTCTCCTTCATCCGAGCATGAAATTTGGAGTAATTTAGCTCAATTTGTATCTACTCTCGACAAGGAATCCAATGGTACCTCTCTTGCTGGATTTGGAGCACGTTTGATTAGGTAACTTTAACGATCTTTCCAGTGCTGTTATAAGGTTTACTGCAGTCCCTGTTTTAGTTTCTTTATTTGAGCAATGCACCTTGGAATACAGATATCTTTGTGACTATTAGGTCTTTTTTGGAAATTCAAATTGGGACTTCTTCTTAACTTCAAGGTGAGCAAATTCTCTTTTGTGATTTGTGGATGATTCCCTTTGGAAAAGCCTCTAATTAAGCTTGAAAGTTCTAGCAAGTTTATGTTAGCAGTTTTTGGACAGCATTGTAATATTTGCTTCATTTGAATGTTAAGGGTTAATAGTGAATTTTTGAGGACTTTAAGATGTTTGTATGGGAGAGGACATCCTTGTTTTACTGCTAGGAACTTCATTTTGTGGTATTTGAGGTCGCACATACTTTTTATTTAGCTTTATTACACTTGTTGAAATTCTGGAATTTGATTGCGCAGCGTGCATTGTTTCAGTGTTTGAGCCCAATCCGTGTGGTGGATTTGGATGATTTTCGTGGCATCGGACTCCTTAGAGGATAAGGATTACTCATGCCAAATTTCAGCCAGATCGGGTAGCAGATCACCAAGTTTCGGTGGGTCGTTGTGCTTCTCCGAAAACGATGATTTACCCACTCGGGCTATTGGTTTTTCTCATGACATGGTTGATTGTTGCTCTCTTCTCCTTGGTGTATCATGCTTGGATATCCATGTTTATGTTAGATTATTTGATCCTTAATTTATACATGGAAGAATCATTAGTTTGGTCAATGTTGCCCTATCTCATATAAAGTTAATTGCAAGTAACTATCCTTTAACCCTATACTATGTGAGATTACTATGGTTGTTGATTCTTCACTTATCTATGAGAGAATGGATGGTTGGTTGATGTGAGAAGGACATGGTTGCTATGTGAGAACAGTTAATATGGTTTTATATGAAATGTTATTTGGTTTAGGTGAGATTGGTTATCATGGTTATGTGAGAGTGATAGTGTTGATGATCCTTAAACCTATGTCATGAGAGGTTGTATGTTAAATGATTCTTAACTTACCTATATGAGAATAATTGACCTTGTCGATCTTCATTCTACATCTTGTGATATTTATCATAATGGTTGATCATTAGACTACTTTACGTGAGATTGTGTATTGTGGTTGGTCGGCGATCTAGCTTATGTGGAAATGAATATTGTTGGTGGATTCTATGTTCATCCTATGTGAGATCAATGAAGGTTGTGGAGCCTTAGACTATTCATTGGTGATACATGATTGAATGTCCATGATTAAGTAATGTTAAATGATCCTTAGCATATTCATGTATGAATGTGAGGTTTGACAAGCGTTGTACCACCTTATGTGATGTTGATTATGTGTGACACTTCTTTATCCTATACTTTGTGAGAGTAAACGGGTAACTGGATCATCGACCTACATTATGTGCAAATGGATGGTTTAGGTGTGGGTGATCGTTGTGGACCTCTTATTTTTGACTTACCCACTAGGCATATTAGAGTGACACTTGTGTTGGATTGTTGGTTGCACATTGTGGATAAACTTGTATGCTTATATGAGTTTAATGGATATCATGTTAGTAACCAACCTTCATTTGAGATTTATTATTAGAGATTGGAATACCATGCTATAATGAATGCTGATTAATACATTGTGAGTAACATGCATGTTGTATAGGCTGGCATATGTCATGTTGATACTTAGTATTCTTATGCGATCATTATTATCCTAGAATAGCATGCTCTAATAAATGTAAGAATATTGATACCTGTATTTCTTTTATCATCATAAGGACTCTTGCATGCTTGTATGGACATCTAGATAGGCCACATTTTTCTGCTACACTATCATGCTGGAACTTGACTTAGGAGAAACCATACTTTCTACTTTTTTCCTTTCATTTTAGACTCAGGGTACTTGTAGCTCGGGTGCGAGCAGAGGGGTTTAGGATAGTATAGTCAGATTCTTGGGATCTAGGACAGGCTGGGCTTGTTGGCAGGGTATTGCGGCGACCGCAGACTTTGGGCGGTTGACCGGACGGTTATTATTGCATCAGATTGGGGGGATTGGGCTTTCTTTAGTGGATGGATTTTTCCACTTCGATCAGAGTCGTGATCCAGTCCTGCTATATTATGATACTTGTTACAGAGATACTTTACTCATGTGGGCTGCTCTCCTCGAGTGCCACTCCGGAGTGTGCGACCGTACCGGACAGAAGCCGATCTGTTACTTATTTTGGGATGCGACCGTACCGGTCAGAAGTCAGTTTGTATCCCGCGGATGAGTTCTTGAGTTCGACAGCAGAGTTTTATTAGTTTTACTAGTTTATTCAGGCAGGCACATTCACTGATGCATTCATATAGCTACTCTTTCAGGCACTGCATTTAGAGGCATAGTAGTGGTAGCTTCATTTTATCCGCAGTTCTGTTCATAGCTTACCACATTTCCTTTCCTTTTCTTGCCTCTGGTAGACTTGATGGGTACGTCGGAGTTTGCGGATTTACCCACTGAGGGCTACTGGTTTTACTAGTAGTTCTCACACCCTCTGTTGGTGGCAGTTTTGCAGGGGTTTCCCTTCTGTCCCTGCTTCAGTTGGATTGACGGATCGTGGCGAGAGAGTCGCGAGATAGATCCCTACCAGTGTTGATCACTACAGCGGGATAGATGTACCAGCTCGGATTGTGGGTTTCACTGTACACTGTTGTATTTCATTATTTTAGTTTATCTTCCATTTTGGATTTATAGATGTTGTATAGGTGGCTTTTACTTGTTTTCAGTTTTCGGTGGATCGAATTATTGTATCATTATTTTGGAAGATGGATATTGTACCTCTTTTTTAGTTGTACAGTGGTTCAGATTTTTTTATTAGAGTAGTTTTTCTTCAGCTCTGATATCTGTTTTAGTGGTTAGTTGATACTTTTGCAGGTTGGACGCTTCGCCTATGCGGAATTTTTCGTATAGGTGGCGAATCTGTTGGAGAGCTTAGGATCGCAGTTTCGACCCCGGGACGTGACAGAAGGTAACATCACAAAGAAGAGGAAGAGGTGATTGTGAAGGTAACAGCCCAAGGGAGAAGAAAATGCGGTGATTTGGTTCAAACAAAGAAGCCCAATTTGGTTCAAGCAAAGAAATAGAAAAATATGATCCATAGGTGTAACCCAATTCGGTTCAAGCAAAGAAAAAAGAATGCAGCACGCGTGATTCGGTTCGGTTCAAGTAAAGAAAGAGAGAAACATGTGGATCGGTTTAGCGTGAAAAAATAAAATATGCAGAAAACTTGAGCCGACTTAGAATAGAGCCTTACTCAATTATTAAGAAAAAAAAAGAAGGATGAAGGAAATGCCACCACGTGTCAAAAATAAAAGAAATAATAGATAGATAATATAAATAAATAATATATTTATTATGAAAATTTTATTATGTAATTAGAAACTAATTTTTATTCTTTAACATATCTTTTTATTTATAGTTTGGTAAAATAATATTTTGCCTACAAATTAAGTTATCTTATTCTGAAAAATTTAATAAAAAGTGGAATCCGTTAATTCACATTTGATCGCGTTTCTTATCTATCTCTACTACTTATTGGGTAAATTAAATATTCATTCATTAAAATACATCAATTGAAATTAAAATTTTATTTATATGGACTACTTTTTACAATTAATCCATAATATTTTTTTTTATAAATAATTTTTTAAAATTTATATTTATAAAATTGGCCTATTTCTATTATGTAAGCATTACACAAGTATTACTAATCATTATTTATAAAATTGGCTGTCTGGATTGAAAACCCTACCAACTAAACATTACTAATGCTTGTGCAGTATTTATTTAGGTGTAAACTGGAACCCTCTTCATCCAGTCAGACTCGTTTGGACCAACTACTCCCCGACCCTAATCCCAACCTAACCTCTCAGCCAGGAAATACAAAAGGGGAAACCTAATCTAATCTCTCTCATCACAAAGGTGTGATAAGCAACATGGCCACTTGCAGTAAAAGGAGCAACAACATATCACCTCTGTCCACAGCAAAAGGAGGTGGCACCTCCTCCCTCTTCCCTTTCATCAACCTATCAGAAACTGGCAATTTCAACACCTTTATTGTTTTTTTTTTTTTAACTTTTATTTTCTCCATCTTTTTTTTCTTTTTTTCTTTTTTTTTTTTCTTTTCAGTTTTCGCCCATTAAATACCTCCAAAGTGTCTTGTAAAGCACTCACAGCCACTCACCGCCACCCCCACACTCCACAGTCCGCATCACCTCCCCTTCCAAGGCTTCCATCCCCACAGCAGGGACTCCTGGAAAGCGGTTTGCTTTTCCTCACTCTTCTTTTGAGAATGTAACTGAAGAATACGAAAGAAAAGAAAACTCGCAAGTAATAATAAAGTACCGCCTTTATTCAGGACTCAGGAGAGAGAAAAACCAGCTTACGAACCAATTATTTCTCTCTCTCACCTTCAATATTCTAATATACTTTCCCTCTCTTCTCTCTCTCCACGCCCATCTTCACAGGACCCTCCCCTCCCCTCCCCTGGATGATCCTTTTCCTAACTCTCTCAGTTTGACCACCCTCCCCCATCTCCTCCTAAATCTCACCTACCCTACCAGAACACCCATTTAATAATAATAATAATAATAATTAAGCAAACCCAACAATTCCCTATTCCCTGCCTCCCCCGTTCTCGTCCTCGGCTTGTTCTGCTCAGCTGAATTACTATGCCGTCCCCCCATTGGAGCGTTCTCCGAAGCTCGGAATAACTCATGGGTTCTCCCATGGATATCGAGGCCGGGGCCTACTCCGCCCCTCCTCCAAAGGTGAATTGAGTATAGTTATTCACTACCTATATATATTTTTCTCCTGTTTTTGGTGAATTTTTTTGCAAATATACATACATACGTACGTTACGTTACGTACGTACAGAAGGAGTCGTGGAGGATGGTGCTAATGCTGGCGTACCAGAGCTTGGGGGTGGTGTACGGCGACCTGAGCACGTCGCCACTGTACGTGTACAAGAACACGTTCGCGGAGGACATACAGCACTCGGAGACCAACGAGGAGATCTACGGGGTGCTCTCCTTCGTCTTCTGGACGCTCACCCTCGTGCCGCTTTTCAAGTACGTCTTCATCGTGCTCCGTGCCGACGACAACGGCGAGGGCGGCACCTTCGCGCTCTACTCGCTGCTCTGCCGCCACGCCCGCGTCGGCTTCCTGCCCAATGTGCAGCTCGCCGACGAGGAGATCTCCGCCTACAAGAAGAGCGACGGCGGCAGCAGCAGCGGCGATCGGTTGGCGAGAAGGGGCCCGGAGGGCGGAGGAAGTGATACGGCGGCCGCCAGAGTCCGGAGGGTGCTGGAGAAGCACCAGGTGCTGCAGCGGGTGCTGCTGGTCCTGGCGCTGATCGGCGCATGCATGGTGATCGGCGACGGCGTCCTCACGCCGGCTATTTCCGGTGGGCGCCGTCTTCTTCTTTTTTGCTTAGCTTGCTTCTCGGAGCCCTTAACTTTGGCGTCTAAGATAAGAGCGCCTTGCTGGTAGTAAGTGAGGATGGGTTTAGTAACTCGGAGGCGCAAGATAACTGTTCGCTCGTGTGGTGGTTATAGTGGAATTTTCAATACTCCTGTCCCAACAGGATAGTTCAGCGAGTGGATTCGATAAATCCTCCGAGCTGCTAAACTCACCTTCTCCCCTGACAGCACTCCAATCTCGGATTCCAGACGAGCAGTGAGGGGAAAATTTCAGATACACCCTTACTGGTATTGCTTGATTTTACTTTTAAAACCTGTGGTGCAGACTGTTACAATTTACCACTCTGATTGGCTGATTCCCTTGGGGGACTTAGTGTTGATTATGATAAAAATTAAGTGTGCGACGATCACATGATTTGCTAGAGTTCTTTAAGGATGTGATCGTTTAATCTTACGTAATGTTTTCTTATTTCATTCAATGGTATGTATTTGATTCCTACCCCAGGCAACTGAAAATGCAATCTCAAGGTGATAAAATTGTTATTGTCCGATCTAAAGGGTAGTAAGGTGAAATCATGCCGTATCGCAAGGGGCTTTCCTAAAGTTTTTTCTCTTAGTTACTTTCTTGGTTTTTCCTCTTGTTCTCCTTATCAAAGATTTTGTTTGGTTCGTTTGGCAGTTTTTTCGGCAATCTCAGGGCTGGAGCTTTCAATGTCGAAGGAGCAACATAAATGTAAGGAAGTTCTTATCAAAAGCTACTTAGTTATGGCTTATCAGAGAAGTTAAAGTTTGCCCAAGTAGCTGAAGCAATCAGATGTTAGTTCTTGGTAGGCTTTTCAAGTATGTTTACAAACTATTCTTGTTTTCATTGCCCAGTATTTGTACACTCATATGTTGATCTGATGATTTCATATATTTGAAGATACCAAAGTGATTAGAACGGAACTAAATCAGTAACAAAAGCAAAATATGAGCTAGGAAGATGCTTAACAACTCACTAGTAAAGTTTGACTTACAAACATCGAGAAGAACTAGCCAACTGCTAAGTGTTTTTTTTTTTTTTTTTTTTTTTTTTTTTTTTTTTTTTCCTGAGAAAAGGTAGCCTACTACCCAAGGATTTAAGTATCCATCGGCACGGGCCGTATCTACCGTGCCGTACCATGCCAACAAGATACTGGCATGATACAGTTCCCGTGCCGATGGCACAGTTCAAAATCTTTTTTTCTTAAAATTACCAAGTAATTTTTTTAATAAAGTTCAAAATATTTGATAAAGATACATAATAAGCAATTAAAAAATTTTGTTGCTAAAGAAATTAAATATTTCATGCCACTATGTGTCGGCACGCATGTATTTTTTGTGACCGGCACTCATCGGCACGGCTCGGCACGCACCGTGCCGTACCGTGCCGGCAAGTTTTCGGCACGACTCCGTGCCACGGCACTTAAATCCTTGCTGCTACCGACCGCTTCATTCAAAGCGAAAGTGAATTAAGCAACAACACGAGACAGCTAGGTCTCATGAACCGAAAAATAAAAAAGAAAAAGAAAAAGAAAAAAAAAAAACCACTAGGCACAGTAGCGAACCCACAGCTCCCTAAGAGAACGTCAGCCAGAATGCAATCCAAGGTACGTTTTTTCAGCTCAAAAATTTTTCAATTCCGTTCCAACCAGATTACCCATTAGTAGGCAGCGATTGTCACTAAGTCCTTCTCTCCCAGAGATCCACCTCTGCAGTTGCAAGTATCCTACAATTCGCCGGCCGAAGAGCAGTGACGAATCAATGATTTATTAATGAACAGATGCATCAGTACGGCTTTAATGCGAGAACAACTCATAAACAGGTGGTTCACCGATTCGTCTTCCTCTAAATAGAAGGTACACCTCTCGTCAACACTCCAACCACATTTACGTAGATTATCCCCCGTACGCACCCTACCTCTAATGACAAGCCAAGTAAAGATCTTCACCTTCAGAGGGACTCTGATCTTCCATAATCGATCGAAACGTCTAACCCCTTGTCACGCCCCGAGTTTAAAAATCCAGTCTATTTTTTTTTTTTTTTTTTTTTTTTTTTTTTTTTTTTTTTTTTTTTAAATCAGAGTTTACAAAACCGGGCGTAACAGACCGCCACACATATAGAAAATCCTCTATCCAAACGGACAGAGTCTCCCCTATACATGCACGGCTAGGCAAGTACAATATCATACAATAAAAGATCAAGTACATATCTTAATTAAATAACATAATAGAACCCAATCAGTTCTAGACATCTATATAAGTCATACAGTCCTCAAAATATGTAAAGTAAAACTGATCATGATATATAAGATCGACTCAAATATAAAATGTCATAGTCAAAGTCCATGTCTCAAATAGATTATCAGCGGGACAGCTCTATCGTGACAGCCTCACTCGTACGTCCCGACATCTCCCCACCCGACGGACCTGAAAAATGGTCACCCAGGGGGTGTGAGATACATCGACAGTGTATCCCAGTGGGCACGACGAGCCGAGAAATAGCTAATCGTACCTACTGGATACTAAAATCTGCGGATAGTAATAAGTCAATGGATAAAGCTGAATACTGAATAAACATGCTGGTATAATACGAAAATCAAATAAGTGCTGATAATAAAAGACTGTAATCAAACAGAAACTGAATAATAAAGGGTACAAGATAAATAGCTACATGTAAATGAAACATGAAGATGATAACAGCTATGCATCAATGGTAGAAACTCAAGTACCCAATCACATGCCACTTTTGGTCATGCAGGACCTCAGGCTAAGCCACCGATCCGCACTATAACTGGCTGACATAACCTGCACTCACAGAGGCTCCGCCTCCCGATGCAAAGGCTCACGGGTCCTTCCTCTAGACCACTTTACCGGTAAAGAACACTAAGACGGGGGCCAGACCGCTAGTGTACGTGAAGTACAGCAGTGCGTGGCAAGCCACAATGCTATACTCAAGCTCACGGTCTAATGACCGGGTAGTCGGCAAACCAGTCGAGATCCCCTCAGGGAAGCAACTATCTGTCTGTATATCAATCAGGTCTATCATGCATAACTGGAAACAAAAGTAAATATCTCTGGATATAATGCAATCTAATACCTAATAGATATGAAGCAACAATAGGCATGATCAGACCATGAATATCGACTGTGCTGAATACAAGAATAAAAATGACAGGTAAACAGGAAATGTCCAGGTAGATGTCTATCAACTAAGGATAAAAGACATGTAACATAATCAAGGCTAAATCAAAAACAGGTGTCCGACTGGACTAAAGCAACCAGAGGGCCGAAAAGATAAAGCCAGGACCGAAGATAGCCAACCTGTGTGTAGGCCGATCCCGAACTCCCGCTAGTCACTGGGAGGCTGGTGCTGAACTGCTGGGACCTGAACAGAAACTGAAATCAGAAACAGACTCACTCATACCCATCCCGACGACACTAAAGTAATACAGCGCTAACACGGGTCAAGTTAGCCGAAACCCGTAAATCCGACAATTTCGCTGATTTACGGAACGAAATACGATTCCCGCTCAACGAAAACCTACAGACTTCTAACAAATTGCCCAAGAACAAGTTTACACTGTTGACATGCTGTCCATAAGGTGACAATTTCAAACCAACCCTTAAACATCTCTAATTTGCATAATAAACATTAACTTGATACATTGTTTTGATCCGATCTTCCAAACCAGGAAGCTTTAGACTGCGCCGTAAATTTCAGTACGTAGGTTTTTAACACGACAAAGCCCGTGCTCACTGGTTTGGGCTGGCACGAGGCCCGAGGGCAAAGTTGGCCCATAATTATTTAGGGTCCAAAAACTACTATGCTACACTTATCTATACCCTGGATCAAACTGAACTTAAACTAGAGCATCATGCACAAAGGGGACAGAGAAAGACTGTGCTCACCCGAGGCGCGCCGGAGGGCGGCCGGAGAGGTTGGCCGGGGCTACACCCACTCAAAGCAAGGCTCGAGTTGCACAGAGATGGGCCAAACCTGGATCATAAAGCCAACAAAGGCAAGCATCAGTACAAGGGTGCTTCCAGAAGTGGTCTGGACCAAGCCAGGCTCGGCGGCGGCGGCGGCCGAGAAACTTCTCAAAAACCCATTTACATGAGAAGTTGGACCAACTTCGATTACAGGGGTTATTTGTCTAAAACAACTTGATGGAAACCTTTAATAAGGTGTAGGTGGTCGGAGTCCAGAAGCGTCGGCGGCGGCCGGAGCCCGAGCTCGGTTGCAACGATGGGTGCAACTACAGCAGAGAGAAACTATACGTTAAAAGCTTCATGCAATGGTTTGGGAAGCTTCCTATAATCAAGATGAACACAACTGGACAACTTACCGGCGGCGGGAAACGCCGGCGGCGCGTGGCGGCGGAGCTCGGCCAAAGCTCGGGGAGCTTTAATGGCGGATTCCGGCCGGCGGTGCCTGGGCCGGTGCAACTTGGACTAAAATGTTCCCCTCGGCTCCACGGAGCTTGCTGAGGTGGTGGCCGGCGGCGCGGGTGAGCGGCGGCGTCGGACGGCGAAGCTCGGTCGAGGAAGCACAAAGCCCGATTCTAGGGCTTCCTCGCGCGGCTTGGATCCTCACCCGATCGGCCCGAGACTCGGGGGACTCCTTGTAGTCGTCGGAATGAAGAGAATCAACGGTCTTGATCTGAGTTTCAACGGTCGAAAACCTCCCGAGACCAAGATCGACTGAAAACAAGAAATCCGGCAAGAGGTCGCTCCCGCCGGCGATGGGGTTGACGGCGGCGGCTCGGGCTTCCCAATATGGGTCGCTTCGATGTCAGGAACATATTTACAGGGTTCATGTGCCAATTAAAACCAAGATGTTCCATGATCTTACCTCGCCGGAAAATCTCGAGGACGAGGAAGACAACCGCGGCGGCGCACAGCGGCGGCTGGCGTCGGCTTCACCTTGGCTCGGTCGCGGCCACACAAAGGAGGTTCCAGAAGAAGTTTGGACCAACTTGGATCCTTCCAAACACCTCCCACACCAAGAACCCGAGAAAAAGTTCACTTTTCTAGACTTCTTGGGCCACCCCGGCAACAAGGACGACGTTTGGGAAAAAGGTGGAGATGGTGTCGGTTACAGAGGTGATGGTGGGGTGGAGGCGTCGGTTACGAAGGGGAGGAGGCAGAGGGTGGCTACGTTTCGGTTTCCATAAGCCACAACGCAAGTATAACTGCATTTGTAACAAAATGCTAATACAACCCTCTACAATGCTTAATCTGCTCCAAGTCCCTCACAGCAAGTTCCTCCCACACATTAGTCCCTCACCAATGAGTTGCAAGATTTTTGAGGGACAAAGTATTGGGTTTTTCTGAAAAATACAGTATTTTTCGTCGTATTTCACGCTTTTCGAGGCATTTCGCTCGTCGAAACAAAAAACGGATTTCGCCACGACGTCAGGCACGTCGAAATCTATAAGGTAGCGATTTTCGTTTTTCGACGCGATGCCCAGATAAAATCTCGGTCCATGATTACTGTACAAAAATACAGTTTACTATGCTTTTCGAGACTCCAGGGTCGTCAAACGGAAATTCCGTCAGCGCAATTGCGTTCAGATCGACGAAACCGATCAAAACGACTACCTGGATCGCTATGTTCGGAATCCGAACAGTGAATTGGTCAGCGTTGCATTCGATGGAGTCCCGAAATTGGGGTTACTGTTCATCTACAGTAATCACTTAAGTGACACTGCACAATGCCACTGTCACATAGGTCGCGGTAATTCACCCGCTTCTTCACAGATTTCTGGAAGATCCGACCGTCAGATCAAAATGTGCTGAATATAAATCTCGCTCAGTTCGACGAGACGATCACAACGGTCAATTCGGATTTTCAAGATCATGTCCGGATCAGAAAATAGCCTTTTTGTCTCGTAAATTGTGCAACTTGCACACCGGCGATTGACCAAGTAGGTCAATATAGGTCTTTTGAACCCAAACACAGTCTGAAAATCACCTTTAATTTATTTATTAAAAAATAAAATATTCCAGATTATTACATCACTTCTCCCTAAAAAGAAATTTCGTCCCCGAAACTTAGTACAACTAGGAGGTAAATAAATGAGGAAAACGCTCTAACATGTCCGACTCGCGCTCCCAAGTGGCTTCGCGCTCCTCATGGTTCTCCCATTGCACCTTGACATAGGGAATCGATCTGTTTCTCAGCTTCTTCTCATCTCGCGCAAGGATCTTCAGAGGTGCCTCATCATAACTCAGATCCTCACGAAGCCGGACAGCGGTGGGGCTAATGACATGCGAAGGATCCCTGATGTACTTCCGGAGCATAGAGACGTGGAAGACGTTATGCACACGGGCGAGGCTAGGAGGAAGAGCCAGTCGATAAGCTACAGGACCAATACGCTCCAGAATCTCAAAGGGATCGACAAAACGAGGACTAAGTTTGTTGCGGATCCCAAATCGCTTGATTCCACGAGTTGGCGACACCTTAAGCAGGACATGGTCACCAACTTGGAACTCCAAAACTCGTCGTCGCTGGTCCACATAGCTTTTCTGCCTGCTCTGCGCAGTCAGCAACTGCTGTCTCGCCACGCGCACTCTGGCCTCAGCATCCTCAAGTAACTCTGGCCCGATAACACGGCGCTCACCGACGTCATCCCAGCAGATGGGGGAACGGCATCGGCGCCCGTACAGTGCCTCATAAGGAGCCCTACCGATACTCGCCTGATAACTGTTGTTATAGGCGAACTCCACCAAAGGAATATACCGGTACCAGCCGTCTCCGTACTCAAGTACACAGGCTCTCAGCATATCCCCCAGTGTCTGAATGACTCGCTGAGACTGCCGGTCACTATGTGGGTGGAAAGCAGTACTGAAATTTAGCTTCGTACCCAAAGCCTCCTGTAGACTCCTCTAGAATTGAGACACGAAGCGAGTGTCCCGATCCGAGACGATCGACACCGGAATGCCATGGAGTCGAACGATCTCATCAATGTAGAGCTGAGCGAGTCGATCTCGGGTCCATGTCATATGTATCGGCAGAAAATGTGCCAACTTGGTGAGTCGATCCACGATGACCCATATCGCATCATGGCCTCACTGGGATCGAGGCAGACCGGTAACAAAATCCATAGTGATCTGCTCCCACTTCCAAACTGGTACAGGAAGCGGTTGCAGTTTCCCCGCCGGTTTCTGGTGTTCTGCCTTCACCTGCTGGCAAACCAAACACTGAGCCACATGGTTCGCCACATTGGCCTTCATCCCAGGCCACCAGTAGTGCTGCTTCAGATCCCGGTACATTTTAGTCCCACCAGGATGTACCGTATACAGGGACCGATGAGCCTCAGTAAGAATATCTTTCTTCAATTCACTGTCATCTGGAACATACCAACGGCCCCTAAATCGGATAGAGCCATCGGCATGCAACTGATAATCCTCTGTCTGGCCCAGCGATATCAACTCTCGAATCTTCTGGAAGGAAGGATCTGACTGCTGTCCCTCCTTTATGCGATTGTGTAAAGGTAGGCTGCACTACCATCGCTAAAAGTCGAGCAGTCGCTCCTGTAGGAACAATCTCCAACTCCAGTCGCTGGAACTCAGAAATCAGACGGTCCTGCTCCGTGATCATCAGTAACTCTGGCGATACATGCTTCCTGCTCAAAGCATCAGCCACGACATTGGCTCAACCTGGATGATACTGAATAGTGAGATCATAATCCTTTAGTAGTTCGAGCCAACGTCGCTGCCTCAAGTTCAACTCTTTTTGTGTAAAGAGGTACTTAAGGCTCTGGTGATCAGTGTAGACCTCACAGTGGACTCCATACAGATAATGCCTCCACAGCTTGAGAGCGAAAACCACCGCCGCAAGTTCGAGATGATGCGTTGGATAATTTTGCTCATACGGCTTCAGCTGTCGAGAGGCGTAGGCTATCACCTTCTCGTTCTGCATCAGAACACAGCCCAGACCGATCCGAGAAGCGTCACAATATACGACGTAATTCTCGCATTGGACCGGTAATGTCAATATAGGTGCCTCAGTCAGTAGCCGCTTCAACTCATCGAAAGCAAGCTGGCACTCTGGAGTCCATATGAACTTCTCCTCCTTTCGGGTCAAACGAGTCATCGGAGAGGCGATTTTTGAAAACCCCTCGACGAATCGTCGATAATACCCTGCAAGACCCAAAAAGCTGCGAACCTCAGTCGCACTGGTCGGCTGTGGCCACTCCTTGATAGCCTCAATCTTCTTAGGATCCACAGCGACACCATCAGCAGATATGATATGCCCAAGAAATGTGACTTCCCTGAGCCAAAAATCGCATTTCTTGAACTTGGCATACAGATTGTTCTCCCGCAGGACTTGGAGAACCTGACGAAGATGATCCTGATGCTCCAGATCGCTCCTCGAATATATAAGGATGTCGTCAATAAATACCACGACGAAACGATCTAGGAAGGGTCTGAATACCCTATTCATCATATCCATAAAGGCAGCTGGGGCATTAGTCAGCCCAAACAGCATCACTGTAAATTCATAGTGGCCGTATCTGGTACGGAAAGCGGTTTTCGAAACATCCTCTGCTCTAACCCGTAACTGATGATATCCGGATTGCAAGTCGATCTTGGAAAATACCACCGACCCCTGGAGCTGGTCGAAAAGATCGTCAATCCGAGGGAGAGGATAGCGGTTCTTAATTGTAACCTTATTCAACTCCCGATAGTCAATGCACAGACGCAGGCTGCCGTCCTTTTTCTTCACGAAGAGCACAGGTGCGCCCCAAGGAGAAATATTGGGTCGAATAAAACCCAAGGCCAGTAAGTCCTCTAGCTGCGTCTTCAACTCATTCAACTCAGCAAACGCCATGCGGTAGGGCGCTCGCGAAATAGGAGAGGTGCCAGGAATAAGATCAATTACAAACTCGATTTCCTGCTCGGGTGGCATCCCCGGAAGCTCAGCAGGAAATACGTCTGGAAAATCCCGCACAACGGGGATATCCTCAATCCGACGAGTAATAGTAAGGGTGTTAACAGCCATGGCAAGATATGCTACACACCCCCTCTCGAGACGACGAACTGGGGTCACAGAACAGATCCCTAAATAAGCTGAAGGCTCGAAACCCGAGTAAATCAACTCCGCTCCACCAAGCGGATCCAAAGTCAACCTTCGAAAGGCACAATCGATAGTAGCCCGATACTTAGACAACCAGTTCATCCCCAAAATCACGTCGTATTGACGAAGTTTGAGGACGAACAAGGATATAGGGAAACTCCGTCCGCCAAGGTGAATCGGGCATAACCGGAGCTCCTCACTGATAAGAACACTATGACCAGGAATTTCTACCCAAAAACGGTGTCTAGTAGGCTGAACAATAATACCATGGGAAATGACGAAATGGGTAGAAATAAAAGAGTGCGAAGCCCCCGTGTCAAATATTGTCCTAGTACGATGACTAAAAATAAAAGTAGTACCTGCTAGGTTCTCCTCTGGAGTAGGCTCACCCTGAGTCAGAGTAAAGACGCGTCCACCAGCAGTCTGACGCGTCCCTGTAGGTGGTCGAGGAAGCGGGGGACGCCCAGAAGAAGCAGAACTCGACGCCGGACCCTGTCGTCTAGGTGGTGCTGCTGGTACAGGAGCTGTTATCTGCGCGAGTACAGATCCCCGCGGGCATGCCGCAGCCAAATGTCCAGGCTGGCCGCACTTGTAGCATCGGCCATGCCTCTGGTCACAGTCGGTCGCACGGTGCGTACCCCCGCAGAAAACGCACGGCCGGGGCCCCCAGTTGGGGTTGACGAATCCACTAGTGGCCGGTGATCTCCGGGGCCACTTCTTCAGTCGCGACTGCTTCGCCTTCTTGTTTTGGTTAGAGGATCCACCACCGCTCTCGGAAGATGCTCGCTTCTTGCCTTTGTCATTATCTGCAGCATTCCGCTCGGCGCGGAAGATAAGGACGTCCGCCTCAATAGATAAGCACCGCTCCACACAGTTGTCGAAGTCGGTGATCAGGTGGGATGAGAGGTGGCGACGAATCTCATGTCTCAGTCCCTGGGAGAAGAGTCGCACCTTGCGCTGTTCCTCGCGCACTGCCTGAGGAACCAGGTCAGCAATGCGCGAGAACTCCTGCTCGTACTCGCGGACAGTCTTGTCTCCTTGCTTGATGTTTTCTAGCTCCCGCTCGAGACCCTCCTTGGTGGTCTCCTTCAAGTGATGGTGGTACATTGCCAACTTGAAGTCTTCCCAGGTGGGTTCAGGCAGACCCACGAAATGATGCTCTCGATGACGTCTCCACCACTTTGATGCCCTGCCCTCAAGGCAATGCACCGCGATATGCACTTTGTCGCGGTCCTCCGTGTACACGTCCTGGAATAGCTTTTCCATATGGTCGATCCACTGTTCGACTGCCCAATGATCATCATCCTTGCCCTCGAATACTTGCGGCTTGAATTTCTTGAACTCGAGCAGAACAGCCTTTGCTCGAGCCTTTTCTGCTCGATCAGCCTCGTCATTGGTAACAGGATCAGCAACTGGGGAGACAGACCGGGATGACGCAGATGCCATCACAGCAGTGACAGCAGGGGCAGCAGCAACCCCCGGTTCCGCAATGGAAGTCGCGGCAACATCAGGAACTGGCCCCGCAGGTGGTGGTACGGGGTCAACAACTGGCTCCGCCAAACCATTAGGTTCGGCAACGGCCGGTGCAACAGGGGGTGCAACCGGCGGTGTAACATCCGGGACAGCTGGTGGGGGAACAAGTGGGGCAGGAGCAGCAGCCTGCTGCTGTACTAAATGCTGGACCATCCCAGCCAAAGCCGCTAGCTGAGCCCCAACTCGCTCCATACGGCCCTGATCCTCGGGCTCTCTCGGCGCTCGTGGTGGTCGGCCGACACCACGGCCAGTGCCCGCACCACGTCCACGCCCACGACTAGGAGGACGAGCCATCACTGTAACAATACAACCAGGTTAGGAACAGACTCAAAATATAACTTGAGTTCCTAACCGCATAAACTTGACATACCCCACGCTCTCACGTAATAAGTCATCCTAGGGTTCATCCTAACCAGAACCTAACCATTTTTCCTAGGTACCGTGTACCTTTTGCTCTGATACCATAAAATCTGTCACGTCCCGAGTTTAAAAATCCAGTCTAAATTTTTTTTTTTTTTAAATCAGAGTTTACAAAACCGGGCGTAACAGGCAGTCACACATATAGGAAATCTTCTATCCAAACGGACAGAGTCTTCCCTATACATGCACGGCTAGGCAAGTACAATATCATACAATAAGAGATCAAGTACATATCTTTATTAAATAACATAATAGAACCCAATCAGTTCTAGACATCTATATAAGTCATACAGTCCTCAAAATATGTAAAGTAAAACTGATCATGATATATAAGATCGACTCAAATATAAAATGTCATAGTCAAAGTCCAAGTCTCAGATAGATTATCAAGGGGACAGCTCTATCGTGACAGCCTCACTCGTACGTCCCGACATCTCCCCACCCGACGGACCTGAAAAATGGTCACCCAGGGGGTGTGAGATACATCGACAGTGTATCCCAGTGGGCACGACGAGCCGAGAAATAGCTAATCGTACCTACTGAATACTAAAATCTGCGGATAGTAATAAGTCAATGGATAAAGCTGAATACTGAATAAGCATTCTGGTATAATACGAAAATCAAATAAGTGCTGATAATAAATGACAGTAATCAAACAGAAACTGAATAATAAAGGGTACAAGATAAATAGCTACATGTAAATGAAACATGAAGATGATAACAGCTATGCATCAATGGTAGAAACTCAAGTACCCAATCACATGCCACTTTTGGTCACGCAGGACCTCAGGCTAAGCCACCAATCCGCACTATAACTGGCTGACATAATCTGCACTCACAGAGGCTCCGCCTCCCGATGCAAAGGCTCACGGGTCCTTCCTCTAGACCACTTTACCGGTAAAGAACACTAAGACGGGGGCGAGACCGCTAGTGTACGTGAAGTACAGCAGTGCGTGGCAAGTCACAATGCTATACTCAAGCTCACGGTCTAATGACCGGGTAGTCGGCAAACCAGCCGAGATCCCCTCAGGGAAGCAACTATCTGTCTGTATATCAATCAGGTCTATCATGCATAACTGGAAACAAAAGTAAATATCTCTGGATATAATGCAATCTAATAACTAATAGATATGAAGCAACAATAGGCATGATCAGACCATGAATATCGACTGTGCTGAATACAGGAATAAAAATGACAGGTAAACAGGAAATGTCCAGGTAGATGTCTATCAACTAAGGATAAAAGACATGTAACATAATCAAGGCTAAATCAAAAACAGGTGTCCGACTGGACTAAAGCAATCAGAGGGCCGAAAAGATGAAGCCCGGACCGAAAATAACCCACCTATGTGTAGGCCGATCCCGAACTCCCGCTAGTCACTGGGAGGCTGGTGCTGAACTGCTGGGACCTGAACAGAGACTGAAATCAGAAACAGACTCACTCATACCCATCCCGACGACACTAAAGTAATACAGCGCTAACACGGGTCAACTTAGCCGGAAACCGTAAATTCGACAATTTCGCCGATTTACGGAACGGAATCCGATTCCCGCTCAACGAAAACCTACAGACTTCTAACAAATTGCCCAAGAACAAGTTTACACCGTTGACATGCTGTCCATAAGGTGACAATTTCAAACCAACCCTTAAACATCTCTAATTTGCATAATAAACATTAACTTGATACACTGTTTTGATCCGATCTTCCAAACCAGGAAGCTTTAGACTACGCCGTAAATTTCAGTGCGTAGGTTTTTAACGCGACAAAGCCCGTGCTCACTGGTTTGGGCTGGCACGAGGCCCGAGGGCAAAGTTGGCCCATAATTATTTAGGGTCCAAAAACTACTATGCTACACTTATCTATACCCTGGATCAAACTGAACTTAAACTAGAGCATCATGCACAAGGGGGACAGAGAAAGACTGTGCTCACCCGAGGCGCGCCGGAGGGCGGCCGGAGAGGTTGGCCGGGGCTACACCCACTCAAAGCAAGGCTCGAGTTGCACAGAGATGGGCCAAACCTGGATCATAAAGCCAACAAAGGCAAGCATCAGTACAAGGGTGCTTCCAGAAGTGGTCTGGACCAAGTCAGGCTCGGCGGCGGCGGCGGCCGAGAAACTTCTCAAAAACCCATTTACATGAGAAGTTGGACCAACTTCAATTACAGGGGTTATTTGTCTAAAACAACTTGATGGAAACCTTTAATAAGGTGTAGGTGGTCGGAGTCCAGAAGCGTCGGCGGCGGCCGGAGCTCGAGCTCGGTTGCAACGATGGGTGCAACTACAGCAGAGAGAAACTATACGTTAAAAGCTTCATGCAATGGTTTGGGAAGCTTTCTATAATCAAGATGAACACAACTGGACAACTTACCGGCGGCGGGAAACGCCGGCGGCGCGTGGCGGCGGAGCTCGGCCAAGCTCGGGGAGCTTTAATGGCGGATTCCGGTCGGCGGTGCCTGGGCCGGTGCAACTTGGACTAAAATGTTCCCCTCGGCTCCACGGAGCTTGCTGAGGTGGTGGCCGGCTGCGCGGGTGAGCGGCGGCGCCGGACGGCGAAGCTCGGCCAAGGAAGCACAAAGCCCGATTCTAGGGCTTCCTCGCGCCGCTTGGATCCTCACCCGATCGGCCCGAGACTCGGGGGACTCCTTGCAGTCGTCGGAATGAAGAGGATCAACGGTCTTGATCCTAGTTTCAACGGTCGAAACCCTCCCGAGACCAAGATCGACTGAAAACAAGAAATCCGGCAAGAGGTCGCTCCCGCCGGCGATGGGGTCGACGGCGGCGGCTCGGGCTTCACAATATGGGTCGCCTCGATGTCAGGAACACATTTACAGGGTTCATGTGCCAATTAAAACCAAGATGTTCCATGATCTTACCTCGCCGGAAAATCTCGAGGACGAGGAAGACAACCGCGGCGGCGCACAGCGGCGGCTGGCGTCGGCTTCACCTTGGCTCGGTCGCGGCCACACAGAGGAGGTTCCAGAAGAAGTTTGGACCAACTTGGATCCTTCCAAACACCTCCCACACCAAGAACCCGAGAAAAAGTTCACCTTTCTAGACTTCTTGGGCCACCCCGGCAACAAGGACGACGTTTGGGAAAAAGGTGGAGATGGTGTCGGTTACAGAGGTGATGGTGGGGTGGAGGCGTCGGTTACGAAGGGGAGGATGCAGAGGGTGGCTACGTTTCGGTTTCCATAAGTCACAACGCAAGTATAACTGCATTTGTAACAAAATGCTAATACAACCCTCTACAATGCTTAATCTGCTCCAAGTCCCTCACAGCAAGTTCCTCCCACACATTAGTCCCTCACCAATGAGTTGCAAGATTTTTGAGCGACAAAGTATTGGGTTTTTCTGAAAAATACAGTATTTTTCATCGTATTTCACGCTTTTCGAGGCATTTCGCTCGTCGAAACGAAAAACGGATTCGCCACGACGTCCGGCACGTCGAAATCTATAAGGTAGCGATTTTCGTTTTTCGACGCGATGCCCAGATAAAATCTCGGTCCATGATTACTGTACAAAAATACAGTTTACTATGCTTTTCGAGACTCCAGGGTCGTCAAACGGAAATTCCGTCAGCGCCATTGCGTTCAGATCGACGAAACCGATCAAAACGACTTCCTGGATCCCTATGTTCGGAATCCGAACAGTGAATTGGTCAGCGTTGCATTCGTGGAGTCCTAAAATTGGGGTTACTGTTCATCTACAGTAATCACTTAAGTGACACTGTGCGCAATGCCACTGTCACATAGGTCGCGGTAATTCACCCGCTTCTTCACAGATTTCTGGAAGATCCGACCGTCAGATCAAAATGTGCTGAATATAAATCTCCCTCAGTTCGACGAGACGATCACAACGGTCAACTCGGATTTTCAAGATCATGTCCGGATCAGAAAATAGCCTTTTGTCTCGTAAATTGTGCAACTTGCACACCGGCGATTGACCAAGTAGGTCAATATAGGTCTTTTGAACCCAAACACAGTCTGAAAATCACCTTTAATTTATTTATTAAAAAATAAAATATTCCAGATTATTACACCCCTACCCCACTATCCTGCAAGAAAGTATATACCGACTTGACAGTAAAACGTTAAGACGGGGCCCACCTCCATCTGATTCCGTCTCTTCTATTACAGAGAGCCACTTCTGGGACCTCCACCTTCAACTGCCTGATCGCATCCCTATTAAGGTGAGAGTCCTGCTCCACCCCTTCTAGGATTTTCTGCCACTTCCACCCCCTTACTCCCCAGCAATCCTTAACCCTGCAATCCTTGCACCATACACTGCCAAAATATTCGGAAATAAGGTGCAAAAAGGCACTTGCCCAGCCCAAATATCTGTCCACCAGTTTATTCTCCTTCCGTCCCTCACGGAGTACGTCACTCTGCATTTAAAGATATCCCTTGTCGTCAAAACACTGCGCCACCAGTGTGAACACGGCTTAGAAGCTGTAACTTCCCTTAGAGGTTTCCTTCGAGAGGTATAAACTATGAATAAGCGGGCCCCAAAGATTGTTGTTATCCGAGAGGAATCTCCACCACCATTTTGCAAGTAGAGCTGTATTCATATCTTCAAGATCCAAAACTCCCAACCCACCATTTTTCCTACTCCTACAAACGGTCTTCCACCGGACAAGGCATTGTCTACCCGTTACCTTAGCCTCACCCTTCCAAAAGAATGCCCTCTTGAGAATTTCAATACGTTTAAGAGCCCATCTGGGTGCTCTAAAGATTGAGAAGTAGTACGGCGGAATGTTTGTGAGCACCGAATTCACAAGGGTCAGCCTACCTCCTTGAGAAAGGAGTTTAGCTTGCCAACCTTCCAATCTCCTCTCGACTCTACTGATGACAGGCCACCAATCTTCCTTTCGCAAACGCCCAGCAGATAGCGGAAGCCCCAGGTACCGGATCGGGAGGCTCCCAACCTTACATCCCAAAATTACCGCCAAACTCTCTCTTCGTTGCACTCTGCCCCCCGTATAGAATAGTTTAGTCTTACTCCTATTAATCCTAAGTCGCGGTGCCCACTCAAATAACTGCCACACAAATAATAAATTATTCACCCCCCTTCTCTTGGCTTTATAAAAGAAGAATGTATCGTCAGCATACTAAATCAGCGCAACCTTGGCTTGATCGTTAGGGCCAATCCCCGTCTAGAGCCCATTAGAAATTGCTTTCTTTGTTATCCTAGCCAGTCATTCTGCTACCAGTAGAAATAGAAAAGGAGAGAGCGAGTTCCCTTGTCGGAGTCCTCTAGTTGTTTTGATCAACTTAGTTGCGACCGCATTTACCAATACAGCTACTTTAGCATTGGAAATACAAAGTTCAATCCACCTACACCACTTACTATCGGCCCCGAGCCACTTAAAAATGTTCAATAGAAAGTCCCAGTTCACTCTATCATATGCCTTCTCGAAATCAGCTTTAATTCCAATGATCTCCTTTTTATTTTTGCTGCTCCAACTAAGTATTTCGTTCACCGATGCAAAGGAATTGAGAATAGACCGGCCTTTGAGGAAGGCTGCTTGACTGCGGGAGATAATTCCGTTCATGACCCCTTCGAGTCTATTCACAAGCACCTTGGATATAATCTTCTACACTCTATTAATTAAGCTAATAGGTCAAAAGTCATTAGCGGCCCCATATTTCTTAGGGATTAGGTAGATATACGAGAAATCCAACGATTTGGAATCAAAGTGGCCGTCAAAGAGATCTCGGAAGATATTCATAATGTCTCCTTTAACCATCTCCCAGAAACTTTGGTAGAATCTCAGTGTGAAACCATCAAGCCCCGGAGCTTTATCGCTCCCAAGCTGAAACGTAGCCTTCTTGACCTCGTCCAAAGAAAAAGGTACGCTCAGTTGCTCCCGGTTGGGGAGCGATCTAGTACTAAAGACGTCACTCCAGTCACCAATCGTACTCTCTAAGATGCTGCTAGGAGCGAAAACCTCTTTGAATTTACGATACAGATACTCCCGTTTCTCCTCCTCTCTATACAGAGCCGTACTGTTCTCCTCTCCAACTGCTAAGTGCTAATCTTGGGCTGGCGCTAGTAAGAGAGAAAATACGGTATTAAAAAATTGAAGTTAGGTGATCCAAGATCAGCATTTTACATTATAAAGATGGGATGTTTTAATTTCTACTATCTATCCCAGGTTTAGGCAGCTAGCTGTTGCCATCGTGTTTTTGTGTTATGGTCAATCTTGTCAATGATCTACATACATGAATAACCAGAACTTTGGAAAACTGCAAGGTTGACTAGGTTGAAAACTAGCTGGCAGGAACGATTCAATGAAAAAATTATGAAAACTATAAAACTGTGAAACATGATGCTGAAATAGTGGATTCTATGTAAAAATAAGCTAAACTAATCAAGCTATTTGACACCTCAAGGATTTCTGAATTGAAATACGGCTAGAAGAGCAACATGGGACTTGAAGCTGCTTCATAGGGAATACAACGTCCTTTTGGAAGTGCATAAAATTTCTTGTCTACGATAGCAATGAGCCATTCAGAAATATGTGCTTCTTTCCTGTGGGTAAACTTCTAGGAGATGTCCTGCATGGGCATATGGATTGCACCACCTATTACTGACTTTTGTCCTAGAGCTTGAGATTTTTATTTAGATGGCATGGGTGCTACCCGATAACGGAAAAGAAACTGAGCACCACCTGCTTAGTAGGTGATTACTTAATTAAATATCTTCAGGGGTGCCTCATTTGGTAAACCTACTCCTACTCTTGATATTTCAGGGTGTAAGATACGTAGAATAGATAGTAAATCCATGAAACAGGCTCTGGGCGACAGCAATCTTGGTAAACAAAAATAAGGCTAGAGAGAAAAATGATGCAACAATTGGATAATGCACCATATTATAAAGGAGTTCATCATTTAGCCGCCTATCAGACATTGTCTTTGAAACGGAGGAGGGGGGATTTGACAATTGGGTCACAAGAAATCACATCGAGGGCATTTACTATGGAAAGATTAAGAAATATGAACTCTCCATATATGTAAGAAAATTAAGGGCAAGGTTGAAGGTAGGATGTAAAAATAGGCCAGGGGGCCTGCGAGCCAGCCCAGCTAGGCATGACCATTGGTCGTGTTGGGCCGTGCCGAAATGGCTTGTTGCCTAGCATGGCACAACCTACCACGCATGAGGTGCAGGCCATGAAGCGGGTGGTGCCATGGCTCTGGGCCGGCCCGTGGCCCCGCTTGACACGACTCACATCATGTGCGGGCTGTGCCATATCTCTGGGCTAGCCCGTAGCCCGGCTCAACACGATCTGACACCTTTATTTTTTTTCTTTTGTACTTTATATTTTTTTATAAAAAATTATTCTAAAAAATTTATCTAACAAGTTTTTGAATAAATAACTATATATTTAATGATATTAATATTTAAAATTTTTAAAGTAAAATAAAAGAATTTAAAGATTAAAAAAGGCCCTGGGCCTTGGACCACCCACACTTCTCGCAAGACCCGGTCCAGGGACTGGGGCCCTAGGGGGAAGGGGTGGCCTAAGTTTCCAAGAGCCAAAACCCCGTCCCTCATAAGGAAAAAGAAATTGAATTTCAAATTTTGGACCAAAATACCCCTCGAACAGTCAGATTTGTCAACTATTGGGAGTATTTTAGTCCTTTTATTTTAAATAATTGAAAATTACAATAACTAATAAAAATATATACAGGGCTGGCACGGGCCCGACCAAGCACAACCTTGCCCATGCAGTCCGAGCCAGGGGCTGTGTAAAGGAATTAGCAAGTTTCTTCTCCCATGCCGAGAAAACATTTATTCTTTATTGTGTTCAATTCGTTTCAAAATACTTCAATTGGTATGCCCAAGAAATAGAACAATTCAGCAGCTTTTTGTTCAATTTCTCGTGGAGTAAAATTTTCATCGGTACGAGGATTCAAAACCGTGCCCCTAGTTGAAGGTAAACCACCAATAAGGAAGCCAACTAGAGTGCGGACATATGAGTGACAGACAGCATGTTGTAGCATTTCGATCTTATTCTGGGCCAAAAACCTTAATTGAAATAATAGCATGTGTTTTATTTTAATTGTGAATGCAAAAGCAACAGTTTTTATAAGTAAATTTCACTACACACTTTATTTGTGAAAGAGTTCTACATTGAAGATAGATACTGAAATCAGTACAAGAGATTAGAACTTACTAAAAGTTTCAAGACTACTGATTTACAGGTCACAGAGCTGTGATTTGACTGTATTGTGCTATCAACAGTGATTGGTTGCTTCCATGCTAACTAAATTCTCTCCTATTCGTGAAATATTCTTTCCTTTAAAAGTTTATAGATTAAACTAATGCTGAAATATGAAAATGTAATTGTTGACTTCAACTTTTGGACATTAATCTGCAGATGTAGAGGTCCCTGTAGCGTGCCTCATACTAATTGGCTTGTTTGCTTTGCAACATTATGGAACACATCGTGTTGGATTCCTATTTGCGCCAATTGTGATAACTTGGCTTCTGTGCATCAGCATGATTGGTTCTTATAATATTTTTCATTGGAATCCACATGTTTATCAAGCATTATCTCCATATTACATGTACAAGTTTCTAAGGAAGACCCAAAGAGGAGGTTGGATGTCCTTAGGGGGGATCTTGTTGTGTATAACAGGTATATCTGCATATGACTTATTTAGTTTTATTATCTGCCAGTTTCTTGTGATCACAATATACTTAAATGGTTATAATAATTCAGGCTCGGAAGCTATGTTTGCAGATCTGGGGCATTTCTCTCAGTTGTCAATAAAGGTAAGAAAGATATATTATCTTGATTTTTAATGCTTGGTTTGATGGATAAGCTTTTTTGATTGATCCATCCAGTCATTTAATTGCTTTGCATGTTTAAATTCTGCATCTACGATTTTTATTTCTGAAAAATATATTTATGCTCTTGAGTTGCTGCTTATAATGTTGATTAATGTCTGGCAGAACCAGCTTACTGTAAAAGCAGTCTCTCAGGGAAAGAAGAGCACGGCCGTGAAGAATTGCATTAGATTTATAGAATGTTTGAAGCAGATCATAATGTGGTTTTCCTGGTAGGAGATGAACACCGGTTCCTTTTATCCTATTTGACAGATATTCTTTGATTGAGTGGAAAGCACAGTCTCTTGTGATTGTTGTTGCTTCTTTCAGACTTGAAATTGATTCGGAGTCACCTTTTCTTTTTTATATTCGTAATCACCTTGAAATTGATTCTTTATATTATTTAGGGTTTAGGGTTTGGGGTTTAGGGTTTAGGGATATCCCCTGGGCCTTGGATCCCACCAGGCCTTCTCAATTGTTTGATAAGTGCAGGTATTTGATATGACCGTTTGTCCCATATGCTGGGTCGCTTCCACCAGAAGCAACCAATGTTAGTGGGCGCACAACTCCTTGGGGTCGTCCTTTGCCTTGGGGTCGAATGCAGTACTCCTGCCACTTCATCATGATTATTTTGTCGTTGGGGAACATTGCTTGCCTCCGCAAATTTTATGAACCGGCCCGTCACCCGATCCCTTGTATTGGCCCACAATCTTTTAGTTGTGTACCGGATATACTTCTCATTATGCTTGCGAGCCTTCTTTTCTCTGTATCGTAACAGGGCCTTTCTTCTGTAGTCATTACAGGCTAGCAGTTTAATGGAGGTTGGTCCATTAGTGGATATGCTAGCCTTTGGTTTACTTGAGGGGGTTATTGTGAGGTTTTGACGGATGATCTCCTTTTCTGCTGCATCAAAGTTGTCTTCTAAAAATTGTGTAGATGCCAAGGAATCTTCCTCATGGTAATTATAAAAATCACCGCCATCACTCTCGTCTTCTAATATCTCGCCTTTGTTATATTTATTGTGAGGTTTTGA
This sequence comes from Tillandsia fasciculata, assembly GCA_029168755.2. Lineage (NCBI taxonomy): Eukaryota > Viridiplantae > Streptophyta > Magnoliopsida > Poales > Bromeliaceae > Tillandsia > Tillandsia fasciculata. The sequence goes on along the minus strand of CM054949.1, from coordinate 15,325,503 downwards.
CGGACGCTTTCTTTGTCTTTTTCAAAAATATCCTTTAGAAACTTTGTAGGTGAGAGTACTTTTCTTAAGAACATTATAGAGCTCACCATCATCAATCTCATCATCTAATATTACACCTGCACTTTCCCCCTTGATTGTACACGAGCTCTGCTGGCACTGCACGCATGACCAATTCGGGTATTTTTCTGCGCAGTACATGTGCTCGGCCGACTCTCGGCATATATTGCAGTCAAGGTTTGAAGTGCCGTGGCACCGGAGCGTGCCGCTCGCCCCCTAGCACGGTACGGTACCGGCACGCTTGCGTGCCGACACGTGGCACACTTGCGTGCCGATGGATACGCATGACCTCCCAGTGGCACGCTCTGGCACGGTTTTTTTTTTTTTTTTTTTTTTTTTTTTTTTCCAATAAGCTCTTATAATATTGTTTTGAAATGTTTAGTCAAAAAATTATAAATATTGGCTATATATAGCTTACTATATTCACCAATTAACATATTGATATTTTTTTTTTATATATAAAGTACAATGGAGTTTTTTTTCAAAATAACCTTCTAAAATTTTATAATTTGCGAAATAATCTTATCAAAATTTTATTTGTAAAACTAACCCTATTTTTGCCATATCAGCTTGCCATATCAGCGCCACATACAGAAGGCTCACCGCATTATAAAGATGGTGGACCGTCTTTAGCTATAATTTTCATGATTAAGTTAATTTCAAACAAAATTATAGAGAGATACGTAAATAAAATGGGAATGTGGGTACGAGTCAGATTTTTAAGAGATTTAGGTTGTTATTGTAGAAAGATAAGATAAAATGAGAATGTGGGTGCCGATTAGATTTTTAAAATATTTAGATTGTTATTATTTATTAACTAATATAAGAAGGAAAAGAGATAAAAAATATTTTTAATCATAAAACCTAAATCTTTAAAAGATTTAGATTGCTATTAGTTAGTAAATAATAACTTAAATCTTTTAAAAATCTGGTTTATAACCACATTCTCATTTTATCTTTATCTATTTACTTTTTATATTAGTTAGTAAATAATAATAATCTAAATCTCTTAAAGATACTCACATTTACTAACAACCTAAATTAGTTAGTGAACAAAATAACCTAAATCTCTTAAAGATTAAAACAAAAAACAAAAAATATGTACCGTACAATATGTGATTTTTTTAAAAAATAATAATAAAAAATACTCTACGCATGTGATTAAAAAAAAAAAAAAAAAGGAAAAAGGCCGTGGCGATAAAAAAAAAGGAAAAAGGCCGTGGCGATACCCTATGGGTATCGCCATGTCTCGAGCGATACCCAACGGTATCGCTTGAGACCGGGGGGGGGGGGGGGGGGGGTTGCGATACCCCCCCTGTACCGTGCCCCTATTTGAGGGGCACGGTACGTGCCGCCTGTGCCGCCGCACGGGCGGCACTTTAAACCTTGATTGCAGTATATCAAAAGCTCTGGATAACCAGTATCCCCACATGTTTGGCAAACAGTTGCTTTAATAGTTGTCATCAATATTTAGATCCTTAGCAAAAGGGTTTTTTTTTTTTTTTTTTTTTTAATGTGCCTCTGCCTTTTCACAAAGAGGCGGCTTTTCAAATTAGGATTGCAAATTTAAGATTAAGATATCCTAAAAATCCTTGTGTCAATCCGAATTGTACCACTCTGAATAGCTCTTTCGAATTATTCAGAACTCATTCACGAATCTTTATCTTGCTAATCCCCGCAAAGTATGCAATCTTCGAGGACTTACTCCTTCTGCCTCTACTGTTAGCTGCTTCTTTTAGGGATCGCAAGATTCGATAAATGGATGAATACTAAGTAATAATGAACAGCTTAAGAGTGTGTAAATTAAGAGATTAAGGATTAAAAAGTATCTTCAAGAGGATCGTGGAAGGAGGATAATACCCTAAAGTGGGGGGTGTGTGATGGAGGATGTTGCGGAAGCGGAGATAACGATTTGACGATGGATGTACGGAGGGATAGGGATTTAATGGAAGTAGATTTGGATAAGATAGAGGGGATGCGCAGAAGCTCTGGGAGCAGATTAACCAGAGCTAGGGTCGATCAAAACCCTAACCCTAGCACCGTGTCCAGGGACTTTGGCTGTGGAAGGGTGATTTGTTTACTTGCAACCACCGGAGAACGATTTCTGAAATTTGCTCTCTTCTAATCAAGAAAAAGCTAGGAGAGTTCTTCTCATTCTCTTAATTGAAAAGGGGAGAGTTATGAATTCTCGTTCTGAGGTTCGTAGCAACTCCTTACATGAGTATATATAGGACTCAAGAGAAGTCTCTCGAAATTGAGCGGGTACACATTGGGCCCCATCGACCTCAATAGTAGAGATTCTCTGATTCCATTACAACGGGTAGCCGACAACGCTATACCCGATAAAGCTACGAGAAGACATAAAGGGGGTTATGCTTTAGCTTTTCCGTGGACAGATGCCACGTTAGTGACTGAAAAAGCATCCCCGTGCCTAAACTCTAAAATATCACAGGCCCAAAACCATGGGCTGAATGTGGTTTTACAATACCATTGGGTAGCCTACAACGCTTTACCCAATAAAAGGGAATATTTCCGAAATGACAAAAGAAAAGACACAAAGAAAGAAAAGGACTCTAATACCATGGGCCAAAACAAGTAGGCCAAAACATGGTTTTACAATACCTGAGTGTTGTCTTAGCTGTGAGGTATTGCTCGTTGGCTAGGACCGCCTACCCTTGGAAGTCTATTCCTTCAATAATGCCATATAAGAAATTATCCCTCTTTGAATAAGAGGGATCTTCTGATACGGAATAAAATCTGCTGTGCCATGAGGATGGTAATTGCGGTAGAAATACTTGTAGCTTTGAGTTTTCAAAGATTTTCTGCCTTTCTTTGAGAAAGAAGTCGTCGTAGAAGTGCCATTCCTCCGGTATTAATGATGTTATGATTTCATCCGGTGATCTCCTTACCAAGGGACTATAGCAAGAAAAATCTCTTATGATCCATACCTGCCGGGAATAGTGGATTTTTCCTTCGTCCATCTAACCGCTTGTCCTATGCATCAACCATTCTGGTACTTTAGAGTTGATCTATATGGATATTTTACCGGTTTGGATTTTCTCAAAAACTCCCTTTAGCACTTGCGTCAGCTCCTCTGGCACACAGGTTGGTATATCTTTGTGGGAGTAGCATAGCCATTCTTTTACTAATCCTCTGTCAAGGAGGTACCTTAATTCTTCCTTGGTGTACTGATGGCCCGGAAATATCAGCGCCTTCTTGAACATATTGAAGCGCGACTCCTGGAAATATCCTGTAGACATTATTAAACTTTGGTACCTTATTAGCTCCTGATAATAGGACTTCTTGGTCGATACTAGGATCTTAGTCTTAATGTCCTGTGGTAGCTTATCTAGAAATTGCCTCCTATACTTCTGATCGGTCAGCAGAAACTGCACCATTGCTGTAAACGAATACGAGAGTGGTGTGTGAACTATTTTTACAATATCACAAAAACAAAGTCGGAAATGTTGCAAGAAATTTAGAATATAGATGGAATGGAGGAACAAGAGGTCTTGAAAAGGAGTTAATAACAGAAGGGTGAACCTTAAAAGTAGGCTCTCACGTGTACTTAAGGATGAAGAGGTGTTGTGAAAAACTCGGGCAAAACAACGCTGGCTCCCGGAAGGGAATGGAAACAAAGTTTTTCCACACGATAGCCAATAACAGGAGGCGATCTAACGAGATCGAGGTGGTGGAGGACAACGGGAGAAAAATTTACTACCAAAAGGACAAGAAACAATATTTTTGGAAGAACTTTGAGGAGCTCTTCGCACCCAAGGAGTATGAATCGGCTGTTCACGGGGATTGGAGCGAACTTTTCCAAAACATACGAGTTTTAGATCCTGAACAACTAACTACTCCCTTTTCCATGGATGAGATTAAAAATGCTGTTTTTCAACTAGGAGGTGACAAAGCACCTGGTCCTGATGGTTTCCCTCTGAGTTTTTACTAGTGTTTTTGGGATGTCATCAAGGAGGATGCGTTCAACATCTTCTTTGAGTTATACGAACGAAGGATCTCCACACACCCTATTGACTATTCCTATATCAGTCTGATCCCCAAAAAGGAAAGTGTGGTGCGAGCCAACGATTTTCGACCAATTAGTCTATTGAATGGAATACAAAAAAATAATTTCAAAAGTGCTAGCAAACAGAATGGAATGAGTCATGCAAGATCTTATCTCCTCGTACAAATTAGCTTTCCTTAAAGGTAGAATGTTGTCGGACGCCTTTGTCAAAGCGAGCGAATTAGTTGTGAGAGGATTGGAGTGAAGGTGGATTTTGAATAGGCTTACGACAAGGTTAATTGGGCATTTTTATTTAAAATTATGGAATTGTGGGGCTTCAACGCAAAATCGTGTCGATAGGTACAAGAGTGTATATGTAATGCTAAGGTGGCCGTTATGGTTAATGGCGAAACCTCTAACTGGATTAAAACAAAAAGGGGAGTGAGGCAAGGCGAACCCCCTATCACCATATCTTTTCTTGCTTGTTGCTGAGTCCTTGACCAGGATGACGGAAGCGGCAAATATAGATCTGATTAAAGGCATTGGACCCTTTGTGGATAGCCTCATGACAAGTATTCAGTATGCAGACGATATCCTCTTTTTTTGTAAGGCAAAGAAAAAATATATGAAGAATTTTCGGTTCATGTGGGGTCTATTTGAGTGGGCCTCAGGTGTAAAGGTAAATAAAGATAAAACGGAATTGTTCTACCTAGGGTGTAAGCCTGGGAAGGAATATAATCTTTCTAATTATCTGGGGTGCAAGGTGGATAAATTTCTATCAAAATATTTGAGGCTACCACTGGCTAATAGACTCTACACAAAGAGGGCTGGATAGTTATAATTCATAAAGTTCAAGGATGGATTTATAGTTGGCAAGCTAAACTTTTATCAAAAGGTAGTAGATTAACTTTGGTGAATTTGGTTCTTACTAATTTGCCACTACATTTTTTTTTCCATCTACAAAGCTCCGAAGTAGGTGATTAAAAGGATCGAGGCATTAAGGTGGGATTTTTTCTGGAAAAAGGGGGTGGATGTTGAGGGAGGCATGCGTATTGTGGCATGGAAATGTATTTGCAGAGATAAGAGACAAGGCGGACTCGGGGTGAGAGATCTTGCCTTGTGATGAATGATGCTCTACTGTCTAAATGGGTGGTGGCGCTTTTTCACTAAACGGGATCTCCAATGGAATAACCTCATTAGAACTTTATACTATAACAGGAGGAAACCCTTCGGGAAAGAAAGGACATTTAGACCGGCTTCACAATGGTGGAAGAGTGTGTTAGCTACTAAAGAGATTTTTAAAAGTGGTATGTGTTTTGCTCTGGGAGATGGGCAGTCTTTCGATTTATGGTCTGATAGGTGGTGTGGCGATGCTATAGTGAAAACACTTTTTCATGATATTTACGACAAAGTAGCACAGAAGGAAGTTTTAATTAAGGAGCACTACTCCACTCTAGGTTGGAGATAGAGAAAGATCTTGAGAGGAGTTGCGGTTGGAATGCCAAGAGGCGATCGCAGAATTAGAGATCTTAAAGTGCTACTTCCAAACTTCTGCGTTGTTGACAAGATTGACGAAATCGGTTTGAGATGGAATGTGAGGCTGTATTTCACCGTTAAGTCAGTGTACAATTTGATCATAGACGGGAGTGTCCGGGATGTTCTTCTGCTGAAAGCCTGGGATTTGAAAATACCGTATAAAGTTAAAATCTTTATTTGGTTAGCCCTTAGAAAATGCCTACCCACAGCTGATAACTTGCTCAAAAGGTTGGTTTGGCAACCAATAGTGCGTTATGTGTAGTAGTGAAGTCGAGACTATCGATCATTTGCTGGTGGAATGCGTACTTAGTAGATTTTTTATGTTCAACATCCTAGAAGGTGGACACATCCGGGTTCTGTGGTGGAGGTCAGGGGTATATGGGAGCATCTGTTGGGAAACAGCTCCAAAGGAACAGCAGCAATGGACCTCGCTTTGGCTGCTGCATGTTGGTGGACTATTTGGCGGGAAAGAAACAACGTGATTTTTAGAAAGCAATCTTTTGGCCCTTTAGCGACCGTTAGACTAATTCAAGCTGTGGGAAGGGAATGCGCAGAATTTTGCAGCACCAAGTGACAGGTTTTGAGTTTGGATTGTAATCTCGCTGTTTTGTATTTTTATTTTTTCCTTTCTCTGTCGTCCTTAACTTTTCCGAGGCCCTGATGTCTCACTTTCTGTAGCTAAATTCATTTACCGAATGAGCGAAGCCGGTAGTGTGCTATCTTTATCTCAAAAAAATATTTGATGGTGATATATTGAAGGGCACATTGACATCCTGCAGTTTTATTGTTTTTGTATTAATTGTTGCAGAATCAGTCTGTGCTACTGTATGCTCTCTCTCTCTCTCTCTCTCTCTCTCCCATTTTTAAGTGCCTTTCATTTTAAACCGGTTATATGGGGCTTCCATTTAAGTTTTGCTAAAAGAAGATGGCTAATAGACCTGCAAAATAGATAGTGTATCACCAGTACACATTCTTTCAATTGATAAGGAACAAAATTTGATTCCTTCTTGAATTTTAATTATGATTTTTCATGATGATGGGTACTGGTCAACCTCAATTTTTTTGTTTCTTTTGGCCCAACAAGCCTGGCCCCTTGTCTTGGTGAATTTGGTTCTTTGCAGTGTACCTTATTATTCTGAAATGCACTCAGAGGCTAATATATGTTTATGCCAGTTACTTTCAACTTTTGGTCTCATTTGATAACCGTAATCACCATATATAACTAACGCTATCAAAAGTTACACCATGAGAGCTATTATCTTTAATAGAGCATTCCTTTATGCAGATTGCTTTTACTTTTGTGGTCTATCCTTCACTGATCCTAGCTTACATGGGGCAAGCCGCTTATCTCTCTAAACATCATGTTATCGAAAGTGACTACAGGATTGGATTCTATGTATCTGTGCCAGGTAGCTTCTTGGATTCCTAGTTCTAAGTCTTCTATTATTGGAATAAAAAGATGCCCATTATAATACTTTTCTCTTCTCTGTGTATTAACATTTACAAAATCAACTTCCTCAGAGCAAATAAGGTGGCCTGTTTTGGCAATAGCTATCCTGGCAGCTGTTGTGGGAAGCCAAGCTATTATCACAGGCACCTTCTCGATCATCAAGCAGTGCTCAGCCTTGGGATGCTTTCCAAGAGTGAAAATAGTTCATACGTCATCTAAAGTGCACGGACAGATTTACATCCCGGAGATCAATTGGATCTTAATGGTACTGTGCTTGGCTGTTACTATAGGATTCAGGGATACAAAACGCTTGGGCAATGCATCAGGTACTAGATGATAAATGTTACTATTAATCCACATATTGTCTCTCTATATTAATAGAAAAGTCAGACATAAGCACTCATAGACTTTCATTCGGCAATCATCTCCTTCATCCTTTTCTGATGTGTCAGCCATCTCTAAGTATTTCTGAGCCTGCAATCTATTATAGAGTAGTTGATAACAGCTCCATGTGTCACGCAGATGTATCATAATTTAACGAGGGACGGATTTTTTTGAGAGATATGTTTGATTGCTTTTACAGAAACATTATAATATGTTATTGTGTAATTCAATGTTGTAGTGAATCAGCGATTGATAAAGTAGATGTATCTTGTGAAGATGTGTTGATGCAGAATAGGCTTGAACCTATATTGATCGGATTAAACCGATTTAGTTCATAGTTTTTTTAAAAAAATTAGATTAGACTAGTCAAGCGTATCTTTTAGCTAATTAAATGAGATTTTTTAGCTATCATGTTATTTGATTTTATCTGTATTTATTTTTAGGTTATTATTGTTTAGTTATTCTTTAGATAAGGTTGTTTTAATTAGTTATTTAGGATAAGATTAAATCTTAAGTTGGTTATGTATAGATAAGGTTAAAAATAGTATTAATAAGGTATAAGACATTTTTGTATGAGGACGAATATATGATTCTATAATGAAGAAAAAAGCTTTGGCAATGATGTCTTTTTTCCCCTTTGCAAATGCGCCACCCTGGAGTGAGTCCAGTCCCGAAGCGAGTTCTGCTCAGGAGTGAGTCCTGATTATATTTTTTTTTTCTTTTTTTTTCTTTTTTTTTGAGTTTTTCTATTTTTCTTTAACTTTCATAATTTCTTTTTTTTTTAATTACAAATTTTTAAAAAAAAAAAAATAATATTCAGAAAAATCATTTCAATAAAATTTCAAAAATTCTTTCAAAATTATAAATCATATTTTGGAGCCCTTTAAAACGTAGGACCCTATATCCTGTCCTACACCATGTGTAGTACGGGAAATCCCATTACCTGGTTAGCTCCTAAGTGATATTGGTTACCAATTTTTTTCGGAGCTGATTGCTAATGGTAGATGTGGGTTGTGGACTTGATTCCTTCTTCTTGATTTAATATTGGGTTAATTAAAGCACAACACCAAGATGAGAAGATTTAAAAGTAAGTAGGTTCTTGCAATTCAGACAACAGGAACACTTGGTGCTAACTCATCTCGGTGCTAGCTCATGGCAAAGCAAATTCAGACAACAGGAACACTTGCTATGAAATCTGGTAAATATGTCTCGAATTCTTAGACACAAATCGTTTCGGACCCAAAACTAAATTTGGAATTAATTATGTTAAATCCTATTGGAATTAGATTAGGACTTAGAGTTGGTCTAGGCAAAGTGATACATTGGGTCTATGATTCTTTAAAGGATACTCATTGGCACAATAGGATTCGTCCTTTTGAGTTCTACTCGGTTGTATCTTATAGTACAACTCTAATTATAATGGGTTTGGCATATATGCATCTATATATAGCTAGCATTGATGCACATTGGAGGATGTGTGGTGCATTAGAGATTAATTATGGTGTACATTTTGGTGACGGTGCCGAGCAACGTTGGAGAGAAAGCCGAGCGACGTGTTGGAGTTTCTGTACGGACGTGGTATCGGTAATTTGCTCATACTGAGAGAGGTATAATTTTGTATTCCACCTTCGACATTAATAAAGTTTTTGCTCTGTCTTCGCCCGTGGATGTAGGCTAGTGGCCGAACCACGTAAACAACTGTGTGCTTTATTTTTCTTCTCTCTATTTTCGATTATCTTTTGGTATTTTCACGCCCAACGAACTAGATCTTTTCCGTTTTTGTCATAACAAACTGGTTTCAGAGCCGGATTGTTCATTTGGGTGTTCAAGATGTCTACAAAATTTGAGATCGAGAAGTTTGATCTCTCCAACAGTTTCGCACTGTGGCAAGTTAAGATGCGCGCAGTTCTGATGCAACAGGGGTTGCAAAAGGCACTGTTGGGGAAAGAGAAGATGTCTAGCATATTGACAGAGGAGCAGAAGGAGGATTTGGATGCCAAAGCTCTTACAGCAATTCAATTATGTCTCTCTTCTACGTAAAGTTCTTAATGAGAACGCCGCAGCTCTATGGTTGAAGCTCGAGTCTCTTTATATGACAAAGTCTCTCACAAATGAATTATATTTGAAGCACCGATTATTTATGCTATGCATGTCGGAAGGTACATCTATCAAATCTCATCTTGATGAATTTAATTTGATTGTCACAGATTTACGATTAATAGATGTAAAAATTGAGGAAGAAGATGAAGTCCTTTTATTATTATGTTCTTTACCTCCTTCGTACAAGCACTTTAGAGAAACCTTTCTTTTCGGTAGAGATACCCTATCTATTGAAGATCTCAAGTCATCTCTACTTTCAAAAGAATAGATTGATTGACAGATTAATGGTAATTTGAGTGAAAGTACTGCAGAAGGTCTTGTTGCAAGCGGGAGGCCCAAAGAAAAGGATTTTACCACTAGTAGACATAAATCAAGGTCGAAGTCACGACATAGGAACTTGATATGTAATTATTGTAAGAAGAAAGGTCGTGTCAAATCCGAATGTTTTAAGCTAAAGAAAAGGAATGAAGAACAACAAGAGCAATAAAAGGAGAACCCAACAGAGGCTAGCATTGCTAATGGCAGTTCTAATAGTTCGGAATATGTTCTCAGTGTCTAATCAAAATAAATTTAAGAATAATTGGATTATGGATTCGGCTTGCTCCTATCATATGTGTCCCAGTCGGGATTGGTTTTCTACATATGAATCTATTGAAGGTGGAGTGGTTTTGATGGGTAAAGATTCTCCATGCAAAACTATTGGGATAGGAACATTGCGAATTGAGATGCACTATCTAATGTTCGGCATGTTCCGGATTTGAAGAAAAATCTTATTTCGTTAGGTCTCCTTGATGCAAATGGATACAAGTATACCGCTGAAGGTGGAGTTATGACAGTTAGCAGAGGTGCTCTTGTTCTGATGAAAGCCAAGCTGGCTAAAAACCTATATATATTGCAAGGATCCACTGTCACTGGTTTTGCGGCTACTTCCTCGTCTTTCGTTTCGGATTCTGAAATCACAAAATTATGGCACATGAGTTTAGGGCACATGAGCGAGTGTGGGATGACTGAATTAAGTAAGAGAGGTCTCCTATGTGGCTACAGTATAGAAAAATTGGAGTTTTCTGAACATTGTGTATGTGGCAATAAAAAACAGGTAAAGTTCAGTACTGCAATTCACAAAACAAAAGGCACTCTGGATTATATTCATTATGATCTTTAGGGGCCCTCACGTGTTCCGTCTAAAGGTGGTGCTCGATATATGCTTTCCTTTATGGACGATTATTCTAGAAAAGTTTGGGTGTTTATGTTAAAGCACAAAGATGAGGTGTTTAAGCATTTCAAACAATGGAAGGCTATGATTGAAAATCAGACCGGGAAGAAGATTATGTGACTTAGAACAGATAATGGTTTAGAATTTTGTTCAATTGAGTTTGATGAATTTTGTGAAAATGAGGGTATCGTTCGTCACAAAACAGTCAGACATACTCCGCAACAGAATAGAGTGGCGGAGCGTTTGAATAGAATTCTCTTAGAAAGAGCACGTTGTATGCTCTTGAATGTTGTTTTATCAAAGCACTTCTGGGCAGAGGCAATTTCTACTGCTTCTTATTTGGTGAATCGTTCTCCGCATACAGCTATTGAGTGTAAGACTCCGAAGAGGTATGGTCTGGTAAACCTGTTGATTATTCTACTTAACGAATATTTGGATGCCCTGCATATGCTCATATTAATAATGGTAAATTAGAACCTAGAGCTTTAAAATGTATTTTTCTAGGCTATGCATCTGGGGTGAAGGGCTATCGATTGTGGTACCCTAGTTCTAAAGCATCTAAATTTCTCATCGGTAGCGATGTTACTTTTGATGAATCTGCTATGCTTCACCCAAAATTGGAGTCTTCTTTTGGTACTATTTTAGAGAAAGCAAAGGATACTAAGAAGCAGGTAGAGCTTAAGAATGATAACTCGGTATCTTTGCAGAAAGGTCCTACTTCTAATCCAGTGCAGGTACATGACGACTTCGAAGCAGAAGAAACTTCGACGCAAGAGCAATATAGTATTGCTACATGTAGAGAGAGAAGGCAGATAAAACCACCACAACGATATACAGACATAGTGGCCTATGCTTTATCGGTGGCTACGGAGACAGTCGATGCTGGTGAGACTTTCCACATATACATAAGCTATTTCTAATACTGACTCTGACAGGTGGCTAGTTGCAATGAATGAAGAGATCGAATATCCTCATAAGCACCACACATGGGAGTTGGTGAAATCACCTAAAGGAAAGAAATTCGTTGGCTTTAAATGGATCTTCAAAAGAAAAGAAAACACCCCAAATTTTGAAGATGCTCTCGATATAAGGCAAGATTGGTTGCAAAGGGCTATAGTCAGATAGAAGGTGTTGATTTTAATGATATTTTCTCACCTGTTGTAAAACATAGCTCTATTCGTATGTTGCTTTCCTTAGTCGCTACTCATGATATGGAGTTGGAGTAACTTGATGTGAAGACAACTTTCTTGCATAGCGAGCTTGAAGAACAAATTTATACGCGACAGCCTGAGGGTTTTATTATTCAGGGTAAGGAAGATCATGTCTGCCTAGTAAAGAAATCATTATATGGTTTGAAGCAGTCTCCCCGACAGTGGTATAAGCGATTTCACTCATTTATGGTTGGTTGTGGCTACTCAAGAAGTAAGCGAGATAGTTGTGTTTATTTCAGGAAGCTTGGTGATGGCGTTTTCATTTATTTGTTACTTTATGTTGATGATATGCATATTGCTTCCAAAGAGATGTATGAAATTAACAGGTTAAAAACACAGCTAAGTTACGAATTTGAGATAAAAAACTTGGGAGCAGCTAAGAAGATTCTCGGTATGGAGATTCTTAGAGACCGAAAGTCCGGGAGATTGTATTTGACTCAGAAGAAATATATTGAGAAAGTTTTGGAGCGTTTTGGAATGAAAAATAATAAACCCGTAAGTACTCCGCTTGCTGCTTATTTTAGGCTTTCGGTTGTTTGGTCACCACAATCAATTGATGATTTGAGATACATGCCACATATTCCCTATTCTAGCGCAGTTGGAAGTCTTATATATGCAATGGTCTGCATCCCTCCAGATATTTCACATGCAGTTAGTGTTGTGAGTAGATACATGGCTAATCCAGGCAAGACACATTGACTAGCTGTGAAGTGGATTCTCAAATACTTAAAAGAAACTTCTGATATACATCTGGAGTTTGGGAGATCTGATGACTCTTTAGTTGGTTTTGCTGATTCAGATTTTGCTGGCGATTTAAATAGACGAAGGTCACTTACAGGATATGTTTTTTCTCTCGGTGGTTGTTCTATTAGTTGAAAAGCTACGTTACAGCCTATTGTTGCTTTATCCACCACTGAGGCAGAATATATTACTATAACGGAGGTTGTAAAAGAAGCTATTTGGTTAAGAAGCATATATGAAGAGCTTACTTCTAGTCAGGAGACTATTGTCGTCCACTGTGACAGCCAGAGTGCTATACATCTTTCTAAAGATCAAATGTTTTATGAAAGAACAAAATATATTGATATAAGGTATCATTTTGTTCGTCATGTGATAGTACAATAATATTATCGTGAAGAAGATAGGCACGGCAGACAATCCAGCGGATATGTTGACTAAGTCTTTTTCGGTAGCTGTCACCCCTCGAGACTGCCTATTTGGTCAGTTCCAGCACGCCAACATACCCGCCAATCGGGTATGACCTCTCTATACCCGAAAAGAACGGTCATCATCTCAACGGCAAGTGCAAAGAGAATACATGTATATCATAGTAAAACTAATACTAAACTGAACATTCAACTTTAAACATAAATACAACTGAATAAAGCTGAAATGTAATATTAGAATGAAATTGGATACATATAACTATTAGTTACAATTTTTTTTTTCTTTTCTCTTTTTCCTCACCCAAAATATAATGTTTACTCAAGGTACCAAAAAGGTAGAGTATCACTAGACCCTCTAGGTCTACTAAGCTGTTGGGCCCTTGCCCTTATCGAGTGCCTCACCGGCTGTACCTGGTTTTGCAAAAAGTGGAAACCAACGGGGTGTGAGAATTACGAATAGTTCCTAGTGGGTTCATCCACCGAGAAATATGTTTTACACCTCTTGGTCCAATGGAAGCATTAGTAGCAAGATAATAGGGAAAACTGTAAAAACTACACTAGCATGCTGATATGAAATCACTACACTATTAGTCCATAATGCTACCATGCCACGCCCCCACAAGGCTACTATTTCACAACCCGGCCATTTTGCCGCTAAGTAAGGGTTACATCAAACCCGAGTACATTAGTTATTTTACATTTCTTTTATCTTTAAGCCTTTCAGAAGTATCTCGTCCGCCGGGCCTCCATCCTAGGAGTTGCGCTCCCATTTGACGAGTCTCAAATCTAAAGGCGCCATTTGCATTTGCTTCAACCCCTTCCGGAAGTACCTCATCCGCTGGGCCTCTGCCCTAGGAGTTGCGCTCCCAATCGACGAGTCTCAAATCCAGAGGTACATGTGTATTCACTTTTACTTTTACCCTAGGGTCACATTATATACCTCTTGGGTGCCAATTTGCTCATTGTTCGCTTTTTAATCCTTCTGGGAATACCTCATCCGATGGGCCTCTGCCCTAGGAGTCGCGCTCCTATTTAAAGAGTCTTAAATCCGGAAGTGCCATTCATACATCTCTATTTTACACTAGGTTATTTACACTAGGATTGCAAGGGTGCCCAAAGGACACCATTTTAGATTAGAGTTCTCTACTTTTCTCACTCAACCCTAAGTCCTTGACTCTAGGATTACAAGGTACCCCAAGGATATCAATGTAGCAAACATACCACTCTAACCTTAGAGTTCTTTAACTCTATATTAAAACTCTATATTTCCACCTTAGATTTTTCCAAAGTTAAATGCCACTTATCAATACCTAGTTTTCTCCTAGGTTTCATGCCACACATTCCACTTGACCTAGGTTTTCTCCTAAGTCCATATCCACAAAAACAACCTACAATCTTGGTTCATTAAAACCCCTTTTTGTTCATGCAAGGTTAAACCTTGAAAGCTTTTCTTTTATGTTACTTAGGGCTAAACCCTAATTTACTCGAGAGTTTCTTGTGTCTCTACATACTACTCTTTACAATAATGCTTCTAATCAAAGAAAAGCAAAGGAAAAGAGATGAAATCACCATTTTCTGTGAAATCCCCTACCTTGTAGTTCTCTTGAGGAAGAAAGGGGTGCTTGATCTACCAAATCCAAAGAAAAACTCCTAAAACAAAGTTTAGAAACCAAAAGAGATCATTAGAAACTCTTTTCGAACTCAAAAACCCTAAAAACTCACCTCTTGTTTTCTTGCTCAAAAGAGGTAGAGAAGGATTCTTCTTCCTCCCAAGGTACTCTCGTAGCGATCCTCTTCCGTTTCGTGGCTTCGAAAGAGATCAAACCCTCCAAATGGCTCTCCTCCAAAGTTAGGGCTCCTCTTCTTCTAGAGAGAGAATGAGAAGAGAGTAAAGGGGGAATGGGTTGTGCACGGTTTGGGTTTGGGGAGAAGTCCTCCACCCTTTTATACTCAGGCTCCTTCTTTATTTACAAGTTTGCCACTCTCCCAGAACTGTCGGGTCGCGAAGATCCAGACTTTTCCCAAAAAGGTTCAGGCCCCGAACGTAGGGCCTCATTGCACGCGCTGAAGGTCCAGACTTTTTTCCAAAAAGTTCGGATCTTGAACGTTGGGTCCACAGTTTTCAGCAAAAAAGGTTCGGTCCCTTTCTCCAGAGCGAGGACCTTGCTACTAAGGTCCGGACTTTTCCCAAAAGGTCCGAACCCTGAAGGCCAAACTTCCAAAAACTCATCGCCTCGAAAAGTGTGTTTTCGCTTTACGAAGCTCGAACCCCTATGTAATCATTCCGACATGCTCGGAATTCGTTCTCGACATGCCCACAGTAACTTTGACTGTTCCGGGGTCTCTTTTAAGCCAGAGTCCAATACGAAACTTCTTTTAAATTTCGTTTTCCAACTCAACTTTGGTCTGAATGCCTTTTCTTCGAACCAAACTTGCTCTAACTCTTTTTATTCACATTTTTAAACACGCTTAGGGTGTCTTATCCGCACTTTGCTATTTTAGCGAAAGCCGGGGTACCATAGTAACTAAATTCAAGTATTGCATGAACTTGGTCGGTGTGTGCAGCAGCACTTGAGAACCTCTTTGGGGTTTTGGTGGAGAAGATGGAGAATTCTAGCCAAGGTGGAGATTTGTTAAATATGTCTCAAATTCTTAGACACAAATCGTTTCGGACCCAAAACTAAATTTGGAATTAATTATGTTAAATCCTATTGGAATTAGATTAGGATTTAGAGTTGGTCTAGGCAAAGTGATACATTGGGTCTATGATGCTTTAAAGGATACTCGTTGGCACAATAGGATTGGTCCTTTTGAGTTCTACTCGATTGCATCTTATAGTACAACTCTAATTATAATGGGTTTGGCATATATGCATCTATATATAGCTAGCATTGATGTACATTGGAGGACGTGTGGTGCATTAGAGATCAATTGAGGTGTGCATTTTGGTTTTGGTGTTGAGAAACTTTGGAGAGAAAGCCGAGCGACGTGTTGGAGTTTCTGTACGGACGTGGTATCAGTAATGTGCCCATATTGAGAGAGATATAATTTTGTATTCCGCCTTCGACATTAATAAAGTTTTTGCTCTGTCTTTGCCCATGGATGTAGGCTAGTGGCCGAACCACATAAACAGCTGTGTGCTTTATGTTTCTTCTCTTTTTTTTCGATTCTCTTTTGATATTTTCACGCCCAACGAACTAGATCTTTTCCGCTTTTGTCGTAACAAAATCTATGAAGGCTAATTGGCAGGTCAAGTTCTTTATTCATTTTCGGTCAGGTTTCTACAAGATAAGGTCAAACCCTCTAGAGCATCCTTTATAACAGGGAATAGTTTAGACGAGGGAGAAAGTGGGTAACTTTTGATTTAGGGATTGTCTGATACCTATTGAACAGTTTACTTAGAGAACCAAATAAAGCTTCTTCTATTATTAGAACAGAACTGATTTGTGCAATACTCACTCATGTACTAGAGGGAAATAGTAACTATCTTTCCCTATTTTGTCAGCCAATACAGCTTACCTAGCAAATATTGTCAAGTTGTTGTGTTATTATGTATTGCTATTGGGTATCGTGCAATTCAGTATAAAAACCATTGTGAACTGCACAAATATGTGGCTTCTGTTTAGGCCCTGAACAATCAGTAATCAGACCATACATATAAATCTTCAAACTAGAATTGATAATCCAGCTACTTTTTTGCTTAATATTCAGTCCGTTTTTGGTGACATATTTAGGACTGTATAGTAGCGAGGATCCTACTATTTTCTTCCTTATTACCCCGTCTGCTTTCTGTATGGGTGTTATGATAACTAAATCTAATTGCTTTTTCCCTCATTGAATGACAGGCTTGGCAGTTATAACTGTGATGCTAGTGACAACATGTTTGATGTCGCTCGTGATAGTCCTCTGCTGGCACAAGAGCATCTTTTGGGCCGTATGCTTTGTCGCCTTCTTTGGAACAATCGAGGCTCTCTATTTTTCGGCCTCCCTCATCAAGTTCTTGGAAGGAGCGTGGGTACCCATCGTTCTCTCCTTCATCTTCATGATCATCATGTACGTGTGGCACTATGGCACCATCAAGAAGTATGAGTTTGATGTCCAGAACAAGGTCTCTATCAACTGGCTCCTGAGTCTTGGCCCTAATCTTGGAATTGTTCGAGTGCGAGGCATTGGCCTCATTCACACCGAACTTGTCTCTGGAATCCCTGCAATCTTCTCCCATTTTGTTACCAATCTTCCTGCTTTTCACCAGGTCTGTTGTACTCTTCTCTTGTCGAAAATTTTCCTTTCTTTTCTATTCATGGTTCGCACTTTGCTCCATGGAATAATTGAAACCTACAGTCAACTCCTTCAATGTTTAGATTGTTAGCACATAATTCCCTGTCATCACTTTGTCCATCCACTAACAGTCAGAAAATATTGAGGTTTGATCTGAAACAACTATTGTACCCCTTTTAATATTCCACGTCATATCTCCATAATTTAAACATTTCACGCGCAGAAAAATGTGATGCAGGGGGGGTATGTAACAAGAGTGTTGTTAATTTTGATGTTTTTATTTTTCATGACGTAAAAGTGAAAATGTGAAACGTTTGATGTTGTCTTTTGCAATTTCACCATTTTCTGATTTCACAATTTTGATAATTTTGGTGCTATAATGCCTCCAGGTTCTCGTGTTCCTCTGCATCAAGTCTGTCCCCGTACCATACGTCCGGCCCGAAGAGCGTTTCCTTGTGGGAAGAATAGGCCCCAAAGAGTACCGGCTCTACAGGTGCATTGTCCGTTACGGGTACCACGACGTCCACAAGGATGACTTGGAGTTTGAGAAGGACCTCGTTTGCAGCATCGCGGAGTTCATCCTATCCGGGGCTTCCGAGCCCAATGGCAGTTCTCTCGAAGAAACCGACAAGGACGAAGAGAGAATGGCTGTCATCGGGGCTGGTTTCCGTCTGTGCGAGGAGGACAACAATAGTGATCAAGAAGACGGCGCACCGGGTCCATCAAACGCGAGGGAGATTCGCTCGCCCGTTATCGTCCCCAGAAAGGTCAGGTTTGTTCTGCCCGAGAGCCCGCAAATGAATGTGGGAGTCCGAGAAGAGCTGCAGGAGCTGATGGAGGCGAGAGAGGCAGGCATGGCTTTCATACTTGGCCACTCGTACGTGAGGGCAAAGAGCGGGTCGGGTTTTCTTCGGAGGTTGGTGATCGATTACGGGTACGATTTCTTCAGGAGGAATAGTAGAGGTCCATCATATGCTGTCAGTATTCCGCATGCTTCCACGTTGGAGGTGGGCATGGTCTACCATGTCTGAGTGTTACGACTTCCGCGTGTACGTATATCTTTGTTCTCTTTATGTATATTACAGCATCAGTTGTAGCTTTTTGGTTTCATTGTTCTTTCTCTCAAAATGTGTTTTTTCTCTCATTTGTGGCCTTGAAGAGAAAGAATTCCTATCAGGTGAAGGACGATTAAGTTCCATAATTCGAAAATTAGATTGAGATTTAGCTAAAGTATTAGGGGTGAAAATGGATATTGGACAAAACAATATCAGCATCCATCTCTTTTGTTTTTTTTTTTTTCTTCAGCAGCTCAATTCTCATCTTATCGCTTCATCAATTCTTATCGCTTCATCAATTCTACACAAGTAGCATCCATCTTTTTTTTTTTTTTTTTTTTTTTTTTTTTTCTTCCGCAGCTCAATTCTCATCTTATCGCTTCATCAATTCTACTTATCGCTTCATCAATTCTACACAAGTAGCATCCATCTCTTTTTTGTTTTCTTTTTTTTTTTTTTTTTTCTTCAGCAGCTCAATTCTCATCTTATCGCTTCATCAATTCTACTTATCGCTTCATCAATTCTACACAAGTAGCATCCATCTCTTTTTTTTTTCTTTTTTTTTTTTTTGTCTTCAGCAGCTCAATTCTCATCTTATCGCTTCATCAATTCTACACAAGTAGACGGGTTCAAAGCTTTATAAAAAATAACATTTTTTTTTTACCTTCTCTTCCTAGTATAATAGTCTTGGTGTGTTCAAGAGCATAGAAAAGTTCACTATATATAAGCTTCACATGCCTATAGGTTACTACAACTTAAAGCCATAGGTTTTAATTTATTTAATTACACAATTAAATACTAGAGGAGTTAGGAATAAATAGATCTGAGTTTTGTTGTGAATACGTATGTTAAATCTCAATTTAAAAGTGCCACCATGAATCCAAGAGTGAAGAAGTAGTTGTGACTTCACTAGTTGCATAGGTTAGTGAAAAAAAAAAAAAAATTAATATTTTAATTTAATAATCAAATGTTACAATATTTTTTTCATTTATTTTATTATTAAAAAATATATGAGAGTTTAAAACGCCAAAGAGGGATTGTTAAATATAATGAAAGGTGTGCCTTGTATTGAACTTTTACTTAGTGAAATAATAATTTATGTTGTAGAGGCAAGTGGTTTCAAATTTAAATTTTAATTGCTTAAGGGAAATAAAGTGTCACTACTCACATATAACAATTCAGCTGTCGATATGAGTTTTACTAACTAGCACGTTACGGTCTTGTGCTGATCCTAATTTTCATGAGCATATTTGAAAAAAAGCTCGTTCTCATAGGAAGCGTCCTCACCTCTATACTCACATAGGTGAAATCCGTTAAGAATGTTTCTGTAATTCTGACATCCTACTCATAAGAGACACGATTTCATCAAGAGTATAATAACCCAATTCTCGTTTTATTATATGATGAATGCACTCACATTATAGGAATAGGTAAATATTAGATCACGTAGATTTATATATTGTGCATTCTTTATAACCACCATATAATTCATTTTTTTCATTGAACTCGATCGATTTTCAGGATCTCTGATCATTAGGTTGGCTCATACGTGGTTCATGATATTATGGACTTTAATCTTATCTCCCTCAATGTGCTATAGATCCTTTCTCTTCACCAGGTTAATGAATCTGCTAGATTATCAATAGATTTGATATAATCTACATTAATAATACCATTGTTCATATATGATCTCAGAGTATTGTGTTTTCTTCTCACGAATCTGGATTTACTGTTATAATAACAATCTCTTACTCTACAAATAGCAGCAGTGCTATCATAGTGTATTAACACAGATAGAACTGATTTATCCAGAAATAGAATTTCAAACAATAAGTCTCTCAACCAACTAGCTTCCTCGCTAGCTGAAGCTAAAGCAATAAGCTCGGATTCAATAGTTGAGTTAGCAATGATAGTTTGCTCTTTAGATATCCAACATATAGCACTACCTGCTAAAATAAAAATACAACCAATGGTAGAGAGAGAATCACCTGATAATGTGTTCCAATCGGCATCACTATAACCCTCATTTACAGCAGGATACTTCCCATAAAATGAGTCATAAATTTTAGTAGCAATGAGATATCTCATCACACTTTTCATGGCGTGACAATGCTTTGCACCCAGCTTGCTTGTAAATCTACTAACTATCCCTACTACATATGCAATATCAGATCTATTGCAATTAGTCGCAAATCGAAAACTTCCAAGCATACTAGCATATTCATTTTGATTTAAAATTTTATTTTCACTTTTAACAGAAAATAAGTGAACACTCAAATCAAAAAGTATAGTCACATGCTTGTAATCAAGAAAGTTGTACTTTCTCAAAAAAAAAAAAAATAGTATAGTCACATGTTTGTAATCAAGAAAGTTGTACTTTCTCAAAAAAAATATATATATATATATAATGCAACTGATCAAGAAAAATATCATATGGTATTTTGGTAATTTTCATATCCAAAATAAGGTTAATCTCACCAAGATCTTTCATTTCAAAATAATAATTTAGTATAATTTTTGTCTCATTGATAAAATTTAAGTTAGAGCAAAAAATTAGCAGATCATTCATATAAAGGTTAACAATTAATATGCGACTTTTCAAAAGTTTTGTAATAGATGCACCGACCACAATCGTTTGTTTTTAAATCATTCTTAATCATACAAGAATCAAATTTTTCATACCAGGTGCCTGCTTTAAACCATAAAAAAATTTATTTATCTTGCACATTTTATTTTCTTGACCAAACTTCCGTCTCTCCAATATTTTTTCCTTCTCTCGCGTTAAACTTCCGTTTCATCCTTTAGGGTTTACTTTTTCCCCTTCCGCCTCAAGCATCCGCCTTATTCTTTAGGGTTTAGTTTTTTCCATCCCGTCTCAAACATCTGCCTCATCCTTTAGGGTTTAATTCAATCATCTTCCTTCTTAATTAAGGTTTGTAGGTAATAATTTGAAATCCTATTTTTTTTAGCCTGTTTTTTTTTTTTTTTGATATTTGTTTTTTTCTAATATAAGGTGTGCCTCATAGAATTATTTCTCTCTTTTTTTTTTATGGATTTTATTTTTTAAAATTCTAAATTATAAAGAAATTTTATAGTCGATAGTATTAGGATCTCATTGGCTAAATCTAAAAGATTAAAAGATTTTGGATATTTTTTATTTATTTAATGGGATAGAATATTTTTATATATATGTTATATTTATGAGATGTCGAGAGATTTCAATTAATTTGTTTATTTTTGTTTTTGTTGTTATATTGAAAGGGCACATTTAATTAATTGCATAATAGTTCTAATCTTTTTTTTTTTTTTTTTTTTTTTTTTTTTTTTTGCAAAATGATAATAATTGCATTCCGTCTGAAGGGTTGCCGAATAACGAAATACAATTTTCTGAATCTAACTTCGAAGTACCACAAAATAAGATGGTTTTTATCTCTAATTAATGTATCTTAATTTTTTGGTATAAAATATTGTATGCACTTAAGATCAATTTGGATGTTCAATATATACTATATTTGAATGCAGATTTATCGAGCAAAAGTTGTTGCGAAGAAGGTCCATACTACGCTAGATAATGGGGTTATTTTCTATTGCTTATTAAAAAATTTCTTGTTATTTATTTCTTATGCATACAACTCTTAATTTTTTATTCTATTCTTTTTAAGTTATACTTTATTATTATTGCAAGATATTTTTTATGTCATTAATTAGGAAGATTATTATGATCATGTGATATTTGCTCACTTATATTAGTCTTCAAAATTTTAAAATTTTAACTATCCTTTTTTTTTACTGAATATTATGGTGGATTTGAAGTATATTTAAAAAGTCTGAAAAAGCCTCATAAATACGTTGCGCAAGGTTCTTTGTTGAACACAAATCCAACTACTAAAATAGGCGGCGTCGGTTAGGATCACAATGCGGGAGGTTCAAATAAATGTTTCAATAGAACCAAATGAGCTATTATTAAGATCATATGGAGGTTTTCAAACCATATGCCGTAGGAGCAACTTTGGCTTGGCCATTTACATTTGTATGGGACTTATTATTATTATTATTTTATCTTCTAACTAATTTTATAATTTAATATACATTATTAACTCGTTGTAACTAACTTTTAGCGTATTTTACTATTTCTGCAGATTCAGCGCAAGTAAGGTTGCATTGGAATTCAAGATATTTATGCATATTTTGTTATAATAACATGCTACTTTATGTGATATAGTCAATTTTGTATTCAGATGTTTAATGTACTAATTACTACTTTATGTCATGTGATTATTTTTTTGTTACTTATTACTACTTATGTGGTTAAAAAACTTGGGAGTATTTTAACTTGTTACTTTTTTGGATGATGAATGTATTAAACAGTTTGAACTTATTTGTTTGTTGAATTAGTAATGAGCTTATCAAATTATTTGTATTGTTTTATTATGAATGACAGATATTATTTATTACATGAAAATACTGAAATCAAATATTATTTAATAAATTGCATAGATCATCAATATTATGGTAAAATGTAATTATTATATGATATATATTTGCAAAATATTTTGGAATTACCGACATTTACAATTGCTGGAATCAACAATAGAATACCATCATTTATATAATGTGACAAATTAATTAATAATTACCGGTATTTACTAGTACCGGAGATGATTTAAAAATACAAGCATTTAAAAAATATCGGTAATAACTATTTCTATAGCGGCATTTGTTTAATGTTACTAATTACTTAACATTAATGGTGATCTATTTAAATGCCGGTAGAAGATTCACCAACATGAGTATAAGCGGCATTAATAACATAATGCCACTAATTATTTTAGAAGCAATTTTTAGACTTTGTGCGGCAATAACAGAATGTCGCTAAATCATAATTTTTTTGTAGTAATATATATATATATATATATATATATATATATATATATATATATATATATATATATATATATATATATTCGGTAATCCCACGACAAAATCCATCGTGATCTTATCCCACTTCCACTCTGAAATTGAAAAATTCTGAAATTTTTTAGCCGATACTCGATATTCTGCTTTCACTTGCTAACAAGTCAAGCACTGAGCAACATATCTACCAATATCCCTTTTTTATTTTATTTCACCAGAAATGTGCCTTGAGATCCTTATACATTTTAGTTCCACCATGATGAATGGTATAAGATATATAATGACCTTTATCAAAATCTCCTCTTGAATCTCTAAATTCATAGGCACACAAAATCGGTCAATGTACCGCAATACTCTCGATGTATCGACACTAAAATCCCTCGTTGGAAAGCTCGCAGTCTGCTCTAGAATCCGCACAAGATGTGGGTCCTCACTCTGTTTCTCCCTGATCCATTTTTAACAGAGTGGGCTGCACGACTAAGAACATCAGTCGAGCAGAAACCCATAGGGACACGATCTTTAAGCTGAGCCATCTTATTTTCTAAAGTAAAGGTGACTGTCATGTGATCATCATATTCAGACTCTATACTGTTGTGACACCTCAATAGTACCACATCGGATGGGAATGTGGTTGTGTTTGGGTATATAATAGACATGAACACTAGTAATAATAACTAAGATTAAGCATTTTGGATTATGGTTTGCGTCCAACGAGTTATTATTGCTAGTGGGTCGGATCGTTACATTTGATATCAGAGCCAGTCACCAACCGAAAGTGTGTGACGAGTCTCGGCTGAGCCAGGGTCTGAAAGACACGGTGACGGACTATGTCAGGGGTCTGAATGACAAGGTAGCAAGACAAGTCTCACATCACCTGGTGATTTTGGGCTCTGTGTGTGTTTGGACTGACGAGGACGTTAGGCCTAAACGGGGGGAGTCTGTGACACCCCAATAGTCCCACATCGAGCGGGAATGTGGTTGTGTTTGGATATATAAGAGACATGGACACTAGTAATAATAACTGAGATTAAGCATTTGGGGTTATGATTTGGGCCCAACGAGTTATTATTGCTAGTAGGTCGGGTCGTTGCACAAATTTGGCTCCACTTGCTCCTCCCCTAACTTTTTTCCAAACCATTTATCTAGTACATTAAAGTTTTCATCACACCGTTACATATATAGTCAACATTCTTAAAGAAATAAAATGTTGAAATCAGCTACTACCACCATTTTTATTAAAAAAAAAAAAAAAAAGGCTTAAAAATAAAAAAGGTAGCTATTCATTGTCTTTCTCTTTCTTATCCCAAAAAGCACTATGAACTATCTACAAAAGAGAAAAGAATAAATGTTAAACAATGTAAAAGTAAGTCATGCAAATAGATTTTGAATAATAAAACAAATAAACTACTCATAAAATCTAAAAGCAATTTTTGGGTGCCAATATAAATATATAAAAACTATACAAACCTAAATAAGATTACATTGTTCAGAAGTTTTCGATGAATAAGCAAAATTTGAATTCCTACTAAATAGAAACAACAACAGGGTGAAAGGTAGAAAATAAAGAATAAAGCATAGGCAATGTCTTGAGGAAGAAAATAAAGAACAAAGAGTAAAGAACAAAGCATAGGCCTATAAAATATACTGGATAGCTAGAAAAGGAGGAGCAAAAATGCATCATGTTTATCAACATAGAGGCATAAAGCTTGATTATGAGTCTACTCTAGAAAGTTTCATAACTGATTATCATTTTGCACTATATGTTTTTGAATAAGTAAATATAACTATTAGCTTATCTCATTACATGTAATACTCGTCAATTTAAATTTTGAAATTCAAATTCAAATTGAATTTTTGGAAATTCTGTAATTCAAAATTTCAAATTTCTGACATCTTCATGAATAATTGCTTAACCTATTCTAACAAGATCCAAATTCGACGAAATAAAATCCCCACTTGATCGGTCTCGTCGAGCTGAACGATGTAGCGTCGTCCGTTTTTATGTTCGGCGAGCCGAAAACATAGTAAAGTGTGCAAAAGAATATTGTTCGCTGAAGAAGCGACTACTGCGACATATCGAGACTTAATCGCGATGAAACAAAATTGCTACTTGATAGGTCTCGTCGAGTTGAACGTCGTGACGACTGACGACGACCGTTTTTATGTCCAGCGACCTAAAAGCCTCGTAATGCGTGAAAAATAGTAAATTTTTGTGTATTTTTACACGATAGTTGATATTTTATGCTTGGAATTGGATGAAACTTCTTGGAGAGGGGTTGGCTTCTCTACATAATTCAAATATAGTGAAGGACCTAGCTGCAAATTCAAAAGATACATGAACTAAATGGCATCTTGTTTCAATGCTATAAAGGGAGACCTAGGGTTTCTCTTTGGAAACCCTAGCCGCACTGCCCTCTTGCAACCGTAGCCACCCCACGCCTCTTCCTCACCCTCCTGCACCTTTCCCAAGCCTCACAGCCACCGGCCACCACCTGTCGTTGCTAGAAAAGAGAAGAAAGCTATCTTCTCTTGTTGATCTCGGGTTTTGGAGAAGAAGAGTGCACTGAACCCCTTCCAACTTGTCCAAGACCTTTCCTGAGACCTCTATCATCCTCAGGAAGCCCAGGTCGAGGAGCCTAGTCGCCGGGCTCTGCCGCACGACGCCAGAGAAGAAGATCCTTCTTCTTCTCCTTCTTCTCGGACAGAGGTGAGTCTAGACCTTTCTTTTCTTATTTTTCTTGCACCAAGTCACCCCTCATCCTTTCTCTGGCATCATGAGGATGCTCCTAGTGCAGCCCTGTTACCTGAGTCCACACGGTTTGCCGGTGGAGACATAAGGTTCGCCGAAACCCTAGATCTGGCTGGAGTTTTGCGCGCGCCACCACCGGAGCTTTTTGAGAGGGAACTAACTTGCTGGGCTTCTTCTACTGGATCTCTAGAAGCCCTCCACCAAGTCCCAATACCCCTGGTTCGATCTAGAAGCCGCAAGGAGTAACCCTAGATCTGGGTTCTTATTTTTGCCCGAGCATTGTCGCCCACCATCGCCGCCGCTTCTCGCCGCCGGCCAACTGTTGGGTTAGCTTCCCCTCGTCGAGGCAGACCTCCTAATGCCATTGTATAAGCCTTTAAGCTGCTAACTCCCTCTCTTCTTCATCCTTGACTTGGTGCTGCTAAGGTTGGAGATTCCGGCCATCCGCCGCCACCAGCTGCCGGCACCGGACCTGGTGAGACCCTTGGCACTTCCTTCAACCTTCCTATACTGTTGCTTGCCCTAACTTCCCCACATAACCCTAGATCTTTCAAGGTCAGCCAACTAGCACATTTGGTGGTTTGGCTTTGCCCGACTTTGCTTCGATCATCTTTTCGGCGGCTTTCCGGCCACAACAAGTTGAGCCTCTGAAGCCCCTCGACCTCCTGAGCATGATGCTCATCTTAGATCTCAAGTTGATAGGTTGAGTAATGAGATCTTTATGCTTGGGCTTTTAGATGACTTGTAGGTTGACCCCAGCACTTCCTTAGACTCTGTGCCACCCTCGGACAGCGAGCACGAGTTCCAGTAGGTCGAGGTATGTTTGTTGATACCCTCAGATCGATCCGAAAGTCTTCGGATTAAGGTAACGAGCCAAAACTTCATTAATATCAAGTTGTTATGCAATTTCTTGGTAGCTTAGGGGTTTAGATGAAATTATGACCATTTGACTGCCACGGGCAGTGTGCACGTGATCTCTAAACTTTTCGTTTGAGGTCCGATGGCTTCCGTTAAGCGGAATTTGATTAACGAGTCGTAAATCGACAAAACTGTCGGTTTATCGTCACTTCGGCACAAAATGCGCGATCTGAGTGAATTGAATGACCAGTTATGATTGCCAGGTGTCCCTGGCTGTTCTCGACGCTGTCCTGGCTGGTCCAGTGACTTTCGTTTCGCGTTAGTGACTTCCGGAGACAAAGTTGGCATTTTCGGAAGTGGTTTTTGGTATTTATGACACCATTTGAGTTTAGGGTTGTACAGAGTTAGATGTTACTACCTAGACGTCTTAAACGAAGTGTTTTGGGGCAACGTGTGAAGTTTCATTAAGTTTGGTAGCATATAGGCACTAGTCGGACCATTAGTGGTCAATCGGCGGATTTCCGAAAATTTCGGCAAATCCCGGAACTTAAGGAAAGTCTATTGTATAGTCGTTTTATACACTGTGAGTCAGTGGGTTGGGTATGTGTGAGTTTATTACCGATCTATGGTTTTGATTTAGACCCGAGCAATCAGGAACCTACTAGAGAGCTGAGCAACGGATTCCAAGACCGCCTACACTAAGGTGGGTACTCCGATCCGGACATCAGCGTAGTATCACCTCACTGGGTACTGTACTTGGTCAAACCCCTGTGATCTTGCTAGCCCTGGTCCTATACTTTGAGTTATCTTGCTATTCTATTATATTCCAATATCAAGCTGCTAATTTTTGGACTTATACCATGCTTGATCAATCATTAGTTAGCTCTGCTTTGTTCAATTACTCCAGTATCTCCTTATACTTGTATTGCATGTTAGAGTAGGAGATCAGTTATTATTTATAACATGAGATGATTTCATAGTTGATTGGCATCCCGTGTGGGAGTTCCCGGCCTAGTGCCAATTTCCTGATCTTTAGACCGCGAGCTGGAGCATCAGCATTATGATCGTCACAACACCAGCTGTACTTCACGTACACCAACAGATTGGCCCCCGCACTAGTACTCTTTATCGGTAAAGTGGTCAAGAGTGCAACCCATGAGCCCCCCGATCGTATCGAGTGGTGCAGGGTAATGTCAGCCAGATCAGTGCCAGACAGTGGCATTAGCCTGAGGTCCTCGTGACCAATAGTGACATTGATTAAGTACTTGGTGTCCAGCATTGATGCATAGTTCTTACTATCATGATTCCGTCATATATTGTTGCTATCTATTTCCAGCATGCTCCAGCATATGTAATTCAGTAATTTTTTATATTCAGCATTGTGATTATTATACCTGCCAGCTATCTGCTTTCTTATTTACCTACTGATTTATTATCCGTCGATTATTGTATACCAGTAGGTACGACTTACTATTTCCCGGCTCGTTGTACCTAATAGGATACATTCAGTTGTATCTCACACCCTTTGGTGACCTATTTTTTAGGTCCGTCGGGTGGTGGGATGTCAGGATGATGTTGTGAGGTGTTTATGATAGAGCTGTCCCCATGATGCTAGCTAGATAACTGGCCTGCACCTTCCTTATTACTTTTATCTTGTCATTGGATTTTAGTATTGCTATTATATGTTGAAATTGGAGATCATGACTTAGTTGATTACATTCATGTTAGTGCTGAATATCTATGTTGGGTTATTTATCTGTTATCAGTTGTTTATTTTCATCTTGATTATTAGTAAACTCTGTTGTGCATTCTGTACTTGCCTAGCCGTGCGTGTATTAGGGAAACTCTATCCAAGTGGACAGAGAATTTTCTATGTACGTGGCGAACTAGTCGCGTCCTGGGGATTCGTTTTCAACTCTGATTTATACAGAGAATTCGTTTTCATTCTTATTTGAAAACAAAATAAAAAATTAGACCGCTTTTAAAATTTTGGGGCGTGACATTACATATAAAACACCTTGTTGATTGACAATGTGCAGCAAATAAGCTTTCAGGCTTCGGACAATTCCTATGAGTAAAGATCGCAAGTGGATGATATCCAAAAGTAGGTTTGAGCTAAAAAACTAATCAACAGTCTGCATAAAATTTAGCTAGATTAAATGTTGATGGATACAAACTAAATCACATAAATTGACTACTTCTGAAACATCTGTTAAAATGTTTTAAAGCAATCAAACTAAACATGAATAACAAGTCCTCTCTTTTGAATTTTGAGAATAGAACTACTGCATAATAAGCACCCTCTTCCTATCACAACCACTTCAACAAATGGATTACTCAACTTTTATGTTGAAGGAAAAAAAATAAAATTTTAAAACAAAAAAAATTAAAAATTCATGCTTTCCATGTAAAAGAAAAAAAAATTAAAATTTTAAAAATTTCTAAAAAATTAAAAAAACATGCTTTTCTGTAGAACGAAAAAAAAAAAAAAATTCATGCTCTCCCTATAAAAAGGAAAAAATATATATATAGAATTTAAAATTTTAAAAATTTTAAAAAAAAATAAAATAAAATAAACATGCTTACTATGTAGCGCAGATCGAAGCGTCGGATTAGGAATGGAGAGCACTAGCGGAGAAAGGAGGAGAGAGAATAGGGTCGACGTCTCTCACCTCGTTCGGGATCGACATGCGAAAGGGCGGGGAGGCGTGGGCGGAGGTGTGCACGGGCGGATGCCTCATCGGACCACAGGATCATGCACGAGTAGCCCCTTTCGGGATCCACTACTCATGCAAGGTCGGGGAGGCGTTGGCGAAGATGTGCATAGGCGAGTGCTTCGTCGGAGTGCCGATGCCGGATCGGGAGGGTCCAAGCCAATAGGTTTAGAGAGACAGCGGGGGGATTCTGCCAGTGAAAGAATAGATAGAGAGAGGGGAGGGGGTTCTTGTGGTGACCCAAATCTCTGCAGGGCTTCTACAGTGCGATCAGCAGCTTCTGGAGGCCTATGTGGCGTGTCGGCAGTGTTTCTGCACCAATTTGGACACAAGTGATGGACTTCGGGTGTATAATGGATCACGTGGGTAATTGGGGGACCTCGTCGATTGTTTAGAAGTGGTTTCGCGCGAATCGGGCATCAAAATTGGACTCAGTGCGGAATTTGGATTAAAAACGCCCTTCCGGATGCCTTCGACAAATTTTGGAATTGGAATTTGGCAAAACAGACATCGGATTTGGATTCAGCGCGCGAAAACGGTCAAGATGGACTATTTACTTGTATTTTTCGGAGCCCGAATGACTTGGCACGATTTTCGAGGTTCGGTAGCACTGTTCCGGCGGCCGGAGAGGCGCCGGTGGCGGCGGCTGGCGGCGGAGCGCGGCGGCGGGCGGAGGCGCAGCCGCGCAGTCCACCGCGGAAGCGTGCACCGGGCGCTGGCCACGTGGCGCCTCCCGATTGGCCGGCGCGGCAGGCGCGGTCCATGGAATGGCGTGGGTGCACGGTGGACCAGGAGCGGGACACATGGCGGTTTTTGGTTGGCGGGTCTTGGTGCGCGCGGTCCACGCAGCGGCAAGAGCAGGTGGCCGTACGGTGGCGGTTGGGGAGCGACGTGGGGGCGCCACGTGGCGCCCCGCGATTGGCCGGGCGCACCCACCCCCACGCCCGCGTGTCGGCCACGCGTCGCTCCGCGATTCACGGGCGCGCGTGCGCCGGGCGAGGGGAGTGCCAGTGGGGCGCGTGGCGGGCTCTCGGGCTTTCGGGTCCGCACAGTGTTGGGCCGGGCCCAACACTGTAGCGGCCCGAATATTCCGGGCGCCCGGATTTTTGGGCCAAAAGTCCAAGTTCGGATTTTTCTCGGGCTGGGCCTATTTATTCCCCCTTTCATCTCTTGTGTGAGGCTTTTCCCGAGCTCCCCTGCCTTTGGACCCTTCACCAAAGTTGGAGATCTTCCTATCGCGCATCTTTTTGCGGAGGCTCGGAATTTTTGGAAGCCGCGGCGTCGACGACTTCGGCATCGTAGCACAGAGCGACGATCGTTCATCGGAGGCCCGTTATCATCGCTGTTTGGTCTAAAAGGTCCACAGAGCTACTCCGACGGTATTTTTGGACGATTTTTGCGGCGTTGGATTCATGAGAGGTACGTCTTCGACTTTCGTCTTGATCACCTTGCTGGATTCTGAATTCGTGGCACGGTTTTCGAGACATTTCTAAGCTACTGTTTGCTGGTGGAGTTTTTGGACAGCAGCCCCTTGCCGGAATTTTATCTCCGCACTCGAGCGTCGGATCGAGACGAGCCTATACACTTTTTGCATCTACTCGTCGCGAGGATTATCATCGTATTTTTTCGGGATTTTTCTGAGGCTTGCCCGAAGGTATATTGTTTCCCCTTTTACTGTGCTGAGTATTACAGTTGTGTGGTTGTGAGATTTTGCGCCCCCTGCGTTGTGGAATTTGTAACTCGGCCTACGGGACTCGGATTTTGACGTGCAAGTACGTTTCGAAGGGCTCGACGCGATGATCGCGACTGTATTTTTGTCAGATTTTTCTGAGTTCTTGCTGAAGGTGAAAAATCCGCATCTTTGGGACTGTTCCAACAGATTTGTATTTACTTGGATATTTTGGAATAAAAGTGTAACTTTGGACCTTATTGTTGTACCCAGGAAGGTTTGTTAGTGTTTTTGAACCAGTTGGAACTGGAGATGATGGTTTCCGGGTATTTCAGCTGTTAGGAGCCGAGGCTGGCGCGACGTGTACCGCGGATACGGGTTCAACAGATATTGTTGGCAAATGGCCACGCTCTTCACCGACCTCAGGTTTGCCTTGTATTAAGCACTTCAGGTGGGTAAACATAATATTGGTATCTGTATAAGGAAATGATAGGGTTGTTATGGATGTTTGTGTTATGGTTAATGTAAGTACACCTGTGGGAATGTCACCCCTATGACTGATAGCATGCAGAACTAATGTTCAACTGATATGAATGAGAGGTAAGCAGGGAATGGCCTAGATTTTGGGAATTGATGCATACCTGATCATGGTTCACGTTTGGTGAATTAGAGTTTTATCACATGACAGACGGTTATATTTATCCCACACTAGATGATATAGAGATCATGCATGTTCATGTATTGGCCTACTTATTTGATATTGGTGTATCATAGTAGAAATGTTTTAGCACGCTATGCTACTTTATGTTTCACTCTCTTTCATCATTCCTGAGGATAAAAGCATGCTTGTATGGACATGTAGTTAGGTCATCTTTTACTGCTGCACTACATATTGGAACTTGATTTAGGAGAAACCATGCTATTCTTTTCTCCTTCTTGTTAGTCAGGCGGTCTGTGTTGCTCGGGTGTGAGCAGGGGTCTGGGGTAGTGTAGCAGGGACATTGGTGTCAGGAACGGGTTGTGCTGGATTGCGGCTGGCAGGGTTTTGGCGGTGACCGCGGACTTTGGACGGTTGACCGGAGGTCGGTTATAGGACTTGATTATAGATGGCAGGGTATTGCGGCAACCGCGGATATTGGGCGGTTGACCGGATATTTACTTATGCATCAGATTGGGTATCAGGTTTCTCTAGTGGACGGAGTTTTCCACTTTTGAGTACTATTGCCTCTGTATGAGGACCAGGGTTATCTTCAGTGGATGGATTTTCCCACTTTGATCAGAGTCTTGATCCAGTCCTGCTCTTTTACGATACTTATGTTACTGGTTACTGAGGTACTTTACTCGTGTGGGTCGCTCCCCTCGAGTGCCACTCCGGAGTGTGGGTCAGACAGACTTTGAGTCCTTGAGACTCCTTTGCTTCGGTGTTATGCATAGGCTGGCATACCCGTTGTGGCCGGCAGGCGTCAGACAGACTTTGAGTCCTTGAGACTCCTTTGCTTCGGTGTTATGCATAGGCTGGCATACCCGTTGCGGCAGGCGGAGCAGGCAGTGCCAGTTTTACTGGTCCATCGATTGGGTCTATTCAGACGGATACTTTTACTTTTGCACTCATGCCTGGGGGACGAGTGGAGGCTGGCAGTTGTGTTTAGACCGGTGCTAGTGTTGTTGGGAGCCGTTTGGTTTGATAGTGGTCCTGTGTTGTTGTGAGTACTTTGATCGTTGTGTGAGAGGTTGAGCATCTTGAGTCTATCCATTCTGTGAGAGAGCGTGGATTTTGACTATAGCCTGCATGTGCCACTATTCGATAGCGAGTTAGTCCGATTGGACACCCTACGTTGATACACGGGGGAGGCGCGGGCTTGACTGGACCCGATGTGGCAGTTAGCTCGATTGGGTCGATTGAGCACCTCGTGTGCGAGTGTTGCATATCTTTATCAGAGGTGTTCCTCTTTTGAGCCTTTAGATAGGGCATGGTAGCCGTGGAGAGTCTCCGGCTTTCTTGTTTAATTCTTACTGCATTAGTTACTTTATTGCCTCTTGAGGACTTAGTGGGCAGACCGTCGGGCTGGCGGTGGTACCCACTGAGAACTCCCTTTTTGGTGTAGTTCTCACGCCCATTGGGATTTTTCCCCCCCTTTTTCCTTCCTCTCATTTGTTTTGCAGAGTCTTAGTGGGTGTTGCCGATTCTGCGGTTGTTGATCGTGGCGAGGGAGTCGCGTGCTAGACCCCTACCCGTCGTTGGAGAGTAGCGGTACCCCCTTCAGAGGAGAGCTTTAGTAGATTAGCTATTTTATTTTCCTCTTTTGAGAGACAGATGTAGTGAGGTTATGATATGTATTGAGAGCCTGTACACTGATGTATTTATTGGAGATACCTCCCTGTTGAGTTCTGGGTTTTGTATTTGAGAAAATTATATGATTATCATTTATGGGAGATGAATATTGTATCATTATTCCAATTGTACAGATGGTTGGTTTTAGTTTTACAGCACTTTTATTTTATAGCTCTGATATCTGTTTAGCTGTAGCCCTTTCTTGCAGGTAGGACGCTTCGCCTATGCGGGATTTTGATAGGTGGCGGATCTGTTGGCGAGCCCGGGTCGCAGTTTCGACTCCGGGGCGTGACAGTTCTAACAGAGAAAGAATAGATGGAGAGAAAGATGGGTCTGCCAAGAAAAAAAGAAAGAGAGAGAGATTGTGAGCCACGTGAACATGCAGGAGAGAAATGTCGTCTCCGTTATTTCGATTCACTGATGATGCATGAATCTCGAGAAAATTCAGATTCTATGGCTATCAAATTACAAGCACATGAGCTATTGTGCTTGTACAAGCACATGAGCTCTAATATATATATATATATATATATATATATATATATAGCCCGGCTACTATGCTTGTACAAGTACTAAGCAATTGGTGCTTGTAAGTTTTCTACAGTTAGATCTATCCCTTTGACTAATTTCATCCCTTAGATTATTTTATTCTACCAACCACTCATTTGACCTAAGGGGCCCACTATCATCCTAATCATACATCTTTTCATCCAAGGGCTAAAAATCTACAAGTACCAATGACTTTAAAAGCATACGATATCACACCACGAGTTTCGAAAAGCAGGTTTTTTTTTTTTGAAATCAGAGTTTAAAACCTAACCAGGGCATGAGCAGATCGCTATATGTATAGAAAATTTACTGTCCCCTTGGACAGAGCCTTTCCTATACATGCACGGCAAGCACTTATAGCCAAAATCAGAGTAGTCTAAACTACGCATACAACTACTAAGTAATTATTACAATTAATCATTTTACAATATTTCACAAATCGTAAATGCGGAAGATAAAATAACGGGTGACAGAAGGGTCAGCACTATCGCAACAGTCTCACCAACACGTCCCGACATCCCAGCACCCGATCGACCTGAAAAAATGGTCACCCAGGGGGTGTGAGATACAGCATAAGTGTATCCCAGTGGGTACGACGGGCCAAAAAATAGCAAATCGTACCTACTGGCATACAATAATTAGCGGATAGTAAAAAATCAGCAGGTAAGGGTAGGTATGCTAATCAGATAACTGAAAACGAAGCTAAGCATAAATGGGTACAACGATATAGGTGCTAAGCATGCTGAAATAGAGATCTACATCATATCATGATACTAAGCATGCATGTAAGAGTATAAGTGTCAAAGCATGCTGAACAGATATATATAAAAATGATATATCAATATTATGAACCCAAGTACCCAGCCGATGTTGCCCTTTTGGTCGTTGGACCTCAGGCGAAGATGCCATAGTAGAACCAACCAATGCCATACTGGAGTCACCTGACCAGACTGACTGCAACCCTGTGCCCACGATATCGCCAAAGGGATTCCCTGTACCCAAAGGTATAGCCAAGGGTCTCCTTATATCCAACGGCACAGCCAGGGGACTCCCCGTACCCAGTAATACAGCCCAGGGTGGCTCACGGGTCAACTAGACCCTCAACCAGTAAAGAACGTAAGGTGTGGGATCAATCCCATAATGTACGCGAGTGAATAACAGGTGCACGACGATCACAATGCTAATGCCCAAAGCTCACGGTTCGTAGACCGGATAATCGGCAATAAGCCGAAAATCCCAATCGGGATGCAAGTATCTCAAACCTGTGCCATATCATGTAGTACTGAAAGTAAAAAGTACTAACTATCTGAATAAGCAAAATAACCAATCACACATGGCATACATCCAGATCTAATAAAAGTAGCATAATATATATCCAGGTATAATCTGATATCTAGCTGTGACTAATCAGGCATGATAATTTCAAGATATAATCTGATATATAGCTAATGACCAATCAAGCATGATAAATATCCAGATATAAGCGAATATACTGAAAGCATGATATTATGTAAGTATAACTGATAATGCACAAACAAAGACGAAGGCTCAAGGGTAGAATCTGGGCTATCATGAAACACAAGGGTCTGTCGACCAATTAAGGTACCCCAGAGGGCCGGGATGATAAAGCCCGGATCGAAGAAAACTCACCTTAATGTGGGCGGTCCAACAACTCCACCGAAAGGCTCATGGGTCGGAGTCAGACTACAAGACCTGGATCATGGATACTGATCAGAAACGGACTAACATATACCCAATCCACAGACTCACTATGCACATAAAAACATGAATTTTTTCCAGATTCCAGTAAACCGCCGGAAATCCGCCGATCAGTCAACTTTGACCCAATCCGCGCCTACGGATTTCTGAATTCAGCGAAACTTGACGTGCAGCCCCAAAACACTTCACTGAAGATGTTTGGGCACACTACAAAAAAAACGACCGTAGCGGCGGTTGTAAAGAGGCGGTTTTTGTAACTGCTTCTACTATATAATCATAGAGTCGATTTAGAGACGATTTTAAAGACCCGCCTCTATATCAATTAAGAAATATATATATATATATATATATATATATATATATATATATATATATATATATATATATATATATATATATATATATATATTTTCAAGTTTAATTCCTTTTAAATTATTATTTTTTTTCTATTCTTATAATCGCTTTTATTATATAATTATAGAGGCGGTTTAGATGTGATTTTAAAGATCTGCCTTTAGTTCAATTAAAAAAAAATTATATTTTTTCTTTTCAAATTTAATTTTTTTTATTTTTTTTTTTTCTATTCTTATAACCGCTTCTACTATATAATCATAGAGGTGGTTTAGAGGCGATTTTAAAGATCCGCCTCTATATCAATTAAGAAACAAAAATTATAATTTTTTTTTTCAAATTTAATTTATTTTAAATTTTAAGTTTTTTCTATTCTCCCAAAAGGAAAAAAAGAAAATTCTATTCCCCCCTCCCCCCGCCCTCCACTAAAGACGTTAGGGCACACTACAAAAAAAAAAAACGACCGTAGCGGCGGTTGTAAAGAGAGACGGTTCTTGTAACCGCTTCTACTATATAATCATAGAGGCGATTTAGAGGCGATTTTAAAGACCTGCCTCTATATCAATTAAGAAAAAAAATTTATATATTTTGTTTTTAAGTTTAATTCTTTTTAAATTATTATTATTTTTTTTATTATTATAATCGCTTTTACTTTATAATTATAGTGGTGGTTTAGAGACGATTTTAAAGATGCCTATATACCAATTAAAAAAAATTATAATTTTTTTTTCAATTTTTTTTTTTTTTTTTTTTTTTTTTCTGTTCTTATAACTGTTTCTACTATATAATCATAAAGACGGTTTAGAGGCGATTTTAAAAATCCGCCTCTATATCAATTAATAAGAAAAAAAATTTTCAGATTTAATTTTTATTTTAAATTTTAAGTTTTTTCTAAACCACACCCCCCCCCCGCCAAAAAAAAAAAAATTCTATCCCCCCCTCTCCAAAAGAAAAAAAATTTATTTTTCAAAAAAAAAAATCCTATTCCATGTAAAAAAACGTGCCTAGGTTTTCTTTTTTTTTTTTCTTCTCCACCCCGATCCTTCCCCTTCCAGCAGCAACTTCGCCCGCTCCTCCCCGGCCCTTCGGCTTTGCTAATACTCCCGGCTCGCGGCATCGCTCTCCCTCCCGGCCCGCACCGTCGCCCCCACCGGCTTGCGGTATCGCCCCCCCCACCCCCCCTTCCCCTTCCCCGCCTGCCGCGGCATCGCCTCCCCTGGCCGCCGCATCGCCTCCCCCGGCCGCAACATCACCCCAGCCCGCGGCATCGCCTCCCCCGGCCTGTAGCATCGCCCCGCCCCCCCGGCCCGCGGCATCATCCCACTCTCGGCCCGCACCATCGCCCCGTTAGGCTTCATGAGACAAGTAACTCGAACAAATTTGATATCATGATTGTAGTCAAATGATCTTACAGACAAAAAAACTTTAATATGGTCAAAATCTAGTCAAACTAGTGAGCGAAGAGTAATTAACTAATTAACCACCCTAGCTAGTACTTCAATAAAAATCACTGTACCTATATAGTAAATCCTGCTTTGTTAATAGAATGACGAGATGTTTTATTTGTTGATTTAATACTAATTTTTCTTTATTAATGTTATCATTTTTAATTAAAATCGATAGAAATTATTTAACTTTTAGGTATTTTTTAGAGAAGTAGTTATAAAGTTACAAATTTAGTATATATATAAATTTTGATAGCATGCTTAGATGAGGTCGACTGAATTTGTGAGTTGCTTAAGTGAAGTATGCATTTATCTGCATAGCAGTCTTTTGATATCTTATTTGCTAGATTTAATGTTACTGATATCGTGGCATGGGTGAATTTTGGCTTCGACTACTTGTATGCTGATGCTAGAGGAAAACTGAGTGTGTAAAAAGTAAGGAATTAAGTATCCATCCGTGCCTTATGGCACGGAGCGATACGTATCGTGCTACCAATTAGATGGCACGGTACAAAGGGGACTCTCTTGGCCCTTCTGTGCCGTGATACAATCTAAGTATCGAACGAGACAGAACGATATATAGAGAGTACAACGGTACGTGCCGCTGCGTGCCCATACAGGCACAGAATGTTTTTAAATTTTTTTTTTTACTTCAACTTTTTTATTTTTTGGTTTCTTGCATAAATCTTTATCCCTCTCTCATCTATTTTCTTCTTTTTACTTCGTGCCAGACAACGGCCGGCACACCTCGTGCCACGGCACTTTAATCCTTGGTAAAAAGTTATTATATGTAATTATAGTGTTCCACGCCTGAAGGGTTGTTTGAGTTTGCATCAATTAATATTGGCCAACAGTTTGGAAAAATATGTTTTTCTAGGTTTCTTGGTTTGATTGTTTCCTGAGCACTCGGTGTAAGAGCATAAAGCCACAGTAAAGGAGTATAAGTCAATTTAAGTAGTCTATGAGAAAAGCACTTATCAGATTTCTCTTATAGCATTTGGAATATAAAATTTGTAATGATTTCTTATTCAGCTTAGGATACTTATTTTATCTTTCGCAATTTTTGCACCGAATTGAAGGTTGGGTGTAAAATGTATGCACAAATTTTAACCGGTTGCTTCTACAGCGTCCGCTTTTTAACAGCTTTAAGATAGGTCTTTTATCGTCAATCACTAATTTTGTAAGATTGAGACCGTTATATATATACACACACACACATTAGCTATTATACTTGTAAAAGTACTAAATAATTGGTGCTTATAAATTTTTACTATTAGATTATTCTTATGACTAATTTAACCTATTAGATTTTGTTCGTAACACGTAGTTGTTCGCA
This sequence comes from Tillandsia fasciculata, assembly GCA_029168755.2. NCBI lineage: Eukaryota > Viridiplantae > Streptophyta > Magnoliopsida > Poales > Bromeliaceae > Tillandsia > Tillandsia fasciculata. Next base: position 15,286,411 of record CM054949.1, on the reverse strand, counting down.
TCATTTGATGTATATGTTCAAATAATAAATTTTATTAACTTTTCAAGTGGTCGTGTTTTTAAAGGAGAAAATAATGAAATGAAATTCGAGGAAACCATGGTGCAGGATGATCATGGCATGCATGGTGCATGCACTGGGTGCAAGAAATAATCTCTCAACTTCTCTATCTTTTTATTTTATATGTGGGTTTTCTCTCTCTAGAGTTGGGACCTAGAGATAGATAGTACTTCTATTTTTCTGTTATCATTTTTTTAATTTTTCATTTCTTTCTTTTTTTTTGATGTCTTCTTAAGATGACTTGAGTATAATTTGGATATTTTAATTAATTCTCAATTTATGTAAAGTTTTAGAATCTTAAATGACTTCAAATTCATTTAGTATTCCAATTTTATTTTGAATCTACTTCAAATTCATTTAAGAAGATGTTGTGATGCACAATAGGTTCCTGCAGTAGGCATGTGATCCTATCAACAGGCCCGCTTTCAAGATTCATCTTGTCCAAGTACGAGGATAAAGGATCTACGAGTTTGTGTTAAAAGATGCTTAGAAAATCACTCTTTCAAGAGTAAGTCTCTTGGCAATCCATACTTTTTTTATTATTTTGATTTGATGATTTTTATACTACACTATATTGAATGCAATAAATTATTGATATAGAATTATTGGTAAGTTAATTTTTAGCTTCATAACTACAAATTGATATTGAATGAAATGTTTGTTGTTATTTCAGTTATTTTGCTATAATGGATAAAAATTGGATGACCAAACCTAGAAATAGTGATACATATAAAAATAAAATCTTACCATTTTTGGATTTTGCATTCTGTAATGCATCCTATAGTGGCAAAATAATGTGCCCTTGTGTACACTGTTAATTGTTCATTACAAACATATGAGGATGCGAAGATACACTTGATATGTGATGGCTTTCTAAGTGGATATCCTAGATGGGTTTGTTATGGAGAAGAGCCTTCCTCAATTAATGTTGCCAACTCTTCTTCAACTTCTCAATCTTTGCATGTCCAAGAAGTCTTACAAGTGGAAGAGTGCATCCCTATGACCCAAAATTTTAGAAAATCAGATGACATACATGCACTTTTACATGATGCCATTGGCTTAGCCAGTGTACCAACCAATGAAACAGATGTACCAATTAATGAATTTGATGGAAGGCCGAACACTGAACAATCTAGTCAAGATACTAATGGAAATCATGATTTTCACAAACTATTAAAAGATACAAATGAAGAATTATATTCAGGATGCAAGACATTTTCAAAACTATCTTTTATACTCCATTTGTTCCATTTGAAATGTTTAAATGGTTGGTCGGAAAAGTCATTTAGCATGTTACTGGAGATATTGGATGATGCATTTCCTGAAGGTACTGCATTACCCCGTTCTTCATATGAAGCAAAAAAAATTATTAAGACCTTAGGTCTAAGTTATGAGAAGATTCATTGTTGTCCAAATGATTGCATATTATTTCGAGGTGATAAAGTAAATCAAGAAGTCTGCGATGTTTGTGGGACCTCTCGTTGGAAACATACTAATATGGAAAAAGATCATATTTCAAACAGTGAAAAAATACTTCTAACAGACATTCAATACTAAAACAAAAGAGAAAGATTCCAGTAAAAATTTTACGATATTTTCCTTTTCTACCAAGGCTGCAAAGGCTTTTTGCCTCAACCAAAACATCAAATGATATGAGATGGCACACCGAGGGTCGTAAGAAGGATGGGCTATTGAGACATCCTGCAGATGGTGAAGCGTGGAAAGCATTAGATGAACGATATGCAGATTTCTCCTCTGATTCCCGCAATGTGAGACTTGCTCTTTGTAGTGATGGTTTCAACCCATTTCGAACAATGAGTACTGCTTATAGTACATGGCCGGTTGTATTGGTTACATATAATTTACCACCCTGGATTTGTATGAAACAATCTTCTTTTATATTATTCCAGATGAAAAAGGTCCAGAAAATGATATTGATGTTTTTCTACAACTTTTAATTGAGGAATTGAAAAAACTGTGGGAAGGCATTGAAACGTATGACGCTTCAAGCAAAAAAAAATTTTATATGCGGGCTGTATTGTTATGGACCATAAATGACTTTCTTGCATATGGAATTTTGTCTGGTTGGAGCACTAAAGGAAAGTTTGCATGTCCTTGTTGTGCGGAGCAAACGCATTCTAAGTGGTTACGTCATGGAGGGAAGTTTTGTTACTTAGGCCATTGTCGTTGGTTACCTGAGGGGCATATATTTCGTAATCAGAAAGAATTTTTTGACGGCACAAAGGAGATAAGAACTGCACCTAGTCAGATAGCTGGAGTTGATATATTAAGTCAAATACATGACATGCAATTCAAATTAGGCAAACCGCCAATAGTAAATAATCAAGTAGCAAATAGTAAGAGAACCAAAAGGAAGAGACGAATAAGAAACGATAATACAACATCAAGTGTTTCTAATTCAGAACCCATTGGCGCATTGAGGTGGTGGAAAAAGAAAAGCATTTTTTTTTAATTACCATATTGGCAATTTAATTTATTGCGCCATAATTTAGATGTGATTCATATAGAAAAAAATGTGTATGATAATTTTGCTGGCAATAACATACTGTTGGGTGCATCTTCTAAACTAGACCGGTGCCAAAATTACCAAAATATCCCCAAAAAATCCCTTTTGGTTTTCGGGAGTTGCTGGCAATAACCCACGACTGTTGAATCATCCAGGGCTATGCTGGGAACATCAAACGGCAACGCGTAATGGCCGCAATTCCTCGAATTGCATGATTGACGTCGAGTTGCCGATAAACCAATGATTTTGCCGATTTACGATCCAATAACCGATTCCCGCTCAACGAAAGCCATCGGATCTCCAACGAAAGGTTTAGAGATCATAGGCACACAGACCAAGACAGCATGTGAGGTAACAATTGCATCTAGACCCCTAGGATTTCATAAAATTGCATAATTTCATGCATTTTGAGGCCTTTTAAGCTCGTATAAATTCTTGAAGAACTTTTAAATTGAACCGAGGCCACTAGTAGGCGGGCCTTGACATTTTGAACACCGTACTCACCATGTGGGAGCAGCACGAGACCCGAGGACAACTCCGGGTCATCTTTTCTTATGTAATTTGGCTAAACTTGCAATCTTAAACTTTCTACTTGCTCCACAGTCTAACTAAGGTGAGCATCATGCTCATGAGATTGAAGAAACACAGAGGCTCACTCCCGCGGAGCTATGAAGCTGCTGGAACAGCTTAAGGGCCAACAATGCCCATTCTAGGGCTTGGCACACAAGATCAACCAATCCCATCGGTCATTCTTTCGACAGAAGTGAGTATCCAGCTCAGGGGATGGAATAGATGCTAGGGCTCACTGTCGCGAAGCCAAATTCCTGCTGGAACAGCCTAGAAGGCAACCTAGACCAATCTAGGGCTCAACAAGTGGAACCCATCAATCCACTCAGTCATTTCCCCAACTAAGATGAGCATCAAGCTCAGGGGAACATGTGGAGTCAGAGGCTCACCATCTGGATGGTGGTTGGCCAGAATCCTTGCTGGAGCAACCACAGCCAACCCAAGCCATTTATGCCTGAGTTGGAGCACTTTACTCTAACTCGAGGTCCTGTGTGATTCCAAGGCAAGCACTAGTACCACAAACTCGAGGGCACCTCCGGCAAGCGGCGACGATGGGTGGTCAAAACTCCATCTTGCGGCGAACATAGAGCTCAAGCTCAGGCAAAACAAGGGGTTTTCAGGTGCAAGGGACAGCACCAGAAGTTTTCTGGCATGAAAAGGAATCAAGCTACAAGGCTGGCCGGCGACGGGAGGCAGTAAACCGTCGGCTACCATTACCTCGGCTAACCTTGCCCCGTTAATGGTGAAATCGCACCCGGCCAGTATGGGTCACATGCAAAGGCACCTATGGGTCCCCCTCGATCACAGGAAGATTACCGTGGACCTTGCCGACGTCGGGGAGCAGCGGCGGCGCCGACGCACAAAGCTCGGCCAATACCCATTTTTTTTTCCCGAAACTAGGGCACGGCCTTGTGGTGTCCACACTTGTCCAAACCTTCCCAAACTTCATGGGAAGGAAGAATAGACCCAGCAAAAATTATTGGTCATTTTCTTTCCCGGCCAAAACCGTCGGAAGCGAAGCTAGCTTCCGGCGGAGGAAAACTAGGTTTCCGGCGGTGCAACTCCACTGCCAGCCAACCGAAGGTTCCCCGACTTCGGGGTTGGGCAGGGGAAGTCCTTAGGACCTCATAAAGCGACTGCCATGAGTCTCGGGCCAAGAAATCGAGAGAAGAAAGAACCCTTACTGTGGCCAGAGTTGGAGAAGAAGAAAGAAGCGTGGTCTCTCCTCCGGCGTCGCGCGGCCACGACACACCCCGACTTCACTCAGGCTCGGCCACAGCGAGTCAGAGAAGTCTCCAAAAAGGTACTGGAAGAAGTCCCTGGATGCTGGCTTCCTTCTCCATCGAGTTCAAGGAAGATGGCTTGATGGTTGGTTCCTCTTTGGCAACCCAGGGTTCAACCCAGGGTTCAGGACGAGGTCCGACGGTTGGGGAGATTTTTGAGGATGTGAAGGAGTGCAAAGGATCCCACGGACTGGCTTAAATGCTTAGCCCTTGGATCCCAAGAGTCACTTTGTATAAACATATGATTTTGTAATAAAATGCTCACAAGTCCTTGCACAATCACTTTACAGCCCCAAGCCCCTGGTTGTAGGTAATAATTGCATGGATGCCCCTTTCCAAGAAGCCCCAAGCGAATTGGTCCATAAAACATAAGGACTTTTACGAAAATACCCTTTTTCCTCTATTTTTTGCTCTTTTCGAGACTCTAGAGTGGTCAAATTGAAAAACGGACTTCGCCACGACGTTCGGCTCGACGAAACCTATCGAGTAGCAATTTTGGTTTCTCGAATTTGTATCCTGATAACCTCTCGATCCATAATGAATAGTGAATTTCACTGTTTGGCACGCTTTTCGATGCCCTAGGCTCGTCAAACATAAAAACGGACTGCGCCATTGATCTCAGAATAGTGAAACCGTTCAAATCGAGTATCTAAATCATTCGATTCGAACTCCAAACGATCGATCCGCCGACGTTGGCCGAAGGGGGAATTAAATCAGGGGTTACTATTCACACTTAAGTCGTGGACCCCACTTCGCTTTTCATTGTTTTCGAGATAATCCAACCGTCAGATCAAAAATCAGTTTGCACCTTCTTGAATCGATTCGACGAGACGAATCTACTGGCGATTTTAGTTTTGCGAAATTCATGGTTACTACATACTACATACAAGCCCAATTTTATATATATATATATATATATATATATATATATATATATATATATATATATATATTGAGTTGAGCTAGTGTACTATTGATAGTATATGAATAGTGTTTACTATCAACTTTCTATCAACTCCTACTAAACCCTAGGCATCAAATAGTAGATAAGTTGATAGTAAATATTATTTCCATATTATCAATAGTATTTTAGCCCCATTGTATATTATTAACAAATTAAAAACAATAAATAGATTCCAATCAAGCCAAAAAAATATTTTATTTTCTATTATTTACTGATTCTGTCGGGATTTAAAGATTTTCAACATGATCAAGAGCATTTGAATTAACGATGGCTACCGTTAAACATGATCAAGAGCATTTGAGTAACTTGAAATCGAATTTCATGTTTATGAAAATTAATGTCAAGTTCATCAAGCAGATATAAAATGCACGATCAAAATCGGACGACCTTTTGTTAAAAAAAAAATTCTTGAAATTCGTTTCCTAGAAGGTTTAATAATAGTATAATTGTCAATTCAGAATCTCTATCATCGAAATGACTTCTGAGTACGAAAATGATTATACTCGTAATAATATAGTATCCGAATTGTGTGTGTGTGTGTTCCCTTTAAAAGTTTCGTCCCTGAAATTAAAAGGCATGCCTTACATGGACTTACACTGTACCACCTCAACCCGCAATATTTAGCATGGACATGTGTAAAGAGCTGCTACGCCATTTGGATTATAGTGGACTGGTGGACGAAGTCGGCACACTTCTTGATGATTAACTTAACATAGACATGTGTATAGTTGGCCCAGCTTTATATCGACTAGATCTTGCATCTTTGTGGGGTACCCATGTTGATCATTTCTGACTGGGACGCAATCTTCACTTCACTTCACTCTTTTGGCGGATCATGCAACCAGCATTAGGCTCGCGATTGATTCTTTACATGACATACCATTGCCAGCAACGACTAATCAGAGCGAGTGATTAAAATTAGGAGGGTATGCATTGAGTATATGTTAGACTTTGGTGGCGATTGGGAGCAATAAAATTCTTTGGTGGAATTCATTTATAATAAAAACTAACAAGCAAGTATCGGCATGTCCTTATATGATGCCTCGTGTGGACGAAAATGTTGGTCTCCAATGTATTTGGATGACATTGGCAAGAGAAAGATCATCAATCTTGATTTCATTGAGGACATAGCAGAGAAGGTTCTATTGGTGTGACAAAGATTTTTTGCTTTCCAAAGTCGAGAAAAGAGTTATGCTAATCTATGTTGTCGAGAATTAGGATTTGAGATTGGCGACCATGTAGTTGTGCAGGTTTTACGATGAAAGGGGTCAAAGAGTTTGGATTTAGAATTAGAAAAGTTTGAGTATAATCATAAACAAAAATCACTGTCCCTTAGAAAAGGTTTTGTTGTTTTATTCTTAAAGTTGTTACTATTTCTTATTACCAAATACTCTTTTGGGGTATTAATAATGAAAGAGGTGAACTGCCACCACCATCTCCTCAGCACTAGGAAAAAATAGAAAGAAATCTCCAAGAAAAACCTTCAAATAAATCACCTCAACCATCAGTAACTCCAAAAATCAAACGATCAATACCCAAATAAACTCCAGGACTAAAACTTCTAGATCACAAAGTACCTACCTCAAATTCAGTAGGGAAGAGTGTACACAAGCCTTCTCCTTCCAAGTTATCCCCAAGTCCACCACATTGCAAGGAGCAAATCCCACTCCCAGCTAACTGTTCTCTGCTTCTACTCCAGCAGAGGAGGAAGAAGTAACTCTACCTGAATGCTCGCCTACGTGCCGGGACAGAAGTTTGATTTGACATAACTCAGCTCGAAACTTTCGGGCGCTCGAAACCCTGCGCTCATATCTCCTTTGAATCACTGTGTAAATGTCGAGCAAATGGTTAGATCATCATCAACCCACACCCGGGCTGCTACAATACATCCGAGCATCCGAAAATAGGATCTGAATCTGCCTCCAAGCTTGCACAGGTCATTCATATGCAATTTTTAAGCTATAATAAATATTTTACTTTCTATTAATAATCAATTTGGTTGGAATTCAAAGATTTTAAAAATCTAAATTTTCTGTTCATTTTCTATTTTTAGTTATTCAGACATTCACTTAATCGGATCAGACCAGTTTGATTTTTATTGCCGGTTCATCCACCAATTCGACTAGGGCTTCAAAATCAACCGCCTCGCTAACGACTCCGCCTACTTATTTCCTTTTTTTCGAGATTTTCTTTTCGACTTCCTCTGCCATCCTTGCTCATGCCCCATGGCTTACATCTCACTCTTTCTTTCCCCCTCCCATATGATCATCACCGTCGCCACACAACACGAGTTCTCGATGTATCTTTATATAATATATAAATTTTATTCAAACTCACATTAATTCATACTATATATTAAAAAAAAAAAAAAAAAAAAAAAAAAAAAAAAAAAGAGGGTGCTCATAGAGATGATTGCTATACCCGTATGTAAGCAATAGTATTAGGAGCGGATTAGAGATAGTTTTCCATAACGGGCTCTATATCCACCAAAAAAAAAAAAAGAAAAAAAAAAAAAAATCGTTTAGTTTTTCTCCTTTTCCCCAACTCTCCCACAAACCCTAGTTCCTCCGAAAAAAAAAAAAAAAGAACGCCTCCCCCTCAACACAACCCGGCGGCCGCATCTGCTCCTCCTCCCCGGCGGCCACGTCTGCTCTCCCCCCGCCAGTGGCCACACGCTGTCTGCTCCCCCCCGCCCTCCCGGGCCGCGTCTTCTCCGGCGCCGCCGCCCACCCCCCCGCCCCCCGCCCTTGGTGTGCTCCGCCCCCCGCGGCACTTGGCCCGCTCGGTGTGCACCACCCTAAAAAAAAATCTCTGCCGCTTAGTTTCTTTCATCTGTAATTACTTTCATCCGTAGTTACTTTCCAAACTACTCTCGTTTTCCCCTTTTGAGAGGAGTTATCAGATTTTATTGTTTTAGATAAGTGTCGCTGTTCATTCTTATTTCTCACTCTTTTACACTTCAACATTTCCTTCACATGGTTAACTGCATGCCCAGTGAGACCATATAGATGTAAATTTGCCAAATATCTTTTGCTAATACAAACACAAATAAAGTACTTACTGATCTAATCAAGCTTCACTACTATCTTGAGTCACCCAGGTGGAGCAATATACTTTACACAATTCTGTATTTCCCTATATTGTTCTTCTTACATTTGACGTGGGTTATGCTTTTCTGCAGATTATGTAGTGAAGGCATTCTTTTCTGGGCTGGAGAGTTAAGTGACTTTTTCTCCTTGCAACTCAACCAGCACTGGTATGTTGCTTGAAGTTGTATTTTCAGATAATTTAGATCTTAATGTTTTGATTTTATTGTAAATTCAAGCGATTTAGACCAGAGCAACTGAAGTTAAATCATTTACGGACTAGTAACATAGGCATCAGTTTTGGCATGTTGTTTAGTCTCGAATGTTGTACATTTGACTTTTTACTTGGATCTTTTAGTAGAACTTTGGAGGATGCAAGCTTTATTTATCAAAGCCTTCCTAGTGACAATATGCCGGGAAGAAGTGAGCCATACTACGCATTCCCGCTGATTAGTGTTGTTGAAGCCTCTTACTATAACTACCAAGCTTCTTGCTTAAAATAAGGATGCTAGAAAAATTATGACTGTTGAATTGTAAGAGCAACCAAAAGAAAGCTTATCAATAGTTTCTGATACAGAAAATGACCATATTGGCATTATACTTTTGATTTTGGCAGCATAGTTGTTTTGATTGAGCATATGCATTAAACTTAGTGTTCACTTCGTAGGCTTTACGGAAATCAATAGAGCTAATTGTAGGTGCAGTTCCTGTCTAATCAAAATACAAAGTAACTCAGCTAGAAATATAAAGTAACTAAGCAACATCAGAGAATTTTTTTTTTCTGTAAGTGGTTTTTTGAGCATTGATTGTATTTATATTCGTAATTTTGTTGTTGAATGTGGTACAGTATGTAGCATAAAACATTTCTTACCAATTGCAGTTTAAGGCGAATTTCGTAGGAAGGTTTTCATTGCTGTGAGGATAAAGAATCTACTAGTTTGTGTTCAAAGAAGGCTTAGAAATTCACCTCTTCAAGATTAAATCTCTTAGCAATCCATGCTTTTCTATTATCTTGATTTGATAAATTTTATACTGCACTATATTGAATGGAATAAATTATTGTTATAGAATTTCCACTAAATTAATCGTTAGCTTCATGACTACAAATTGATAGTGAATAAATTATTTGTTGTTATTTTAGTTATTTTGCTATAATGGATAAAAGTTGGATGACCAAACCTACAAATAGTGATGCACATAAAAATGAAGTCTCACAATTTCTAGAATTTGCATTTTGTAATGCATCCTATAGTGGCAAAACAATGTTCCCCTGTGTACATTGCGTTAATTGTTCATTACAAATATATGAAGATGCGAAGATACACTTGATATGTGATGGCTTTCTAAGGGGATATACTAGATGGGTTTGCTATGGAGAGGAGCCTTTATCTTTTATTTCCCCAATTAATGCTGCCACCTCCTCTTCAACTTCTCAATTTTTTGCATGTACAAGAAGTTTTACATGTGCAAGAGTGCATCCCTATTATCCAAAACTTTAGAAGATTAGATGACATATATGGATTTTTACATGATGCATTGGCTTATCAGTGAACCAACTAATGAAATAGATATGTCGATTAATGAATTTGACGGAAGGGCAGACCCAGGACAATCTACGATAGAATCTCACATGGAACAATCTAGTCAAGAGACTAATAGAAATCATGATTTTTATGAACTATTAAAAGATGCAAATGAAGAATTAAGTCCCAGATGCAAGACATTTTCAAAACTATCTTTAATACTCCATTTGTTCCACTTGAAATGTCTAAATGGTTGGTCGGGAGAGTCATTTAGTATTTTACTAGAGATATTGGCTGATGCATTTCCTGAAGGTACTTCATTACCCCGTTCTTCATATGAAGCAACAACAATTATTAAGACCTTAGGCCTAAGTTATGAGAAGATTCATTGTTGTCCAAATAATTGCGTATTATTTCGAGATGATAAAGTAAATCAGGAAGTTTGCTATGTTTGTGGGTCCTCTTGTTGGAAAAATACTTGTATGAAAAAAGATTATATTTCAAATAATGAAGAAAATGCTTCGAACACATTTGCCATGGCAAAACAAAAGAGGAAGATTCCAGTAAAAGTTTACGTTATTTTTCTCTTATACCAAGGCTACATAGGCTTTTTGCCTCTACGAGAACATCGAATGATATGAGATGGCACAACTGTCCCTAGCGCAAGTGGCAAAGGGCTTAGTGGTTGATACCCGAGGTCTCAAGTTCGAAGCTTAGTTGCTTCACATTTCCAGCTAAGTTTATTTCAAAATAAACGAAGCGGGTAGCATGCTTCATTTCTCTCAAAAAAGAATGATTATTCCAGGTGAAAAAGGTCAGGGGAATGATATTGATGTCTATCTACAACCTTTTAGTGAAGAATTAAAAAAATTGTAGGAGGGCGTAGAAACGTATGATGCTTCGACTCAAAAAAAATTTCATATGCGGGTTGCATTATTATGGACCATAAATGATTTTTCTGCATATGAAATTTTATATGGCCGAAGCACTAAAGGAAAGTTTGCACGTCCTTGTTGTGCGGAGCAAACGCATTCTAAGTGGTTATGCCATGGAGAGAAGTATTGTTACATGGGCCATCGTCGTTGATTACCTGAGGGACATATTTTGTTATCAGAAAGTTTTTTTTGACGGCACATAGGAGATAAGAACCAACTATTCGGATAGTTGGAGTTGATATATTAAGGCAAATGCATAGCATGCAATTCAAATTTGGTATACTGCCAACAATAAATAACTAAGGAATAAATAGTAAGAGATCCAAAAAGAAGAAACGAATGAAAAATGGCAATACAACATCAAGGGAATGTATTTCTAGTTAAGAACCCAGTGGCACGTTGAGGTGGTGGAAAAAGAAAAGCATTTTCTTTGAATTACTATATTGGGAATATAATTTGTTGCGTCATAATTTAGACGTGATGCACATAGAGAAAAATGTGTTTGATAATTTTATTGGTATTTTATTGAATCTTGATAAAAAAACAAAAGACAATTCAAAGGCACGACAGGATTTGGTAGAATTGGGCATTAGACCTTAACTCCATCCCTAGTTACTTGCAAATGGAAAGACAAGGTTACCTCCAGCTTGCTTCACGATGTCTAAAAAAGAAAAAAGAATTCTTTGTTAAGTTCTTAAGGATATTAAAACGCTCGATGGTTATGCCTCTAATATATCAAGATGTGTGAATGTTAACGAGTGTAAGATTAGTGGTATTTAAAGTCATGATTGTCATATTTTGATTGAGGATATACTACCAATGTCATTACGAGCATCTAGTCCATCTAAGGAAGTGACCTCAATCGCAATTGAAATGGCTTTTTTTTCTTTTTAAATCGTTATGTTCGAAGGTGTTGGGTGTGAATGTTAGTGAGCCGATGGCGTAGGGACTTATTTTTCTGAGGTGGGTTAATATGCTTTATGGTTGTTGATGGTAAACAGAGAGATGAGAAAAAGGTATTAGGGCTTCTACTTTTCCATAGCCCTAAACCAATATATTTATATTATCGACATTTTACATAAAAGACCTTTAAAAGAGTAAAATTATTATACTAGCTAACACTCCCCCTCAAGATGGTGCATAAATATTTCTCATTCCCATCTTGTATACAATGGAATTGAATGAAATACTCCTCAATCCTTTAGTTAGAATATATGCTAGTTGATTTTGTGACTTAACAAATGGAATGCAGATGATGCCTTTGTCTAGCTTTTCTTTAATGAAATTCCTATCAACTTCAACATCTTTTGTCCTGTCATGTTGTACAGGATATGTGCAAATATTAATAGCGGCCTTGTTGTCACAAAACAACATTAGTGGTGTAGCATTCTGAAGCCCCAAATCCCACATAAATTTTTTAATTCAAATTAACTCGCAAGTGCCTAGCGCCATGGCTCTATATTCTGCCTCTGCACTTGATCTGGCAACAACTATTTGCTTCTTGCTTCTCCAAGTAACTAAGTTGCCTCCTACAAATGTGCAAAAACCCAATGTAGATATCCGATCATCTGGAGAGCCAGCCCAATCTACATTAGTGAATGCCTCAATTTTCAGGTGGCCATGGTTTAGAAATAAAAGTTCTCTTCCTGGAGCTGATTTTAGATACCTCAAAATACGATAAACTGCTTCTAAGTGTGATTTTTTAGGATCATTCATATATTGATTCACTACGCTCACAACATATGCTATGTCTGGCCGAGTGTGAGACAGATAAATCAATTTTCCAACCAACCTTTGATATCTCTCCTTTACAACTGCTTTTCCTACCTCAGCTTTCAAGTGATGATATGTCTCAATTGGTGAATTTACAGCTCGACATCCAAGCATACCAGTTTCCTGGAGTAGATCTAAAACATATTTTCGTTGTGATATGAATATACCCTTATCCGATCTTGCCACTTCAATACCAAGGAAGTATCACAACTTTCCGAGGTCTTTTATTTCAAAAGTTTTTGCAAGATAATCTCTAAGCTTGGTTATCTCCTGTGAATTATTTCCTGTTACCACTATGTCATCAGCATAAACAATAAGACAATAAATTTACCATTTCCTCATTTTACGAACATAGTATGATCAGCATTGCTCTGTTTATACCCAAATGCCAACATTGCTTTACTAAAACGATCAAACCAAGCTCTTGGTGATTGTTTCAAGCCGTATAAAGCTTTTTTTAACTTGCACACTTTTCTTACTATCTTTTTTAGAAGGGAACCCCAGAGGAATCTCCATATACACCTTTTCTTTTAGGTCCCTATGCAAGAATGCATTCTTCACATCAAACAGTTGTAAGTCCCTGTAATACTCGAGAAATTCGAGTTTGAAATTCAATAAAGAGTTTAAATTTAATATATATAGGTGTGCAATAAACCCTATATGTATCAAGGAATTAAGTGCCGTGGCACGGGGGCGTGCCGCTCTCCGCTTGGTACAGTACGGTACGGACACGCTTCCGTGCCGACACGTGGCACGCTTGCGTGCCGATGGATACGCATGACCTTCCAGTGGCACACTCTGGCACGGCTTTTTTTTTATTTTTTTTGTTCCCAATAAGCTCTTATAATATTGTTTTGAAATATTTAATCAAAAAATTATAAATATTGGTTATAGATAGCTTATTATACTCACCAATTAACATATTGATAACTTTTTTTGTATATAAAATACAACTATGCATCATAGAAAATAAAAATAATAATATAATAATAAAATTCACAAGTATAATAAGTATTTAACCATATGTTTACTGTAAAACCATGTTAAAAAAAAATAAAAAAATAAAAAAAATCTCGGCATGCTCGGCACGGCACGGGCGATACCCATTGGGTATCGCTCAGTCTCGAGCGATACCCAATGGGTATCGCCGAGACGGGGGGGTGGGTAGATACCCCCCGTACCGTGCCCCTATTGTAGGGGAACGGTACGTGCCGCTCGGCACGGGCGACACTTCAATCCCTGGTGTTAACACAACTAGCTTGATGTAAGATTCCAAGATCATGCAGGTAACTTTGAAATGCATTCTTAATATACTCTTTACCATTATCAGATCGAAATATTTTGATTCTAGTGCTAAATTGGTTCTCTACCATCTTATGAAATAGTTTAAAACAAGAAAACACTTCATTCTTGTTGTGCATTAGATACACCCAAGTTGTACGACTTTAATCATCAATGAAAGTAACAAACCATCTATATCCAAAAATAGAAAGCACTCTAGTAGGACCCCACACATCTAGATGAATAATTTCAAAAGGAGAATTGCTTTTATTATCACTAATTGAATTAGTAACACATGCATGCTTTGCTAGCTCACAAGCATCACATGTAAGAAGTTCAGGGTTACAGTTCTGAAACAATTGGGGAACTATTTTCTCCATTATTTGAAAAGAAGGATGGCCAAGTCGAAGATGCCATTGGAATATCTCTTGACAAGTCGACTTCACTTTGGTCTGATGAGTAGAATGATGCCCAAATAACCTTTCTGACCCTTCCTCTAGGAGATAAAGCCCATTATGCACTTTACCGAAGCCAATCGTTCTCTCCGTCTCCAGGTCCTAAACAACACAATAGCACGGAAAGAAAGTGACTTTACAATTAAGATTCTTAGTTATAGCACTAACAGATAAAAAAGATTATTAGAAAAACTAGGAACATGTAGAACTGAAGACAGGGTTAGATCAAAAGTGCAAGCTATAGAACCTTTGCTAGATATAGAAGAAAATGAACCATCAGCAATACGAACTTTTTCTTTGCCTAAAGAAGGAAAATACGATAAAAAATGATTTAGGACACCCATCATATGATCAAAAGCACCGGAATCAATGATCCAAGGAGAAATATTATTCCTAATTGAATGGAAAGCACTAATGGATATACTTGAAAGTGCAAAATTAGATGTAGGGGTGATTGCAGTAGTAGAGGAACTAGAACTAGAATCAAGCTTGGACATCAATCTCCGAAGTGTTTGGAGATCTTCCTAAGAGAAGTTGTCAGATCCTAATGGAGTTCCCTCCTGCGAATAAGGCTCCATCAATTTAGATTGATATGCTTGCCTCTTTCCAAATCCTCTCCCTCATCCACCTTTTCCTCGTCCTCTAGTAGGCCGCCCATGAAGTTTCGAGCATGTATTTTTATGTGTCTTGTCCTCCCACAATGATCACACATGAGCTGATACCTTTGCTCTGATTTCCTTTTACACTCCTCAAAGAAAGGTTTGTGAGTAACGCTGATTTATCGGGAGTAATTTGATGTACCATCACATTCCTTCTGCTTCTTCTTGTCGTACATATGCGTACGCCTCCCGTAATGATGGGAAAGGGTCTTTTCCTAGCACTTGAACCCTGATTGGATCAAACTCAGGCTGAAAGCCTACTAAAAAATCAGATTATCTCTTTTTCCATCAATTTATGGAACTTGACTGTATCTTCCGGACATTCGGCATGAAAATCTTGGTAGTAGTCCAGCTCTTGCCGTTAACTACTGAGCTCTTCAAAGTATTGCGCGACGGTCATTTCCCCTTGCTTAGGCTCATGTATTTTCTTCGTAATTTCATACACAAGAGCATCATTGCCAACTTTAGAGTATGTTTGAGCAGCAGCTATCCAGATCTTGTAAGCAGAATCAAAGAACAAATAACCACGACCAATTGCTGATTGCATAGAATTTAGAAGCCACGATATAAACAAGGGAGTTCTCTGACTCCCATTGATTTATAAGAGGATCCTCGTTTGCCGGCCTCTTCTTTCTACCTATTATAGTCTTGAAGGCCCGGGGTCTTAATAAATAACAAACAAGATCGAGACCAAGAGAGATAATTGTGGCCATCGAGTTTTATTGGACTAATCTGAAGAGAGGGAACCGAATCAACCAAAGATATCTTTGGTTCACTACGAGTGGCAGTGACCTTGCTTCCACTCACTTCTGAGTCCTCTGACATACCCAAGTGGTAAAGTTGCAACCAGCAAGAATCAAATCTTGAAGAAAGGTTCTAATTCACACGCATGCCAATAGAACTACTCAAACCATAAGAATAAAAATAGTTCTATAGCTGGTACTAACAAGAGTTATTAGAAACTCAATTGTGATAATAATAGAAGCTGTAGCTGTAGGAAGAGACAACAGCAATGTGCGACCACAGGAAAATGAAAGCAGCAGCAGGATGTGGTGACAGCAGCTATTGAAGATGTCAGATTGTGGAGCGACAGCGGCTATTAAAGGTCGAGGAGTGACGGTAGCAGCAGCGGTATGCGGTGAGGTGTAGCGGTGGTAGCGAACAAGAACCTGATCGTGGAGGCCTTGGTCGTGGAGGCCCCGATTGTGAACAAGAACCCGATCGGGGCCTATCGAGCGGTCCTCATTTTTTTCCTTTTTTTTCTTTTTTTGTTTTGATTAGGTTTCAATATTTCTCTAATGGAGATTTGTCTCTGATACCATGATGGTAAACAGAGAGATAAGAAAAAGTAACAAAGAGATGAGAAAAAGGTATTAGGGCTTCTACTTTTCCATAACCCTAAACCAATATATTTATATCATTGACATTTTACCTAAGAGACCCCGAAAAGAGTAAAATTATTATAATAGCTAACAGTTGTTATAGTTCCTATGAAACCAAGTAATTATAATGTATTCTTTGTCTTACTTTTGTACATATTATAGGATGCATCATTAATATCAACAGTTTTAATTTCTTGTATTTATTATTAGTGCATTACTTTTTTCTTAATTAGTAGTATGCATATATTCAGTAATCAAGATTGTGTGGTTATTTTTTGGTCAATTATGCAATGTCAAATTGAGCATATTAGTAATCTTGAAGAATAAGCATTGATAATGATCGCTTGCACTTGTAAGTACCCTATGTAGTTGCGCCTCTAGAAAGGATCGCAATTTTGTAGAGAGTGCCTTCTCTGGAGAAGTTAGAACGGATCACAATCTAGTAGAGAGTGCATTCTCTGGAGAAGTGGGTGATAGCCACCCGGTCATGTTATACGAGGCAAGCATGGACTTGCCTACAATCATGTTATACGAGGCAAGCATGGACTTGTGACCTAAGGGTTAGTGGGTTAAATTGGTTTCGAACCAGTATATTTTTAGTCCTACCTGAGGCAAATATATTTTATTTTGGAAAATTACAAAAATGCCTACAATCTTAAATTAGCTCACAGCCTTGGACTGCATCGACACTATTTAGTAAAATCGCAAAATCGTACTTATTCGATGTTGGATTTGTAGTCACTTTGATGCTGAGGTCTTTGAATCAACAATGGCTACCGTAAAACATGATCAAGAGCATTTGAAGCCAAATTTCATATTTATGAAAATTAGTGTCAAGTTTATCAAGCGGATATAAAATGCACGATCAAAATTGGACGGCCTTCTAAAAATAGAGGATTCGGAATCTTTGAGTCAAGATTTAGAGTAACTTATCTTGATTTAGATAGCAAATAGAATTTTCTATCAAAAATTTAACCTATTCCCATTATTCTACACTATTAAATGAGGAAACCATCCAACATCGACATAAAAATTGTCAGTCTTGACTTTTGAGGTCTTTTGATTGTAATGTAAATGATGTTTAAAAAAATCTTGAAATTCGTTTTCTAGAAAGTTTAATGGTATAGATTATCAACTCAGAAACTCTATCATCGAAAACAACTCATGAGTACGAAGACGATCATACTCGTAATAATATAGTAACCATATTGTGTGTGTGTGTGTGTGTGTGTGTGTGTGTGTTCCCTTTAAAAGGTTCGTCCTTGAAACTGAAAGACATGCCTGGCTTGGACTTACTCTGTAACACCTCAACCAGCAATTTTTAGCTCGGAATGTTCCGATACCTGTGTGGAAGTAAAGAATTAACGACAAATGTCGTAACGGGTTAACCTAGATCACAACAGGACTACAACGTCATTTGGATTATGGTGGATCGACAAACAAAATCAGCACGCTTCTTGATGATTAACTTGATGTGGACAGGTGAAAGGTTGGCCCAGCTTTATATCAACGAGATCATGGGGTACCCGTGTTGATCACTTCTGATTGGGATGCCTTTTTCACTTCACTTCACACTTTTAGCGGATCATGCAACAGGCTTTAGGCACGCGATTGAGTCTTTGCATGGCATACTATCGCCAGCAATGGCCAATCAGAGCGAGTAATTAAAATTAGGAAGGTATGCATCGAATATATGTGTTAGACTTTGGTGGGAGTTGGGAGCAATAACTATCCTCGGTGGAATTCGTCTATAATAGCAACCACCAAGCAAGTATCGACATTGCCTTGTATGATGCCTTGTGTGTATGAAAATGTTGGTCTCCAATGTGTTGGGACGACATTGGCAAGAGAAAGACCGTCAATCCTGATTTCATTGAGGACACAGCGGAGAAGGTTCTATTGGTGCAATGGCTTTTCGCTGTCCAAAGTTGAGAAAAGAGTAATGCTAATCTAAGAATTGGGATTTGAGGTTGGCGACCAGCTGACAACGTGGTTGTGCAGATTTCGCCGACGAAAGTGGTCAAACAGTTTGGATTTAGAATTGGAGAAGTTTGAGTATAAGCATAAACAAAAACCATTGTCTCTTAGAAAAGGTTTTTGTTGTATTATCCTTAAAGTTGTTACTTACTACTTGTTGTTGCCAAATACTCTTTTTGGGGTAATAATAATGAAAAGCCCCCTTGCCTTTAGCCTTTGTCTCAATTACCACCTGCATTAAAAATGACATCAATTACCTCCCTATACTTTGCCATTATCCCAAATAGGTTTGGGAATGTGGGATAATGGTTGAATTCAACTATAAAATTTTGTAAAAACAAGTTTGTAGATGAAGTTACTTATAGATAATGCAATATATTTATATAAATTGAATAAAATTGCTCAATAAAATATTAATTTTGATGGTGTTAATAATATAGATCTCTTTTATCTAAATTTTTGTCTATTTTTTGAGTTGTAACTTAAATAAATATTGAGATATGGAACAATGTGATATGCCAACTCCTTTTAGTGAAGTTTTACAACGCAAGTTGTTAGATTTCCAAATGTTTTATTCTATTTGAGATGGTGACAAAATGTAGGGTGGTAATCGACAATTTTTAATGCAAGGGGGTAGTTGAGATAGGGGTTAAAGTGCAAGTGTGGCTTTTATAATTTAGGGCACTTTTTGTTTGAACAAAATATTTGAAGGTCATAAAAGTGATTTTCAACACAATCTCCTTTTCAACACCATGCCAAGCATGCAATAAGCAAGCATTCTCATTGGTTTTCATCAGCAAGATAATTCATTTCTCTGTTTAAAGAGATGGTTAGTGCAATTTTACTTTCACACATATCTTCACATCTTTTATTCATCTAGTATTTTTTTAGCTTTTCGTGTCACTTTTAACTGAATGTTTAGGTGTCCCATTTCTTTTTTTTTTTTTGGTTAACATTCTTGTCAGACTTTTATTTTATTCTGTTATTTGAGTTCCTGGTAGTACACAAGAACTAGTATCCATGAATGCAAATATTCCTTTATTTTCTTCTTTGATGAGATTCTGATTAATCTTCAGAAAATAGATGATATACTATCCATGTCTTACATGTGCGTAGTGGTTCACACTCCCACTAATGCTATCTCTCTCTATTGCTTTATATCAAACGGAACTTGTCCCTCATCTTAACCTGTCATGTAAGCTCCATATTGATGTGAATTATGAAACATTTTCCTCTTCTTTACTTTGATTCTACTAATCTTTTGCCATTTCTTGAGAGGTACTTAAGAATGATAAGTGACAGTTTTTTTCTTCATTTGATTACAGCGCGAGTTGTGTCTTGTCGGACCAATGAGATAACCTGCTGGTTCAGTACTTCTTTTGTTTGCTGCAAGGAATATAATATGAGACGAAGGACATTGAAGTTCTTCACCAAAATTCAATGAGTTGAGAAAGAAATCAGTAAGTTACAACGGCACTTTTTATCATGCATCATATTGACGTATCCTTTTTCTATTGATCATATAATAGCATTTTCCTGTAGTTTTATTCTCAAACATGGATTGCCAAACCATTGGCACAGCTAGCAGCATGGCATGGCACAGCAGCAAGGGCATGCCAATGTCGGCACACCCTTTGTGCCAATGGCACTCTATTGGCACACTGGCATGCTTTGGCATGAATTTTTTTAATCAAGATTTCATGAAAAATTAGCTTTTTGGAGTGTTTGATATCACTGGCTATGAAAATTGCTCTAGTATTTTATCTCACACAATTTAGTAAAAATAGAGCCATAAATTTCTTAATAACTAAAGAAAATCATTTTATATGCATTATGAAAGTATATGCATGAATACAAGTAAAAAATTATATAAAAACAGTACCAGGGGTAAACTCACTGGATCTAAAATGATAAGAGAAAATGGGGAATAGCTTTTTTATTGTATTTTTCAATAAAAGTTGCTCTCATTATGTAATGGAACTCACTTATTGCTCCAAATAGTAGTAGATTTATAAAAGTTACATATTGTAAGTATGGAAAAACTTTTGTAAAAGTTTTTTACCTCAAAAAACTCAAGGAGGACCTCCAAGGACTCAAAAAAAAAAAAAAGAGAGCATATTTTTGATACACTGTCGGCATGACCCTGTGCCATGTGCCGGCATGACCTTGTCACAATATAGCACCGGTGGCACGAGTAATCCTTGCTCTCAAAGTTCCTAACATTGTAATGTGGTATTTCATTTGTGTGTAGCCAACTAGCTTTGAAGCCACAATATTACCTTTGCAAGGTCCCTTTGAAGATGTCATATAAAATCGCGCAGATCCCTCTTGTTAGTGGCCACCCTGAGGTGTACGAACCATGTGATGACTCGTTTGCCTTGGTCGATGCACTTCTAGCAGATCGGTCAAGTCTTATGGAGCAGCAACCAAGGTTGTGCATGGAAATCGGTTGTGGGAGCGGCTACGTAATTACATCTCTAGCCCTCATGCTTAGCCAGTTAGGCCCTCAGGTGCATTTCTTTGCGACTG
The DNA here is from genome assembly GCA_029168755.2 of Tillandsia fasciculata. NCBI lineage: Eukaryota > Viridiplantae > Streptophyta > Magnoliopsida > Poales > Bromeliaceae > Tillandsia > Tillandsia fasciculata. The sequence goes on along the minus strand of CM054949.1, from coordinate 15,265,413 downwards.
ACATCAATCTGCATGCCGCTGAAGCGACTCGTGCAACCCTCGAAGCACACGGCGTGCATTCTGAGATAGTGGCTGCTGACATTGCGTCAGGTCTTCAGAGGCGACTTGCGGGTATGGTAGATGTGGTGGTTGTGAACCCTCCTTACGTGCCGACACCTGAGGAAGAAGTCGGTTGTGAAGGAATAACTGCTTCCTGGGCTGGGGGAGAGGATGGGCGGAAGGTGATTGATCAGATCCTTCCAGTTGCCGACAAGCTGTTGTCGGACAAGGGTTGGCTCTACATGGTCACCCTCACTGCCAACAACCCTTTGGATATTTGCCTCCTGATGAGAGAGAAAGGTTATGCTTCCCGTATCATTTTGCAGCGGTCGACAGAAGAGGAGAGCCTCCATGTTATCAAGTTTTGGCGAGAGAGTGTTGCTGATGCGGACGGGAGACAAAATGTTGCCTCGGGGGGTACAGGGTCCTGGTTCTCACAGTTGCCTTTCATGTCTTCTCTCTGGCAAAGGAATGAAAGTAGCCGCACTTGATTTTCGAAAATGGCAAAATGAGAGCTACTTGGACTTGCGACATTGGCTTTGATGGTGTTTTGTTTATCAGTTTTTTGCATAATGCCCAAAATGAAAAGAAGGGAAGCATTTCTAGATGATTCAGTAAATGCACCCGGAAAGGTTGATGTTGATAGAACTTGCAATTTAAAGCAGCACCAATCCTCTTGAGTTTAATTATTATGTCATGTAGAAGGGTAAAATGCACTTTTGTCTTCGTTTAAGGATTGCACACAAAATCTGAAGTATCCAGGAGATTACTGCTCTTGGCCTTGTAATTTTTTGCATGATTGGAGATTTTTCCCGCATGCTTTGACTTTCTTGTTTAGGTATAAAAAATGTAGAATACACCCCTTTCATTGTTGCAATTCATGATGGAATCAAAGTTTCAGTTGTTATCTCTTTTAGCACAGGCTAATCATGTATATATAGTTAATTGATTTGAAGGTGGCCTACAAGTTTTCTTTGAATGGAGGGCTCCCTAGTAGTGTAATTAATTACCTCAATTTCATGAGATTGAAGACAAAAATAATTGCCTAATTTTTAAGCATGAGAGTGGTTGCTTCTCAGTTTTATCTATTTTTAACACAAACTGTGATGGAGTAAGCATGCAGGCATATTAGGTTGTCTACCACATGAGTTCTGCATGAGTTGCAATTGTTACTCTCTTTTGTTGAAGATGCTGATGGATGATTGCTTTGAGTTCAATGGCATGGGTTCTCACCTAAGTTCTGGCAACACTTATTGCCCCAAAGGGGTGTACATCCTACACTCCCACCCATCTTCCCCATCCTTAGATGGTGGGGGTGTGAGATAGCATTGCTCTAATACGGTTTCTGTGCTTTTCATGTCAAATGCCAACAAGAAGATCATTTATTGTATAATTTCATTTATTATAGTTGGCTTCAAACATTGTTAAATGCTATTTTACAATGAAACAGTAAGGCTTTATTATACTCTACTGCATTGTACTTTTGGGTCTTAATTATACTTTATTATACTTGTGGGTATTTTTGTTTGCAAATGTACTAGTTTTTTATTTTGTTCTGTTTTTTCCTTCCTGTTTTTTCCTTCCAAAGATATCAATAAACTGCTTTTCAATCTCTCTAGTGCAATTTTATAAACCTTCAGTTTTTGGATGGAACATAGGATCTTTCTTCAGAACGTTGGTTGCAAGTAGCAGTGAATTCATACTAACTCATTTTGAGGAAAAAATATATATATATAAACATCTATAAATGGTAGAAAAAGTGATTGAGCATAATCTGACAGCATTTTTCACCTGATCTATCTCTTTCATGCTAAAATGGACCAAGTGTATTCTATTTGCTATCTTCAATTAGTATCTCTTTATAGAATTCTTAGTTTTTATTTAAAATAATAGATTTGTTGATAGTGGTGTAGATATTAATGAAAAGGTAATAGTTCTCTAATATTTTTAAGAAACACAAATAATAGAGTATAGCAAATATAAGATAACATTGAATTAGTTCAGCCCTAAAATAGTGTAGAAATTGAAAAGCCCTAAATTAGTGTTTAAAATATAATTAAACCTTTTTTCTAATGGTTAAGGATTAAAAATAGGGCTTTTTTTGAAATTAATCCTATAAAAATTTAAATTTTTAAAAATGGTCCTGCAAAATTTATATTTGCAAAAATGGCCCTCTTCCTGCCACGTCAGTGAGCCACGTCAGCCGGGTCCGCCACGTCAGCTCGCCACAGCCGCTGGTGTGGGCGATGGATAGTAGTGAAACACGCAGGTAGAACCTGCGTGTTCTAAATACGCAGGCTCAGCCTGCGCGTTTAGAACACGCAGGCTGAACCTGCGTGTTCTAAGCTGAGCATGCGTGATTGTAGAGGAGAGAGAGAGTGAAATAGTGAAATGACTTGTTGACCAATTTCAACTAAGGATTTCCACCTACCTCCACCCACACGTGAGGCCACAACCACCAAGGTCTGCTGCCCATGTGGATCACCCAGCACACTAACCCGTTCCCACAGCAAGGAACCCACCTTTCGGGCAGCGTTCCAAAAAAAAAAAAAACAAAAGTAACCCACCTGTTAGAGCATTAAGAAAAATTTAGAAATATTTTAAGTTTCGCGTGGTGAAGATTTTTATAATTGTTTTGTAGCATTAGAGAAACAAAAATCTAACTTGTTAGGCATTGTGTTTATTTTATTTTTTAAATAAAATTTTTTATATTAAAAAGTGTTAGAGTGAACAGTAAGTTACTTGTAATTTTTTATTCAAAATATTTACTTGAAAATGAAAAATAAAAATTTAAAAATAATTATGTTTTGCTTCTAAATTTTTTTATACAAATTATTATCTACCACTTTGTAGAATACATTATAAGTTATATAATTATAACAAGGGCTTTTTTTGAAATTGACCCTATAAAAATTTAAATTTTTAAAAATGGCCCGCCACGTCAGCTCACCACAGCGGGCGGAGGGTTTTACTAAACACGCAGGTAGAACCTGCGTGTTCTAAACACGCAGGATATATAGCACATGGCATTGAAGAGTTATTAAATTTTAGAGCTCGTACAAAAAGTCCTTGTAACACTCGTCCTCTCTCTCTCTCTCTCTCTCTCTCTCTCTCTCTCTCTCTCTCTATATATATATATATATATATATATAGAATGTGTAAAAACACCAATCATATAATGATATGTATGTTTTACTTACTTTTTATTTTTTATTTTTTATTTTAGTGTGCATGTTAACTTGGCTGAAGTCAAAATGCATGCATTTTGGTGATTAAAAGAAGAAAGAAGATGTTCCCATGTCGCATTTTTTTGAATTAATTTGTTACATATCTTATGTTAAAATGTTAAAATGTGTTATGGAGAAAATAAAAATGACATCTAAGTTTCTATCAAAATTGTTATTCAAAAAATAAATGTAATAGAAAATGCCCTGTGTGATCGATAATTCTAAACGCTCGCATTCACTTGTACAGTTGATCAAGTAAACTATGCTATGTGTACCAACATAAAAGATAATGAAAAAAACATGGAATGACACACTACAACTTAGTCTTTACGTTAAAAATAAAAAAATAAAAAAATAAAATAAAATAAAAAAATCAGTGGATTAGAACTGTTTTAAGATCCTAAATAATCACCATCAACTTTTTCTTTCACAAAAAATATATTATTTAGGAATCATATATATATCTATCTATCTATAAAGAATATAAATTCACAGTATGTACGGCGCGCTCCCAGGCGTTTTGTGCTGAGTTGGCTTTCTCTCCGCGTTTTGCGCTTTGCATACCCTGTGCCCACATGGGTTTGTCTCCTCCTCTCTCTCTTCTTTCCTCTCTTTCTTCTCTTCTCAGATATTTTGGCACCCAAGCCGCTTGCTCTCTTTCACATGGATGGACTCTCTCTTCTCTCTCTTGCTCCCTACAGATGGCCTTCTCCCCCGTAGGCCATTCTCTCATATTCTCTCTCTACCCCGCGCGATGAACGGCGGAAATCTCCCGGCCCCCTCCGGCGACGGAGAAGCCGTGGAGGAGGCGGAGAAGGTCGCCGGAGAGGAGGAGGAGGACCGGTGCGGCGGTGGCGACGGAGCGGCAGAGGCGGAGGACGTCGCCGGAGAGGAGAAGGGGGAGGAGGAGGGGGCGGCGGCGGCGGCGGCGCGGTGGAGGGCAGAGGGGAGGCGCTCGGGAGGGCGATCGCGTCGGCGCTCGGTGGCGTGATGAGGGAGTTCGACGCCAGAGCCGAAGGCGCCGCGCGGAGCCAGGGCGAGCTCGCTCTCTCCCTCGATTGCCTCACCCAGGTCTCTCTCTCACTCTCTCTACAATTCAAATTTGGGCTTAGAGCGAATTAGGGTTTCAAGGGGAGGGTGGTTTTTAATCTAATAATTTTTAGTTAATTTGTTCAAATTCAAAATCGGAGAGGGAATTCTCAGTTAGGTGATAGTATTTGAATTTTTGAAGTTCAAAATCCTATTTTTATTTGATTTGTAAAAGAGGTTCCCAATTAATTTCTATCTAAAGTTTGATATCCAACAGTTAATTAGGGTTCAAGGGGTTTTTTAATTTGATACTATTTAGTCTATTAATATTATTCTGGAGAGAGAATTCTATTGAAGCCAAAATCAGATTTTAATGTAATTTCTGACACGAACTTTGATTATTTAACATTTATTAATGTTAAAAATCTGATTAGAATATCATGGTTGAATCGAAATAGGGTTTCATGTGTTGTTCAATGTAGTTTGCAGCTGCTGTTATGTGAGTTTTAGGGGAATTTTAATTAATGTTCACTAGGAAATCAATTTTTGTTTTTTTTTTTTTAATTTGATTTGCAAAGATTTTTTTGAAACTTGCAAATAAGAATATATCTACCAATTTCATTTTTGTTCGAAACTGAATTTTGTTCAGCCACAAAAGTAAAAGGGTGTTAGCATCTCTGCTAGATCTTCCTGGGCTTTTGCACGAAATGTTGTTACCGCTTCTGTACGCAGCTCTACTCAAACATCATGTCTGCGTAAGTTTGACCAAATTTATCATTCTATGTCGGTAATTTTCGTATTGAATATGTTTATGTAATGCTTCGCCTTCGCTTGCATCATATGCCATTTATTTCCCATGTCGCGAGAGCGTCGATGTAAAGCTGCGAATTTGGGATTTGAGTCGATATGTTCGTGGTTGCTAACGATTTAGCATTTCACGCAGAGCTAGACAAACTGTTAGAAGACGCACCATCGCTGTTCGTTATGCAACACGCGGCCAAGATCTCCTTTATTCGTAAGAGAGTTGCGGCTCTTAATTTGCTCTTGGGGTCGATACAAAGACGCGTAGATAACATCGACCGGATCCTCTCTACAGGCATACCGAGTGGTATTTCCTTTGGCAACTTCTACATATGTCCCTGCAAAATCATCTATTTACGCACATAATCTATCTTATTTTCATTACATACGTACCCTTTAAAATCTGATTTTGTATGTTTAAAGTTATATATGTTAAGGAATTTGGTTTTCGAAGGGCATATATGAAAATTCAGATTTTCCAGAGACATGTACATGGAGATAATTTGAAGCGGTGTGTATGTGAATATATATATATATATATATATATATATATATATATTATATATATATATATATATATATATATATATATATATATATATATATATATATATGCTCCAATCGTTTAGGATTTAGGATTGTGTGTCGCTAACTCCTCTCTCACCAATATTCATAATGACTGTTCTCTTCTCTTACATATGCTGTTGATGTTACCCCCTTTACGTAATTAGTTGCAGATGATTGTTAGTGCTATTAAGATGGATTTCCTGGGGAATTGATTATGCTTCTAAATTCACATGATTACCTGCATATTTTCCTGTGCCCAAAAAAAAAAGAAATAGCTGTTCATTAACTGTCATTATCTTGAGTGATTTGGTGTTTTGGTCAAATTTTGAATTTATGTATGGTATTCTTCTTTCCTCGTGGTAAGGCACTTTGAGTAAAACAATTTTTTTCCTATTTTTTTCCTTCTACTAACTGTTCTCTTCTCTTACATGTTTTGTTGGTGTTATCACTTTGATGCTCTTACTGCCGCACTACGGAAAAAAAGGAACCGAGAGGACAACCTATCTAACTAGGGTGATTGGAGGTTAGTGCAACGTGACTTAGTCGGTGCTTACCTACTGTGCTCTAGGTGAGGTATGCTCTTTTGACCTACTTACTTTCTTTTGCCTAACTTCGTGTGTTTTAAACTTACAATTCTCCGCATACATGTGTATATATTTTTAAACGGGAAATTCTATAGTACTTAGGATTGTTTATGCAACGGCTTCATACGACTTAGAATTTAAAACTCCTTTCTATACTTACTCTGTACTCATTTCTTTGATTAGTTATGTTTTGTTATTTATTTTCGCACTCTTTCGCTTGCAGCTCTGCATTTTCGCTTATAATTCTGCATATGCACATGTTTTCCGAATTGTTTATTTCTATAGTTGTTTATTAGAGGGTTTGGGTTGCATCTTAAATTTATTTAAGATTTTTGTACTTAACTTTATTAAGTTTGATATGTAGTATAGCTCATCGAAACAAGTTTTAGAAATTGGATGTTAGATTTAGTGTTTAACAGTTTATACATTTCAATGATAATTCTCCTCTCTAGATGTGTGAACATGTGAAAATCAAACTCCTTTTGCAAGTGTACTTTCTATAGTTGCTTATTAGACGGTTTGGGTTGCATTGTAAATTTATTTAAGGTCTTTGTACTTAACTTTCCTAAGCTTGATATATACTGTAGTCCATAGGAACATGTTTTAGAAATTGGATCTTAGATTCATTGCTCAACAGTTTGTACATTTCAATGATAATTCCCCACTCTAGCTATGTAAGCATGTGAAAAATCAGCCTCCTTTTGCAAGTGTACTTTCCTGCTGCTTAAACGTGTGATGTCGCCTTAATTACTTCATGAATTGAGGCATATCAATATTATGACTTGAAAGTTACTTATTCAGTACACCTTCAAAGTCCTTTTGCAAGTGCACTTTCTATAGTCACTTATTAGAGGGTTTGGGTTGCGTTATAAATTTATTTAAGATATCTGTATTTAACTTTACTAAGTTTGATATGTAGTGTAGCTGGCATATCAATCTTATGTCTTGAAAGTTACTTATTCAGTATGCCTTCAAAGTCCTTTTGCAAGTGCAATTCCCTACTCTAGATATGTAAACATGTGAAAAATCAAACTCCTTTTGCAGGTTGTACTTTCCTGCTGCTTGAATCTGTGATGTACCCTTAATTACTTCATGGATTGAGGCATTCAATCTTATGATTTGAAAGTTAGTTATTCAATATGTCTTTTGGTTCGTGGTGTTTTTCAGAGCACACTATTTAATCCAGTGGTGTGCTTAGAGAGGCACTTTTACCTTTTGATTAAAAATAGCCTATTTCGAAATAAATTATACAAATAGACTATACCATATATTGTATACTCCATTTGGTGTGCAAGTTTTTTAAAGCGAAGTGCTTAAAAATGTGAATGCATATGGTGCTAGACAAGCCAAAATCCCGAAATAATACTTTCTTAAATCCTTCGTCAAATGATTCTGATTATGTTATTCTGATTTTGATTCTGATTTTGTTCATCACCACGTCCTATATTATTACAGTCCTTTTCTCTCTCATGAATTACAATAACAGTAATATTATTATTGAAATAGATATATTGTTAGTGAGTGCTTAATTAAAGAATACATTAAACATATACAAATTGCGTTGGCCATATAAGAATCAGTGCTTACACTGGTAGTGGAGATGCATGATATCCGAATTAATTAAAGCCTTGCTTTTCGCAGTATATGATATATATCTAGATTGATGCTTGATATCAATAGAGATTATAAATCCTGAGCTCCTTTTGTGCTCCTTATAACCTCTCAACACTTTGTCTCTTCAGGCAAAAACATTTCCTAATTAAGACCAACACTTTGTGAACAAACAATGATATTTTACTTATATATGCCTTAAAAGTCCTTTTTGCAAGTGCACTTTCTATAGTTACTTATTAGATAGTTTGGGTTGCGTTATAAATTTATTTAACATATTTGTATTTAACTTTACTAAGCTTGATATATAGTGTAACTCATGGAAACAAGTTTTAGAAATTTGATCTTTGACTCATTGCTTAACAGTTTGTACATTTCAATGATAATTTCCCATTCTAGATATGTGAGAATGTGAAAAAATTAAACTCCTTTTGCAAGTTTACTTTCCTGCCGCTTGAATTTGTGATGTACCCTTAATTGCTTCATGGATTGAGGCATATCAATCTCATGACTTGAAAGTTACTTATTCAGTATGTCTTTTGGTTCGCGCTGTTTTCCAGAGTACTAGGCTACTAATTTTATTGAAAAGTAAGGACCCAACATAGGAATTTCCTTGAATATAAGCAGTTTCTTTAGTAAGCCGTGTTGTTAGCAAGAGTAAGAGATTTTTGAGCCATTTGGCATAATATATAATTTTCCCCTTCTATAATTGAGGTAATTAACCTTGCCAATACCAATTTATCATCCATCTCATGCCAATAAACTCAAGCAAATCTTCAATTGGTTTGTTTCAAGTGCCTCAAAATGAAGAAAGGAAGAGATATACAAAAAAACAATGAGAAATCTACTTTGCATATAGTAGTTACATTTGTTTGCATTATATGAATAATTTATATCTATTGTAATAAAATTGATTCGTTTAGTAGGTTTTGTGATCGATAGTCATAGTTGGTCTGAAAAAAAATAAAGTTTTTTGGGGGCAAAAAGACCAAGCCAGGGGCTTCAAATGCACATAAACAATAATGTACCAGTAGGTGTCCATTGTTATCTCCGTGTCCACTGTCAGCTCATGCAAACTGTAGGTAAGGAAAGACAAGCCGCAACAGGTAAAATTTCATATAGTTAAATACTATTAGACCTATTCGTAAGCTTATTTACAACTCTCCTTATATATACAGAAGTACAAACTCCAATAAAATGAATGCACTGATCATATTCGTTAACTCCAGGCATGTCGTGACCGAAGAAGAGTTCATCAAGGGAATAACCAACGATGACGCTATCAGCGGCGATAAACGTCGACATGCAGCACTTCTTCGACTAGCTCTTGATGATATGGTAAATGTCAATACAAACAAATTGTTGAAACACAATTCTGCTCAAGAAATAATTCAAATAGGATTTAGCAGAATTTTTATTACACAATAATCGCTTCATTACAGAGAAAAAGAAAAATGCCAACAAATTAAGTATGCAACTAAATACTTATCAGATTCTATATAATTATATCCAAAGAAATGTCTTTGGTCTATTATAACAACATAAAGGACTTTAGAAGCACCAAGATAAATGCCTAAAAGAGTGTGTGCTTTGTTGTTTCTATCCTAGATGAAGCATCCATCGCTGACATTTGATTTGTGTAATATTACTGTCAGTTTTGTACAGGATTTTGTAGAAGAATTAACAAGCCTCATTTCTAACTTTGTATATTTTGAACTTACAACCCTGCATTTGTATGTGTATATAAGAAAGCCGAGAAAAAAGAGTGAGAGAGAAGTAGGGCAAGCGAGGAGAATGACACATACCTATTTAAGAACTCAACAATCGGTGCTTCGAATCCTTCTTAAATCCTGAACAAAAGTGTGGCCAGTTGCCTACAAGAATGTTTAAACTAAATAGAACAAAACTACCATTTTCATGGAGTTATACAGTAATAGCAATACGTAACAAAAGATTAATAGACATGCACAGGGATGTATTCACCCCGCCCCCCCC